>WNWU01000390.1:491214-556759 GCA_012654045.1 Ptyas mucosa | reverse complement strand
ATTTTTATCCAAAAAGCCCTCACTTTCCTGCAAGTCCACCAGATGTGATAATATGTAGCATCTAAACAATCACATCTCCAACATTTTGGCTGCACATTAGGGTACATACAAGACAATTTCTTGGGGTCTAAATGCCATCTATAAAACATTTTATAAAAATTTTCTCGTAAATTTTGTGACTGTGTAAATTTAACATTCTGAACCCATATTTTTTCCCATGTTTCCATCATAACTGGTTGAGAGAAATTTTGTGCCCATTTAATCATACAATCTTTAACTAGCTCATTTTCTGAGTCCCTTCCTAACAAAACATAAACTCTCTTAATATGCATTGGACCTGTCCGCTTTATCTGTTCAACCAATTCTACTTCATATTCCATTAAACCAGTTTGTTGATCTTCTTTCCATCTCATCTGTAATTGATTGTACTGCAACCAAGTCAACGATTTCCCTTCTTCCAACAGCATATCCAAAGTCTTCAATCGCCACCTGCCCTCTTCAAAGTAAAGTAACTCTTTATATAAGAAACCCCCGAGTGACTTAATATTTGTATTCCACATGGTATCAGCAAGATCCAGCCAAAACGGAATCTTGTAATCCCAATTAATTCGGTGCTTCCTCCAGACTCTCAACAAGGCATTTCTAAGTAGATGACTATAGAACACTTTGTCCACTTTGTTATCATAAAATAGGTATGCATGCCATCCCCAAACAAGGTCATGACTTTCTATGTTCAACAAATCAGTCTTAGTTTTCCCAAACCAATCACTTAATTGTATCAATGCAGTTGCTTCATAATATAGTCGAAGGTTTGGGAGTTTAAGACCACCTCTCTCACGAGTATCTTGCATTATTTTCAGTTTGACTCTTGGTTTTTTATCATTCCAAATGAATTTATTCAGTCCTTTTTGCCATTCTAGCAATGGTTTGTCTGATTTAAGCACCGGTATCATTTGAAATAAGAAGATAAGTCTAGGTAAAACATTCATCTTTACTGCTGATATTCTTCCAAGCAGTGATAACTGCAGTTTCTTCCAGTTTTGCATATCTTTTTGTATCTTTTGCCACAGAACCTCATAGTTATTTTGAAACAGTTTAGCATTGGAATCTGTGATTTGTACTCCTAAATATTTGACCTTTGAGACAATCTCAAAACCTGCCATTCTTTCCAGTTCCTTTTTTTTGCTCTCTGTCAGATTTTTGACAATCATTTTAGTTTTCTTCTGGTTCAGCCTAAAACCAGATACCATGCCATAATCTTCTATAATATTTTTCATCTGGATTATTGAATTCATAGGTTGTGATAGGGTAACAACCAGATCATCTGCAAATGCCTTAGTTCTATAGTCCTCTTGCCTTATAGCTATTCCAGTCAAAGAGTTCGAGTCCCGTATTGCATTAAGTAAGACTTCTAAGGTTAGAATAAATAATAGCGGGGATAATGGACAACCTTGTCTGGTGCCTTTTTGTATATTGAAATTCGATGTTAGACATCCATTTATAATAAGTTGCGCACCTTGCTCTTGATAAATTGCACCAATCGCTTGTACAAACCGCTCCCCCAAATCCATTTTTTCCAAAGTCTTAATTATAACGTTCCAATTCACTCGATCAAAGGCTTTTTCCGCATCCAAAAAAACCAGCACTGCAGAGATCTGTTTATTCTTATCTAGATAGTCCATTAAGTCTATAACTTGCCTAACATTCTCTTTCATATATCTGCCTTCAATAAATCCTGCTTGGTCATGATGAATTATCTTTTGAATAACTGGCATCAATCTGTTGGCTAGTACTTTTGCAAAGATTTTATAGTCTGTGTTTAATAAAGATATTGGTCTGTAATTTTCTGGTTTCTTAGGACCTGATTCTTCTTTCGGGATCAATGAAACAAAAGCTGTTTTCCATGAGGAAGGTATCTTACCTCCTAGTTGTATATTACAAAATAAATTTTTAAGATGCTCAATCATTTCTTCTTGTAAAGTTTTATAATAAATTGCAGTTAAGCCGTCCGTCCCTGGAGCTTTAGCTGTTTTTAATTGTTTTATAGCAAAACTGATCTCCTCCACTGTTATCAATTGTTCCAAACTTTTCTTTTGAGTCGTTGAAATTTTTGAAACTCTCTTGTTTTCTAAATATTCATCTATAGTAATATTCTGTATATCATCTTTAGCATATAGCTTAGTATAATATTCCAAAAAGGCTTTTTTAATTAGATCTTGTTGATAAACTTCTTTGTCAGCATATTCAGTACTATCAATAATTCGTGTCGATGCTTGTTTCCTCAAAGTATACGCCAACCACCTGCCTGGTTTGTTAGCATTGGAAAAGGTATTATGCTTTGCAAATTGTAAGTTAGTTGCCGTTTGGTCTGCTATAAGCATTTGAAATTGATCCTTCAAAAGTTTTATAGCCATTTGCAATTTTCCATCTGTTGGTTTTTGTATCAGTTGTTGTTCTTTCTTTTTTATCTCAGATTCCAGTTGTAGTCTTTTCTTCTGTTGATTCTCTCTGTGTTTAGAGTTCATTTGAATTAGTACTCCCTGCATATATGCTTTACCTGCGTCCCAAACTGTTTTAATAGGGGTACCTTTATTCAAGTTCAGTTTAAAAAACTCCTTTAGATGCTTTTTAAGTTCAATTATATTTTTTTCATATCTAAATAAATTCTCATTTACTCTCCAGGATCTTCTTTCTCTTTTGCCCATCTCAATTTCCATCCAGACCGGACTGTGGTCAGTCAAAGTCCTAGGAAATATCTTTATTTTCTTTACTTTAGAAAGTAAGTTAGAAGTTAAGAGAAAAAAATCTATCCTGGAAAAGGATTTGTGCCTGTCTGAGTAAAAAGTAAAGTCCAATTCATTTGGGTTACGAACTCTCCAAATATCTTTCAATTCCAAATCCTCTTTCAGTTCAAAAAAAGCTTGTGGTAATTTATTCCCTATTTTGGCCGTAGTTTTTTTATCCATTCTAGGTTGAATTACTCCATTCCAGTCGCCCATTATTATAATAGTTGAATAATCCCAATCCAGAATTTTTAAATGAAGCAATTTATAAAAATTTTCCTGCTGTTGGTTTGGAGCATATATTCCGACCAACAAAATTGGTCCACTATCTGTAATAACTTCAATTGCCATCTTACTTTTCTTAATGTTGAGTTTCAAGCCAACTTTTACACTCTCCTTTTTCACTTGCATCAAAGGCTCTTTAGTTCCTCTTCACTTTCTGCCATTAGAGTGGTATCATCTGCATATCTGAGGTTGTTGATCTTTCTCCCGGTAAACTTAATTCTCACTTCTGATTCTTCTAGCCCAGCCTTTCTCATGAAGTGCTCTGCATATAAGTTAAATAGGCAGGGCGACAGTATACAGCCTTGCTGGACTCCTTTCCCAATTTTGAACCAATCAGTGGTTCTGTGTCCAGTTCTCACTGTTGCTTCTTGACCTGCTTATAGGTTTCTCAAGAGACAAATAAGATGGCTTGGTACTCTCATCTCTTTAAGAACTTGCCACAATTTGTTGTGATCCACACAATCAAAGGCTTTAGCATAGTCTATGAAGCAGAAGTAGATGTTTTTCTGGAACTCCCTAGTTTTCTCCGTGATCCACCATATGTTGGCAATTTGATCGCTAGTTCCTCTGCCTCTCCAAAATCCTGCCTGTACGTCTGGTAGTTCTCGATCCACATACTGCTGGAGCCTAGCTTTTAGGATTTTGAGCATAATTTTACTAGCATGTTAAATGAGTGCAATGTTTGAGCATTCTTTGGCATTGCCTTTCTTTGGAATTGCAATGTAAACTGACCTTTTCCAATCCTGTGGCCACTACTGAGTTTTCCAAATTTGCTGGCATATTGAGTGTAGCACTTTTACTGCATCGTCTTTTAAGATTTTGAATAGCTCAGCTGGAATACTGTCTCCTCCACTAGCTTTGTTGTTGCTCAGACTTCCTAAGGCCCATTTGACTTTGCATTCTAGGATGTCTGGCTCCAGGTCAGTGACCTGTGGTGGTAAAGGTTTCTCAAGAGACAAATAAGATGGTTTGGTATTCTCATCTCTTTGAGAACTTGCCACAATTTGTTGTGATCCACACAATCAAAGGCTTTAGCATAGTCTATGAAGCAGAAGTAGGGGGGGGGGGCAGGGCCAGCTCTCGAGAGGGAAAGCTGTGCAGAATGGCTCTCCGTTTAAGAGAGTCAAATACACAGCTTCTTCCATCCGATTGGCAGATTCTTCAGAGTCCCAGATTCCTTGGAGGGGAATCGGAAGAAAGGGGTGCCCTGCAGAGCAGCACTTGGCGGCAGTTGAGAGTGCAGATGTCAGGAAAGCCTCGGAGAAGTCAAACGGGGGAAGAAAGGCGGCCCATAATGGTGGCCGTGAAGAAACAGCAACAGGCACCTGGACAACATTAGCGGTGGAATAGCTGGACAACAGAGAGATGGATCTGGGCGAAAGTGATCTTGGCAGCCCTCTGTGAGTGACCCAAGGTGAAGATCTTCTTAGGGGATTGCAAAGAGGGAAAAGTCAGAAAGAGGCCCAAGGAAGGAGGAAATTTCCTCCATAGTAAAGTGGCGAATGGCAAGTGAGGGCAAAAAAAAGAGACCACTTCAACGCGATAGATATCACTGGTGGCGTGAGGGGAAAGAGGAAAAGGGGAGAACTTGCCATTATTGCTGATTTAAGTAGACAATTTAATTTGTCAGAGAAAGTGCTGATGAATCGGAGAACACAGGCATTTTGAAGAAAGACTGTCAACTAGGATAATAGACAGCTAGAGACATCTACTGGCCAAGGAAAAAACTGGAGACAATTTAAGTAAGAAGAGACAATCTAAAGGAAAACAAGACCTATTTTGGATGGTATGCTAATAACTGACTTATAAATCGAGGAAACTTAAGGAGTGAATTTGGATGTGAAAAAATTTAATGAAATAGTCGTAGTGGAACACTTTTAAGAGGGAATCATCTCTCTAATTATTGTTTTTTCTATACAATCTTTGGATTACTATTTTATTAGCTTCACCACCTACTGCATTAATTATTGATATTATTAAGTGATTCAATTATAGATTTTGTTATTAAATAATTGTTGACTAAGGGGAAGGTTTGCAGACTGTAGTTGGGGGAGGAAAGATCAAAAAAGGAAGTGAAAGAATAAATAAGAGACATTTAAAAACATAAAATGGAGAGCGAAAGCTGCAAAATTAAGCATTGAGAATTAACTAGTTGAGAGAGTGATAGTTGAAGGGTGCTGGAAGAAACTAAGAGAAATATAAGGAAGTGGGGAAGTCAATTTAAAGCGGTATTAAAGATAACAAGTATCCCCAATCTGACAAGAATTGGTGCAGGAAGGAGGCAAGGAGCTCAAACTACAACATTGGAACTAAGTCCAGCAGGGCAAAGATCTATTGAAGGAATGCTACAGAGAGAGAGATATCAAACTCATTCAAGGATCTACAACAGATGCTACAAACAATTCAGAAGGTTATGTTAAAGAACCATGAGGATTTGAAATGAGAGATAGGAGAAGTAAGGAGCGACACGGGAGAAATGAAAGAAAATATGAGATTGATAGATGACAAATTTGAATGCTTCCAGCAACAAATTCTAAAAAATGAACAAATATTACAGGACATGGAAAATAGAATGGGAAGGGAGGGAAAAAAAGTGGAGGAGATGGAAGAAAAATTAATTCAAGCCAATAGAGATCTCGAACAGACAATAATCCAATTGGAAATGGATAAGGCCGCCCATTTTCTACGATTTTAGAATGTGAGGGAAGAAAAGAATGAGGACCTTCCAGAGATGATGGCGGATCTATTGGCAGGAGCATTAGGAATTGGGAAGGAAGAAATGATTAATGAAATGGACAAAATTTACAGAATCCACACGAATTACGCACGTAGATATAATTTACCTAGAGAAATGCATATTAGACTTGTTAAAAAATCGATCCATGATGAGATTCTTCATAGGACCAGAGAAGATCCACTAGAGTTACAAGGAAGACAGCTTTGCCCGGTCGTTGTTGGTCAGGAAGTAACCTGTGTTTTACCCTCAGCGTATGCATAGAATGGTGGGGTAGATAAGTAGATTTCACCCCTGCCATAGGTGGACTGGATGAAAGGGACGCAAGCGGAGGGGAAACCCCAGGAGAAAGGCATCACAAGGAGAACCCTAGCTGCAGAAATGGCTTGGTGGCTGCCGCTCAAAGTGAGCCACTGAAGGGCATTCCCTGGGAATACCGTAACCTAGCAGAGGTGTTTAGCGACATGTGGTCAGACAAAAGTCCCCCTCACTGACCTACTAACTGCACCATGGAGATCCTCCCAGGAGCTAAACTACCAAAGCCAAAACTCTACTCCATGATGCCTCTGGGGCTAGATGACCAAAATTGGTAGGACTATTCCCCATTACCTGCATTATTAACCTGGTCACAGTGGAGCTGCCATTACCCAAGTCATTGTGGCAATGCATCCGATCTTCCATTGCAGCCTATTAAAACCCAAAGTGACGACTTCCGGTTGAGCCAGCGGCATCGCCAGACGCTTCTTTTGAAGCGCCAGCCCCAGATTCCGTAGAACCGCAAGAACAGCGAAAATCGGCTGTCTTGCGGTTTGGAATACTTCCCCCCAGGAAGAAGGGGGGAAGGAGAGCAGACGGGTGGGGTAGAGCTCCCTGAGGGCACCAGATTTACCTAATAATCTGGTGCTCGAAGATGAGAGCTCCCCGTGAAGCCTGTCAAAAGCTCCGGACCTGGGATGCCTCTGACTGGGAAGTCTTTCCCTGTCAGAACTAGATGCCGCGGCCACCCCATCAAACAACTTTAAACAAATACCTTTGAATCAAGTTGGCAGAGCACAAGTTGCACGAAGGAAACAGCAAGTATTTTTTTTTCTCTTTTTCTAACTCCAGGGACTTACTTTCTTAAAAGATTTCTCTTAAGTGGAAAGTGAAAGCAAGATGGCGTTTGAGTTTCAACAGGGCGTGAAGAAGTGAAAGTTAAAAATAATTATTGATAAGCCCCTGTTTGAAACGTAAAACTCCTTTTTGAAAAGTGGATGGAATAAGAAAGGATGTAATAATAATAACTCAAGCAGCAATATAAATTAAAAAGTCTTTTTTTTCTTTTTTCTTCTTGAAATTCTTTTTTTTCTTTTCTTTTCTTTTTCCCCGTCCTTCTGGAGGGGAAGGAAGAAGGGGGGCAGGATGGCTGGGCTTCTCGAAAACAAAGAAAGGAAAGGAGGGTTATTTAACTCTCAATGGTCTGAATTTGAGGAAGCTTTGAGTTCAATTACCTCTGCTTTATTGAAAAGAATTGATACTATATTTCAAGCTTCTCAAGCTGGAAACAATGAAATACATGGAAATACTGAGTCACAATCAAGCAGTGGGGGATTGAGTCAAGAGCTGGGAAAGGAAAAAAAACAACAAAAGACCATAGCAGATTTTACAGAAGAGAAAAAGTTGAAGATTGAGCAGGAGCAAGAAGCTCTGCAAGCTGATGACTTGTTTTCAGAAGAACCCATATTTCTGCAAAAAGTTTATAATATCCAATCCCAAAAACCGCAAATCCCTGCTGGAGTTAAAAAAGGCAGAGGGATCAAAGTTAAGAAGAAAGTTCGTAAAAAGGAAAAGAAGAAAGCCTGGAGAAATGGAAAATAACCCTGCTTGACGAGATGATGGTCCTTAAAAAGTATTGTTTAAATGTTTAAAGACTTTGAACTTTTGGGGGGGAAGAAAAAAAAAATACTACACAGCAATTCAATGCCAGTTAACCAAGTGATGGACGATGAGGAGGCAATTTATAGTTGTATTGGAATATTTTGAGAAGAATAAACAGATCACAGCAATGCTGGTGTGTTGGGTTGTGAAATATGCCCTGACTTGAAGGAATTGGAACATTTTATTAAGGACTGTGATAAATCTGGATTTAACTGTAAACGTAGAAGTCTCATTGAATATACTAAATCGGAGCTTTCTGTTTGATGGTAATAAATATAAGGCAAAAGGACTATGGATCTAGAGCAATTGCAGTTGATCTGGTGGTTTCCTTAATACGCTTGATGGATCTACTAATCTAGTTTTGACTGGATTTGATGGATATTACTACAATTATAATTATAAAGTCACTTGGGGGTTTTTTTTTTATAAAGAAGCAAATTACTATTTAGGTGGGTAGACGCAAATGATGAAGATACTCTATATGCTGTTGGAAGATGTGAAGACAAGAAGATTAGCAACTGGTTTAATCTAGTATGAAGAATTAAAATGTTTGATATAGTTATTAAATGATGTTTTATCTGTATTGATAAATTTATAAGAGGTTTGATTGTTATACTCCTTTTTTGACTAAAAACTTTATTATTATTGTTTTAAGTGTTTTAACTATAAATGGACCTTGATGGTTTAAAAATGGAGGACGGAAGATTTTATATAGTATTCTATTTTAAATTTGGGGGGTTTTTTTGGGTTTTTTTTTGACTGAAGGTTTTTTATTTTTCTTTGTTGTTGGGTTTTTTTTCTGTTTTAAATGAAAGAAGTTACAAAATATTTTGTTAGATTGTGTAGACTTAATAATTTGCTAAGTATTAATTAGTTATACTGAGTAATGATAGTTGTGATTACATAATATTTAATTGTTTTATTAATTGCTGTAATTATAAATGGAGACATGGAGATTGATTTTGTCGAATTAGATGGAATGAGAAGAAAAGAAGACTTGCTTTCCTTTAATTTACTTGTTTAATGATTAGGATTATGATAAGTGTGAAATGGAGTTTAACTTAGAGAATTTGAGCTGTATTTTATCATGTACTTGTATTTGCTCTGGGAAGTCCGGGGGGTGGTGGGGGAGGGGGGAGAAAATGTATGTAAAAATTTTATTAAAAAACTTTTTCAATAAAAAAAAAAAACCCAAAGTGACCTCGGTCTTACAAAACCCTGCCCCCTTCCACAGCCCATTATGGTAGAGAGTGAACAACACTTTGACATTAAACAGATTCTTGATTCAAGACGGCACCATGGATCCACCCAATATTTAGTGGCCTCGAAAGGCCTCCCCACATTTCAAAATGAGTGGATTCACAAAAAACACATTAGAGCCCCTAAATTAATCAAGTGTTCCACCAATTCTATCCTGACAAACTTAACTAATTGTTCTTATTATTGTCTTCCCCTTTATTATTTTCTTTCCCTCCAGGTGGATGTCTCCTTTTCTTAGGGGGGGCAGCATGTCAGGTCTCATTGATCTCTATTGGGACCTTGCCATTCTGGTGGGAGGGGAGATGATTCGGGTTACACTTGCATAGGGTTTTTCTTTTCTTTTTCTTTTCTTCCTTTTTCTCTAATTTGATGTATCTTTGGGAAATTGGGAGGGGGGAAATGTGCCTGGGGCCATCTGTTTTGTCTCACCACCAGAGGAGCGAGATCGTGGCACATGGGTACTGCCTGTTATCACCTTCTCAGCCTGAAGTTCTCACAATCTCTTCACACCTTGGGATTGGCTCAAAGATGAACTGGACATTGGGAGGGGCCTCAAAAGGAGCAGTTTTAACCTAATGTTCCTGCACACAAAATTTAGATTCTGCCTACACTCTCTCTGCCATCACTGTCTTCCAATAGAAGTTCATTTCGAAATGCCGTTTGTTTCAAGAGTTCTGCTTTTTTTCAGAAGGCTGGAGAGGCAGGACCTTACAGGGCAGTTGGGCTGCCACGCCCCCCTCCCCACCCCAGAAGCCGCGTCACTGCCTTTCTCCTGCTACACCCCCTACCATAGCCCCACAGCCCCTGCGATGACCTATCGGCAATTGTATGCTGCCCCCACAACCCCATGGCAGACCTCCACCCAATTGGCTGGCAGCTAACTGTCCTGCACAGCCAAAAGTCTGGGACAAACGGGGTCTCGGCAAATGAGCTGTGCCAAAAGGCATGGGGTGGAGGGATGGAAGTCCACTCCCCAAGGAGAATGGCCAGGGGAGGGCCAGCAGAGGAGGAAAGCGGACTATAAATGGGCTGAGGAGGGAGGCTGGAGGCAAAGGAGGTGCAGCCAAGGGTGGGAACCTGAAGGTCCTAGATCCACTCTTGCCATCCTGGTTGAGGGGGGAAATACAAATTAGTGGCAGGAAATCAAAGCAGCATCACATGGGGTCACAGTTGAAGGGACCAACCTGGTGGCAGACCGAGGCTAAACCCAACTGGTACTTTGAGGGACCCCATTGGGTCCCCTGCAGGTCAGCCTTTCAGGAGGCCAGAGGCTTAGTGGAGCTTTGGGTCTCTCCTTTGGGTAGGTAGATCCTCCTTTTGAACCCCAAGGGAAGGTCTCAGTTCCTAGGGAGGATATTTGAACCCCTCCTGTTACTCTGAGTAGGAAAGGCCATTGCCCAGAGAGGCCCCACCATATCTTTTGGAGCCATTTTGTCCCTTCTCAGAAAAGGTGAGAAATTGAGGACTTCCGGTGGGACTGCGACATCGCCGGACGCTTCTTTTTGAAGCGCCTACCCAGGGCTCCGTAGAACCGCAAGAACAGCGACTATCAGCTGTCTTGTGGTTTGAAAACTTTCCCCCTGGTATGAGGAGGGAAAATGAGTAGACGGGTGGGGTAGAGCTCCCTGAGAGTGCCAGATTTTACCCATAATCTGGTGCTCGAAGATGAGAGCTCCCCGTTAAGCCTGTCAGTACTCCGGACCCTGGATGTCTCTGCCTTGCAGAGCTAGATGTCATTACCATCCCAGCAACCAACTTTAAACAAATACTTTTTGAATCAAGCTGGCGGAGCACAAGCTGCATGAATGAAACAACAAGTATTTTTTTCTTTTTTTTTAACTCCAAAGATTTACTTTCTTTAAAAGATTTTCCCTAAGTGGAAAGTGAAAGCAAGATGGCGTTTGAGTTTCAACGGGGTGTGAAGAAGTGAAAGTTAAAAGTAATTATTGACAAGCCCCTGTTTGAAACGTAAAACTCCTTTTTGAAAAGTGGATGAAACAAGAAAGGATGTAATAATAATAATTAAAGCAGCAATACAAATTACAAATTGTAAAGGGTCTTTTTTTTCTTCTTGATACTCTTTTTTTCTTTTTTTTCTGTCCTTCTGGAAGGGAAGGAAGAAGGGGGGCAAGATGGCTGATCTTTTTGAAAGCAAAGAAAGCAAAGGAGGGTTAATTAACCCTCAATGGTTTGATTTTGAGGAAGCTTTGAGCTCAATTACCTCTGCTTTATTGAAAAGAATTGATACTATATTTCAAGCTTCTCAAGCTGGAAACAATGAAATACATGGAAATACTGAGTTGCAATCTAGCAGTGGGGGATTGAATGAAGAGTTGGGAGATGTAAAAGAACAACAGATCATAGCAGTTTTTACTGAGGAGAGAAAGATGAATGCTGTACAGAATAAGGAGCAAGAAATTTTGGAAGCTGATGAAATTTTGGTTACATGAATTTTTTTTTATAAAATCCAATCTGCATTTAAAGAGCTGTTTCCAGAAGAAGTTACATTTCTGCAAAAATTTTATAATATGCAATCCCAAAAACTGCAAAATTTTACTGGAGTTAAAAAAGGCAGAGGGATCAAAGTTAAGAAGAAAGTTCATAAAAAGGAAAAGAAGAAAGATTGGAAAAATGGAAAATAACCCTGCTTGATGAGATGATGGTCCTTAAAAAGTATTGTTTAACTGTTTAAAGATTTTGAATTTTTGGGGAAAAAAAACAGACAGCAGTCTAATGCCAGTTAACTAAGTGATGAGCAACGATGAGGAGGCAACCTACAGCTGTATTGGAATATTTTGAGAAGAAAAAACAGATCACAGCAATGCTGGTGTGTTGGGCTGTGAAATATGCCCTGACTTGAATGATTTGGAATATTTTATTAAGGACTGTAATAAATTTGGACTTAACTGCAATCGCAGAAGTTTTATTGAATATAGTAAATTGGAGTTTCCTGTTTGATGGTAATAAATATAAGGCAAAAGGACTATGGATCTAGGGCAATTGCAGGTGATCTGGTGGTTTCCCTAATACGTCTGATGAATTTATTAATCTAATTTTTGACTGGATTTGATGGATACTATTTCAAATATAATTATAAAGTCACTCGGGTTTTTTTTTTTTTATAAAGAACCAATTTTTATTTAGGTGGGTAGACGCAAATGAAGATATTCTATATGCTGTTGGAAGATGTGAAGACAAGAAGATTAGCAACTGGTTTAATCTAGTATGAAGAATTTAAATGTTTGATATAGTTATTAAATGATGTTTCTAGTTGATTTGTTAATATGTATTGATAAATTAATAAGAGGTTTGATTATTTTTTAATTTAAAAAATTATTATTTTTTTTTATTAAGTGTTTTAATCATAATTGGACCTTGATGGTTTAAAAGTGGAGGACGGAAGAGTTTATATAGTATTTTATTTTAAATTTGGGGTTTTTGAATGAGGGTTTCTTTTTTTTTGTTGGTTTTTTTTTGTTTTAAATGAAAGAAGTTATAAAATATCTTGTTAAATTGTATAGACCTAATAATTTGTTAAGTATTAATTAGCTAAATTGAGTAATGATAGGTTCGATTAGGTAATACTTAATTGTTTTATTAACTGCTGTAATTATAAATGGAGATTAATTTTGTTGAATTAGATGGAATAAGAAGAAAGAAGACTTGCTTTCCTTTTATCTATTTGTTTAATGATTATGATTATGATAAGTGTGAAATGGAGTTTAATTTAGAGAATTTGAGCTGTATTTTATCTTGTATTTGCTCTGGGAAGTCGGGGGGGTGGTTGGGGAGGGGGGAGAAAATGTATGTAAAACTTTTAAAACTTTTTTAATAATAAAAAAGGCTGCTCCTCAAAAAAAAAAGGTGAGAAATTAAATGTCTGCCAGAAGGTCTCTTGTGACCCAATTTTGAAGGCTTCCTCTCTCTTCTCTCTGACTTTACAGAAGACGTTGAAGCCAAAGTGAATGGCATTCTGGGAGACTCTGTCACATTCCAAGTGAAGTCCTCTCTACGATTTAAATCGATTTCCTGGAGTAAAATTGCCAGCGGTAAATCTGAAACTATAGCTGTGGTGACCTTTGGGAAGCTCTGTGGCCTCCTGGTCCCCGACCCGGCCTATGTAAAGCGAGTGACCATCTCCAAGGACTGCAAAGAATTACATCTCAACCATCTCAGGAAAGAGGATGCTGGCAGATTCAGCGCAGGAATTATTCCACCAGATGCAGAGAGGGTGGATGAGTCCTTTGAGCTGCAAATATTCCGTAAGTATCCCAGCCATGCAGTGGTGGGATTCAAGTAATTTAACAACCGGTTCTCTGCCCTAATGATTTCTTCCAACAACCAGTTTGCCAAACTGCTCAGAACGTTAACAATCAGTTCTCCCAAAGTGCTGCGAACTGACTGAATTCCACCTCTGCACCCATAGCAGTAAATTCCAGGCCTCCCTCCTTTGCCCAGAGTGATATAGCAATAGCAATGGCACTCAGACTTATCTACCACTTCACGATGCTTTACAGCCCTCTCTAAGCGGTTTGGAGTCAGCCAATTGCCCCCAACAATGTGATCTGTCTGTCTTCTTCTCAGGACGTTTGCTGGACTCTGAGATGAGAGTGACCTGCACTCCTGATACAGCTGGAAATGGAAATTGGAAGCTGAATTGCTCCACAGGGATTCGGGAAGACGGGGTGAAATTCAGTTGGACCTCAGCTGTCCAAAGCAAGGCTCTCCCACTTGGGAATTCTTCAATCCTCACCTCCCAAGATCTCAATCTCAATGTCGCCTGCGCAGCAGAAAACCCGGTTAGCAAGGCATCCACAACAGTGTCCTTAAAGCAAGTTTGTGCTGGTAAGTTTTTCTCTTCTTGAAAGAATCCATGGGACCAAAGATGAACCTGACATTTAGCTGGGAGAGAAAAAGTCCTACAGAAGGCAGAACTTCCCTCTGTTATTTGTGCAGGAGAACCGTGGAGTTGGAAAGGGGTTGGGCTGCCACAACAAATCAGAAAAATAAGAATTCAGTGCAAACATACAAATTTGCCAAATACAAATTTGGCCCTCTAGATTTCTACTTCCGTTGACCTCATACTTTGCATTAAGAACTTGAAAGCAGCTGGTTGCTGAATTCCTCTGGTCTCTGAAGCTACTCGGCTCTTCTGAGCTTCCCAGCCGAGGCACAACAGGTGCATCTTTCCCTTGTGGGTGAAGAAGCCCCACCTGCAAAGGGTCATTTGGATGACTCTGTTAGCAAATCCCATACAGGCCATTTCTAAGGAAAAGAAATGCAGCCAATGAAATGCAGAACAAGCTTCCGGCCAAGCTGACCAATTAATTTGGGAGAATGTAGCCAAATTCCTTGGTTTACCCTGATTGTAGGGTCCATGCGTGAGCAACCAGACCCACACGGACAGAGTTCAAGCTAGCAACTTTATTGTTCTCTGCCTATAATACAGGAATCTCCCCTGACTGGCAGCTTCCACCTGGGAAAGGACAGATAAGACTTCCAGACCTTTGCCTTCTCGTGTTTTTGTAGAGAGTCACTCTAGGCTAATTCCCCACCTGAGCCCCCCTCCCAACAGGGACAGTTGCTCTCCAACAGGGAAAACGAATCAGGGGGATTAGGAACCTGGAAGGTTCGTCAAACAAGGAGTCAAAATTCCTCGTTTAATGCTTTGCTGGAGAGATCTCTGGATGATGAGGTGATGATGGTCCTGTACAGACATTCCAGTTATTGGGAATATGTTACCTAGTTAAATCTACTTCCTAAATTGGCAAAGCTGTTGGATAGAGATATATTTTGCAGTTTGGTAGAGAAGGTGGTTTTACCTCAAGATAGCTACCTTAAGATGCATATGTCTGGTGTTTATTTATATATATATATATATATATATATAAATTTGATCCAAGCAGGCTACAAATCTCTCCAGGACTTGTCAGCCACTGGATATTATTGTACATAAGTAAACAATTATTCTATGCATGAAACCTTCTCAAGAAGTGCTTTAAACTGTTGAAAATTCAGAGCACGAGCCATGATGTAATTTCACCATTTTTGTGACATCTTTGAGGACATCTTCATTATTATTATTATTATTTGCTGCTTTCCCTGGCACAAAGAGCTTCTTGGTGTGTAATACAATAGAACTGAATGACTTGCCGTTTTGTTTCTTTAACAAACAACTGTATGAAAGCAGATGTTGCCCCCACCATAGAAGGTGCCCCATCACTAGTAATTGAAACCACTTTTTCTGGTCTTACCTTAAGTGACAAAAAAGCCTCCACCACAGCACTGTAGATCTCTATCCCTTGTGTTCCTTCAGGCAAAGACACCCATTTCACCAGCTCTTCTCGTGATGTCAACAACAGCATAACGAAAAAGTACTGCTAGCCTTGCAGGATTATTTACATCTGTGCTTTCATCCAAGCACATGGAGTAACAGGCTGCCTGTTGTAAGTCAGGGGTGAGCTGCTGACTAACATCACCTGCCATGCGCTGAGCTCCATCTTTAACAGCTTTTCTGCTAAGTGGCACCTCAGAGATGTGTTTAATAATTTTATCCCTGTTTGGGAAATCATGAAAAAGGGAGTTACTCCCAGACAACAGACCTGTTTCGATCATATCCCCATCAGAGAGGGACTTGCCATGGTTTGCTAGGATGATTTGTTCTGGAAAGATAGTTGGAAAAACTAAGAGACTGGGAATGATATTTCCTCAATTTCCCTTCAAGAAACTCTTTTCTTTCAGTTGCACCAAGTTCCGCAACACTTTTGTGTTTGGTGTCAAAGTGTCATCTGACACTTGATGTGCGACACGCAACACTTTCATTACACAAAGTACATAACACTTTCCCACTGCGTTCAATCACCCTAAATGACTCTGTCCAGGATCTTGGAATGATCTTCCACTATCTGTTTTTGCTTTTTTTGCTGCACTCATTTTGGGTGTTCAAGACTTGGAGTCTACAAAAAACACATTTTTTTTAAATGTACTAAAAATAGCTAACACTATTAGTTAACACTAAAGAAATGGATATTCCCTGAATCAACAATCTACGGTAGTGATTCTCAGCTGGGTTCCTTTTGAATTTGCTGACCACCAGCCCAAGGGGGCAATGATCCACTGACCACCAGCTTTTGGCCTGCCCTGAAAAAGGGCATCTGAGTGCATTTCCTACCTTTATTCACCTCCTTCACCAAGAATTGGGACCTGGCTCTTGGGGATTTGCATAAATAAGGTGAGGTGGAGGTGTAAACCACAAGGCAGGGCCAGTGGCACGTGCAGGGAGGAGGAGGGTAAGGGAAGGGTTTTCGGCACAGGAGCATTATTCAGGGAAACAGGCGGAGCAGGGCGTGGCGGGGAAGCCTTGTGCAAAAATGCACAGGCCGGGGAGGCGAGTGAGCAACGGGGGGATGGTGAGGCTCGGCTACCTTTCGGGCCTGGCTCACACACAGCCCTCCCTGGGGAGCAAAGCTTTGGACAGATCATCCCAAAGGCCTCAAGGGGCTCAAGGGGCCCAAGCTTGGTCTGGGTGAGTGCCGATGGCAAGCAAGTGAGGGGGGGTCACAGAGTCCTGGTACTCACCGCTACTTTAGTGACAGCAGGCAAGCAGGCGAGGTCCGGGGGCAGTTGGGCCTTGGCCACATGGTCCGGGCGATCAGCGACGACGGGCAAGCGGGCGAGGTCCGGGATAGCTGGGTGGCGGGCTTGACTGGTGAGCAGCAAAGGCAGGCGAGGCAAGATAAGGAGTGGCTAGGAGGGGCGGGGCAAGCCAGTGGTACAATAAGGCGGTTTGTGAACTGGGCAAAAAGGTAACAAACAGTTCAGCCACTGAAGTGCAATACAGGTAGTCCTCAAATTACTAGGGACCGTTCAAAGTTACTGTACTGAAAAAAGTGACTTATGACCGTTCTTCACACTTACGACCATTGTAGCATCCCCATGGTCACGTGATCAAAATTCAGATGCTTGGCAACTGGCTCCTATTTATGACGGTTGCCAGATCAAGATCCCCTGGTCACGTGATCCCCTTTGTGACTTTCTGACCAGCAAAATCAATGGGGAAGCCAGATTTACTTAACAACCGTGTTACTAAGCTAACCACTGCAGTGATCCACTTAACAACTGCGGCAAGGAAGGTCATAAAATGGGGCAAAACTCACTTAACAACTGTATATAGGAAATGTTGGGCTCAACTGTGGTCGAAAGTTGAGGACTGCCTGTAGTTTTGTTTTGTAGTAAACAATAGAAGAGGGCCATTTTGTCTCTCTATGAGTAAGCAGTGGGGTGCCACAAGGCTCCGTCTTAGGCCCAGGACTCTTCAATATCTTCATAAACGACTTAGATGAGGGAGTAGAAGGGGAACGCACCAAATTTGCAGATGATGTTAAGCTGGCAGGAATAGCCGACACCCTAGAAGATAGGCTCAAGGTCCAGATGGATCTCGACAGACTTGAACACCGGGGCCTATCTAACAAAATGGAATTCCATGTAGAGAAAAGTAAAGTCTTACACTTAGGCAAGAAAACCAAAAGCCTGAAACCAGGCTTAATAGCAGTGACTTGTGAGAGGGATCTTGGAGTCTAAGTGGACAACTAGCTAAATAGGAGCCAGCAGTGTGCAGCGGCAGCCAAAAAAGTTAATGCAATCCTTATTAAGGATCCCACAGAGGGATACAATCAAGATCAAGGGAGGTGCTACTACCACTCTATAAAGCCTTAGTAAGACCACACCTAGACTCCTGCATCCAGTTTTGGTCACCACACTATAAAAAGACATTGAGACTCTAAAAAGAGTGCAGAGAAGAGCAATCAAGATGATGAGGGGACATACGATGAATGATGCAGGAGTTGGGGTATGTCTAGTCTAGTGAAGAGAAGGACCAGGGGAGACAGGAGAGCATCTTCCAGTATTTGAGGGGCTGCCCCAGAGAGCAGGAAGGGGGTAAAGCTATTTTCCAAAGCACCCGAAGGCCCAACAAGGAATAATGGATGGAAACTGATCAGGCAGAAATTCAACCTAGAAATAAGGAGGAATTTTCTGACAGTGAGAACCATCAACCCATGGAACAGAAGTTGCCTTCAGAAGTTGTGGGAGCTTCACCACTGGAAGCTTTCAAGAAGAGATTGGACTGCCATCTCTCAGAAATGGTGTAGGGTCTGCTGCTCGGGTGGTGTTCTGCCCCAGCTACGGACCCCAAAGAACGCAGCATACACAAAGTCTGTACAAACCTTAGTTTACTAAAATAAAATCAGTTCTTTAAACAAAGGCTGTTAATTAACTTTCTTAACAGTCTACAAGAATCCAAAGAATAAATAATCTTAATCTTACTATGGTTGGCAGAAAGCCCAGAAGCAATTTGCAAAAAATTAAGATCAAGGCACGAAGGAGAGTGAACGAAGTTGTTCCCTGCAAATTGCTTCAGTTGGCATTCCTCCTTAAATAGGCTAAGGGAGTGGCCAATTAGCCCCAAGCCTTACTCTCGAGGAGACCTCCTCCTGAGGAGCTATTCCTGCCTTTTGGCAGCTCTGTGCGCCCGTGGATAGATAGATAGATGGATAGATAGATGAGAGAGAGATAATAGGTAGGTAGGTAGATAGATAAATGAGAGATGATAGGTAGGTAGGTAAATACGGGCTCTGTGCACCCATGCATCGAGAAGAGGCTCCTCCTCTTCGTCCTCTTCACTTAAGGGAGCTTCTGGAGGTTCTGAAGGCCCTGGCTGAATCCCCGCCTCTGGCACCACAACTTCTCCAGCCTCCTCACTCCAGCCTCCTCACTGTCCGACTCGAGTGCCAGCTGCACAGGCAGCCTCCTCGCTGTCCAAATCAGCCACCAACCGCATAGGCCACCTACAGGCCACAACAGGTGGGGGGTTGGACTTGATGACCTACAAGGTCCCTTGCAACACTGTTAATCTGTTAAGTCTGTGTGCAAAATCCCAGGGAGACCTGTAAACCTGCCTTAGGAGGTTTTAAGCAGGGGTGGTGGGATCCCTTAGGAGGTTTTAAGTGCGCACTCAGTGAACCGATTGTTACACCGGTTGTATCCCACCACTGGTTTCAAAGTCTCCAAGTGTGTCTTGTAACTCCTATTGAACTGGAGAGAATTATCAGGCCTCGGAGGGAAGGATCAGGGTCCGGCTTAGGCCCAGCAAGGCCTTGTTTCCAGATTCTGCCCAAATGTGGTTCTCCAAGGGAGTGTGGTCACACTTCCTTAGACGGAACAGCTGTGTAAATCAGGGGTACACCTGGACTCGGTTCCTGTTCAGCTGCGGCCAGGAGGGATCAGCAGAGATCCATCTCTTGTGACAATTGCACTCATTCCAACTTATACTGAACACCTTGTGCTGGGGCCGGCCTTTGAAGACCGAGCAGGAGTTTCAGCTGGTCTGCTGGGCATCAGCACCTTGTAACCCCTGTCCTTCTGGCCAGATGGAGATTGGGTGGAATTCAAGGTGCTGGTCACCTGCATGGGGGTGATGGGTCTTCTTCTGCAAATGGGGCCAGCTCTGTCCATTCTCTGGTCTCTGCTGAAAGGATTAACAGGGTCTGCTATTCTTTTTCAGGACAGACCAAGAACCTCTCCAGGCTGCCTCTCTGGGCCCTTCTGTGTCTTAGCCTAGGAGGACATCTTCTTTTTCCTGGCTATATGGAACTCATGGAGAAATCCAGAAAAGGTACCATCTTAAGGATGATCTCTGAGAAACCCAACACTTTCCTTCTTATTCTGTTTTCTTCTGCCCCAGAGGAGACCATGGGTGATCCAGAGGAACAGGGTCAAGTTGCTGTTAAAATAAAAACAATAGAGAATTCTCACACTGGAGCAGATGAATGAGTGCCCTTCCCTTAACTTCCCTTCTCTCTCCTCCTCTCCCCTCCCCTTCCCAGGGTCAAAGGTCACAGCTATTTTGAATGTGGGTATCTGGACCTACCAATCTACCTTTTTCTACCACCCAGTAGTCATTTGGATTATGACAGCTAGAACTCAGGGATGAGGGGCTCAAGATTTAGTACAGCAAACATTTCTGTTCGTTGGGCTCACCTGCAAAGCCCGGTCATCAGCACTCCAATGTCCCTTGTCCACCTCCTGCTGAATGGCAAGTTGGTCTCATATCAGGTTTTACGTGACTTCCACTCCCTCCCTGAACACATCTGTCTTTCTCCGAATATTCCACTCTGATAGATTCCACGTTTGCCTTGCAGCAGAACCCCTGACCACCAGGACATGGACAGCTCCTAAACTTAATGGTCCCTATTTGGTCATCTGAGTGAAGGGGGGAGGTCCATGGTTCAACTCCTGATAGAAGGTTTGAAGCCCAGAGAACAGGATCTGGTCACGTGTGCCTGATGATTCCTAACATAGATAAAACGGGTCCCATACTGCCTTCCGGTCAATCCAGGAGGACAGCCTGGTCAATGGAATCAAAGATTCCAACATATTCAACAGAATCATGATACTTGCACCCCCTAATCCTGGTCCCACCTCAATAGATGATGTCCAGGCAAGCCATGAGAAGCGGTTGCACAAAATCACTCCATAGGATGAACATAGGTTTCCACTTTGAGCCCACCTCCCTCATGGTAGCAGGAAGACCACGAATGAAAGAATGAATGAATGAATGAATGAATGAATGAATGAATGAATGTAATTGTGAAAGCTGAGCTGCCTCTTCTACTTTTGTACCCTGCAAGGTTGCCCCTTGGACCTCTTGTATCTGCTAAAGCTCAACTGTGGCCTTGGTTTTCTTCCCAGCAGATGGAGGAGGAAGAAGGAGGCCCAGGCCCCAGGCCCACGTTGAAGATGAGTGACAGATGCCTGAGATCTTCCTCCTCCTGCCGCTTCACTTCAGATGCCCATGGTCCTCCTGGGTGACTTTGAAGAGGAGTCTTTGGGACAAGAGCGCTTCCATGGGCAACCCAATGAGATCTATTACCAATCTGGCTTGAGGGAGGGTCCATCTTGCTTCTCTGTGGCTGATTTCACGGCTGCCTTGTCTGGCCTCGAAAGAATCCCCCAGCACCATATTTGCTTCATTCTTTAATATTCAGGGTGAGATTGAGAAGACAAGGATGAAAAATGGAGAAAGTTTGGCCATGAAAGAGCAAGGGTGAGATTGTGGCTATCCTCAATCTACGTGGAATTATTGCACAAGTTAGGGTGGGAAATTAAAAAAAAACAAAACAAAGTGAAAGTAACAGATTGACAGATTAACAGGGTTGGAAGGGACCTTAGAGGTCATCTAGTCCAACCCCTGTTCAAGCAGGAGACCTTACACCAGGGATGGCTAACCTTTTTGCCATTGCATGCCAAAAGCATGGGGAGCATGGGGGGTTGTGCGTGCGTGTGCCCACACCCATAATTCAATGCCCCCCATACACCTCGCACCCTCACGCATACACACACGACACCCACCCCCACCCCCACCCCGCGTAACCCTCGCTTTTGGCACATGACAGCAAAAAGGTTAATGGTGGGCCCGGTAGGCCCGTTTTTCGCCCTCCCCAGACTCCAGAGACTTCCTTGGAGCCTGGGGAGGGTGAAAACAGCCTCCCTCAGAAGCCCTCCGGAGGCTGGAAATGGCCCATTTCCCGACTTCCAGTGGGCCCGGAAGGCCCAAAAATCAGCTGGCCGGTGCGCACATGTGTGCTGGAGCTGAGCAAGGGCAACGCTCGCATGCGCACAGATATGGCTCCGTGTGCCAGCTGTGCCACCCGTGCCATAGGTTCGCCATCCCGGCCCTCCACCATTTTTGACAAACGGCAGTCCAATCTTTTCTTGAAAGTCTCAAGTGATGAAGCTCCCACAATTAGTTTGATAGCTTCTCTCATGTCCTTCCCTCATCTCTCCTGATCCATGTTGTGGCCACTGTCTGACCAGAGGCCATTCACACAACCCCACGAGGGTAAAGTGAGAGGAACAATCAACCTTTACCTCTCCTACTGAACAAATCCAGAAAAGCCAAACCAAACTACACAAAACCAGAACAGAAAATACCAATACAATTCTGTCTGGGCCAGGTTTCCTCACATCCTCCCAGCGAAGACACTTATGCACTTCAAAGCAAGGGTATTAGTGTTTATCTACTCGCATTTGCAAGCTTTTGAACTGCTAGGCGAGCAGGATATTAGTATGGGTCAGCCTCCGCCTTTACTGCTTTGGCTGCCATAGTAATGGGAGGGGGGAGAGCTAGGAGCCATGGGGGGGAAGCGAGCTGGAGGAGAAACGAAACTGGAGGAGAAATGAAACTGAATCTTTGAAATTGGTATCGGGTCAACTGTCGTGGCATTCCTGATTGATGACGCTGCCAGACGTGCTTCCACCTGACCCCTGAGAGACCTTTGGATTGGATGATTTACAAAGGACAATGGGAGGGGATGCTTTCTATATGCAATTTTCGCGCCTATTGCCTTAGATTCTGCTTTTCCTTGGTTGCAATCACTTCATTTTCAAGTAAAAGTACCTTTCTCTATAAACAATGGAGTTTGGGTCATTCTTTCCTGGACTTTGAAGGAAGCACACCTGACAGTATGTTTTATTATCACTTCTGTGGCAATGCAACTGATACTTTTTTTTAATTAAAACAATAATTCTCTTATGAAGAAACTAACAATAGAAGAGTAGTGAATTTACTCGAGGTGCACCTTGATTAAATAAATACATGAATACTGCAATGAGCCTTGATTATTGGATTTGGGGACCAGCACTGATTCCACAGAGGCTGGTGCCAGAAGTGGGATTCACAACTTTCTAGTTGCGACTGGGGATGACAGCAGGGCCTCCTATAGATTGGGGGTTGTGGTGAATTTGTTCCCATGGCCCTTCCCACTGCCACATTTAGGAGTGTTGAAACCTTCGCCCGCTGGAGAAGGAACCAAATTCAGTCCTGACACAGCAGACCGTGTCTTCAGGAAGGAGCGTATGAGCTGGTGGGAGGGGAGAAAAACTATGTAAGAAAATCAGCTGTCAGCTGCAGAGACAAAGGGGAAAAAAACCTCCCAAAGAGCTTGCAGAACTGAAAGTAGCTGACACAACCACAGCTTTTACCATAAATGTAAGAACAAATGCAGGAAAGTTCTGCAAGCTTGGGAGGCCAAAACAGTTTTAGTTCGGCTTGGAGTAGGTCAAGAATGAGCTATTTTTCTTTACAGAAACCGGCAGAGATTTTTGGATAATTATGAAAAATTAGCCAGAACGGGGACGTTTAATTATTGCAAATTGAAAACTTTTGATGGTTTGGGTGAGAGGGTGAAAAGAAGACACAAGAAGAGAAACCTGGGCCAATTGTATTGTTGGGCATCTCTTCTGGATGAAATTTCTCCCTGCAATTCAGCAACCATTTGTAACACTGTCTTTTTCCTCATAATTTGGTCAGCTGAGTGTTAAAAGGTGAAAATAAAGATTTTAAAAGCTATACAACTTTTTTTTTATTGAAAAGTTTTTACAAACATTTTAACCAAGTTCTGAGCCCCACCTCCCTCCCCCCAATTTCCCAGAGCGAAATACAGGGTATTTCATTTAGCAATCTTAATCTAACATATGCTAACTATCTATGAACTCTTTTCATCCCTTTTTCACTTTAACTCCCTATTTACACAGCTAAGTAATAACATATCTTCTTAAATCCAAATTTCATTCATATACTATTTGAAACTTTTTAGTCCCATATTTGTTTCGAATATAATCAATCCATCTTCTCCAGTCCACAATATATCTTTCTTATGATTGGTCTTTCAAATATGCTGAGATTTTCGCTAAGTTCGATACTTTTAATGCCCATTCTTCTATGGTAGGTATTTTGGGCTTAATTGTGGTCATAACTTGAGGACTACCGGAACTATCATGACATTACATATCATTAGAAGAAATCTCCCTGGTTCGTTTCCCATCTGGGAAGCAGTCACCGATGCTGAGAAGGAATAGACACGGAAGCAAGCTGCCAGAAAGCGGAATCCTTTCATTAAGGAAGGCAAGAAAAGTAGTGACACAGCTCAAGCATTCCTGGCTAGCAAGCAGACTGGGGAGGCAAACCCATGCCTTCTTCGACTTGATTTTCCTTTGAAGCTCCTACAGTCTGATGGGTTTTGATGTCCTCTAGCTGAAGTGATTGCCCTGGGTTTTTCTTTTCCTGCTTTACTGGGTTAATCCTGGTCCAAGGTCTTTTCCTATTTTCCTATCCTAGGGGTTAATCCTATCAGGGAGGAATCCTGGGGCTGCTTTGTGGTTAGGCTAATGGCTTTTGGCAGCAGGCCAATTCAGCCTGAGTGCTTCCTTCAGGGTCTTTCTCTTTTTAAGGAAAGGGGCTTTTTTATTTTCTGCACTGTTTAGGGGTTCCTGGCACTGTCTTTTGGGGGGTGAACTTCCCTCAATAGAACATTATTTTTTGTTTATCTGTCTACAGGTCGATTGTGATTGTTGATGGTTATTACAGACTCCAGGGTTATTTCATTCAAAGCCCTAGACTCTTCCCTGATCACGTTGTCAGTTCCAGGGGGAAGAAGGAACTTGGGGATGCTGCCAGGAAAGCCTTCCCCAGCCCTTTCTCCGTCCTGGCCCAGGTTGTCCCAGCCAGCCATGCAGGGTGGGGCAGCCTCAGTCAGGGAAACCGGAGCAGTTCAGGATGCCGCCACGAACCCCACTCCAGGGACAAGAAAGGACAGAAGTTGTGGGATCCCCTACCTAGAAGGTATTGTTTGTGGTCTGATTTTCTCAGCTGCCCAGAAGATGAGAGTAATATTACCTTCCATCCACTGAATAAATAAATGGCTTGCTCAAAACAAATTGCAAGCATAGTAATAAGAGGGCTGCACAGTTTTGCAGCTGTGATGTTTCTCTTACCAAAGAGGCCGTCCTCCTTGTATATTTAGCAGAAGTTTGGCTACATTTCTCTTCACTTCTTGTTAAAACACCAGCCACCGACATGTCCTACAAGAACATACTGGGCTTGTGGTTATCACTCGTTCTCTTAAGAGCTGGTAAGTTGTGTCTGTTTTACTATGTGTCTAGCTTTAGTTTCAAACCAGGGCTGAAATTTGGGGTTCAAAACACAGCTTGTTTCCTTGACTCCAGCTTGGATCATTACTGGAATAGATCTAAAACTCTGGAGGTACTTGGATCCCATTCAAAACTGCTAAGTTGGAGAACAAATTTAAGAAAAAGGCAGATAAGATTGAAATTACAAATTCTATAATAAGAAATAGATGATGTTTTCCCCTCTTTTCTTTACAAAACATAAGACGTATAAAGATGATACTATTATCTATGTTTCGTATGGATATATTATGTTACTCGACAATACAGATTTAATTAACAGGAGTAAAAACCCAATTTCAGACAAAATTTAATAATAATGGAAGCATATAAGTAAAAATGGCAAAATCCCAAATAATTTCCCCATCAATAGGAAGATTGTATAGAATCTTCGTAGCCCCTGAGATCTCAAACACATGTAACCTAAAATATCTGTTCATTTAATTTCCTGTTGCAATGAAAAAATAGTACTTGTTTTACTGTTGTTCAAAGCAAAGTCCTGCTGATTTGTAAGGACAGGCTGCAAAGGAACATAACTTCTGCTTATATCTTTCTCTTTCAAAACCATCGTCTGGATTTGTTGTTGTTAGTTGTGAAGTCATGTCTGACTCATTGTGACCCCATGGACAACGTTCCTCCAGGCCTTCCTGTCCTCTACCATCCTCTGGAGTCCATTTAAGCTCACGCCGACTGCTTCAGTGACTCCATCCAGCCACCTCGTTCTCTGCCGTCCCCTTCTTCTTTTGCCCTCAATCTTTCCCAGCATTAGGCTCTTCTCCAGGGAGTTCTTCCATCTTATTAGATGGCCAAAGTATTTGAGTTTCATCTTCAGGATCTGGCCTTCTAAAGAGCAGTCAGGATTGATCTCCTCTAGGACTGACCGGTTTGATGGCCTTGCAGTCCAAGGGAGTAAGCTATCTAGCTTTGCCATGGCTTTCCTCCCCAGGAGCAAGCGTCTTTTAATTTCTTGGCTGCAGTTCCCATCTGTGGTGATCTTGGAGCCCAGGAAAATAAAATCTGTCACTACCTCCATTTCTTCCCCCTCAATTTTCGCCAGCAATTGAGAGGGCCGGGTGCCATGATCTTACTTTTCTTAATGTTGAGTTTCAAGCCAACTTTTGCACTCTCCTTCTTCACCTGCATCAAGAGGCTCTTTAGTTCCTCTTCGCTTTCTGCCATTAGAGTGGTATCATCTGCATATCTGAGGTTGTTGATCTTTCTCCCGGTAAACTTAATTCTCACTTCTGATTCTTCTAGCCCAGCCTTTCTCATGAAGTGCTCTGCATATAAGTTAAATAGGCAGGGCGACAGTATACAGCCTTGCCGGACTCCTTTCCCAATTTTGAACCAATCAGTGGTTCTGTCTCCAGTTCTCACTGTTGCTTCTTGACCTGCTTATAGGTTTCTCAAGAGACAAATAAGATGGCTTGGTACTCTCATCTCTTTAAGAACTTGCCACAATTTGTTGTGATCCACACAATCAAAGGCTTTAGCATAGTCAATGAAGCAGAAGTAGATGTTTTTCTGGAACTCCCTAGTTTTCTCCATGATCCACCATATGTTGGCAATTTGATCTCTAGTTCCTCTGCCTCTCCAAAATCCTGCCTGTATGTCTGGTAGTTCTCAAGCCACATACTGCTGGAGCCTAGCTTTTAGGATTTTGAGCATAACTTTACTAGCATGTGAAATGAATGTAATGGTGCGATACTTAGTTTGGCATTGCCTTTCTTTGGAATTGCAATATAAAGTGACCTTTTCCAATCCTGTGGCCACTACTGAGTTTTTCAAATTTGCTGGCATATTGAGTGTAGCACTTTTACTGCATCGTCTTTTAAGATTCTGAATAGCTCAGCTGGAATACTGTCTCCTCCACTAGCTTTGTTGTTGCTCAGACTTCCTAAGGCCCATTTGACTTCGCATTCCAGGATGTCTGGCTCGAGGTCAGTGACCAGTAGTGGTATTCAAAATTTTTTACTACCGGTTCTGTGGGTGTGGCTTATTTTGTTGGTGTGGCTTGATGGTCATGTGACAGTGGGCGTGGCTTAGTGATCATGTGATTGGGTGGGCATGGTTTGGTGGTCATGTGACTGGGTGGATGTAGCTGAGTGGTCATGCTCCCTAAAGGACAGAGAATCCTAGGGAATCTGGGTCTTGAATCAATGTTATTATGCCATGATTGTATGGACAACTGATGGCCCTGATTAAATTCCTAAAGGACAGGTAGTCCTTGATTTACAATCACAATTGAGGCCAGACAGTTGTTAAATGAGCTTTGCCGCATTTTATAACCTCTCTTGCCATGGTTAAGTAAACAGTTGCAGTTGTTAAGTCAGTAACACAGCTGTTAAGTGAATCTGACTTCCCCATTGACTTTGCGTATCAGATGGTTGTAAAAAGTGTTCAAGAATGGACAATAAAGGTTGTGCATTTGGCAGAAATGGCAAAAATCTCTGCATATCTTAAAGACTATTCGAATGAAAGATATATAAAGGAATGGAGAAAATGGATAGACTATATTCAAAATAAATATCGGAATAAGAATTTTCAGTTAGCTTATGAATGACATATGCAGTAGAGATAGTCATATTAAGTAGGATTTGGTGGGTTTTTTTGTTTTTTTTATTTTTTATTAGAAGTTAAAGATCAAGGCTATTAATGATATATTATATGGTTAGTTAATTATAGTACTATGTTTGTACATTTTGTACCCTGAGCTAATCCCGGGAAGCCAAGGGGGGGAGGGAGGGGGGTTCGTAGGGGGAGGGAGGGGGGTTGGGAGGGGGTGGGGGAGTGAGTGGGAAGGGGGGGAGAAAATGTTTGTACTTTTTGTAAAACTTTTTAATAAAAAAAAGTGTTCACACCACACCTGGACACTGCAATGGACATAAATAAGAGTCAGTTGCCAAGCGGTTGAGCTTTGATCACGTGACTCTGGGGATATGGCAACAGTTGTAAGTGCGGAAAAACAGCCATAAGGCCCTTTTCTCAGCACCGCTGTAATTTCGGTCACTTAAAATAATTGCTGTAAGTAGAGGACCACCTATCCTACCCAAAAGAGCCGGATTTGTGATGTTACTGCTCATTCATTCTATTAAAAAAAGAATCATGCAAAAAGTAAGAACACCTTTTTTAAAAAATACCTAGGCATTCCTCCACACACACACCCCCCACCAAGCCCCCAGCTCTTATTTAACGTCGGCAACGGTGGCGAGCGAAAGGGGAGCTGCTACTTCTTGTACAATGTTGCGAACCTCCATCCATAGTTCTTCAGGCACTCTGTCTATCAGATCTAATTCCTTAAATCTATTTGTCACCTTTATTCATCAGGGATATGATTTCGTTCATACCTGAGTGGCCTAGTGCTTTCCCCTACTTTCTTCCATTTAATGGCCTAAATTTTGCCATGAGAAGCTCATGATCTGAGCCACAGTCAGCTCCTGGTCTTGTTTCTACTGACTGTATAGAGCTTCTCCGTCTTTGGCTGCAGACCACGTAGGCAATCTGATTCCTGTGTTGACCATCTGGTGATGTCCACGTGTAGAGTCGTCTCTTGGGTTGTTGGAAAAGAGTGTTTGCTATGACCATCGTATTCTCTTGACAAAATTCTGTCCTCCTGTGCCCTGCTTCATTTTGTACTCCAAGGCCAAACTTGCCTGTTATTCCAGTTATATTATGGCTTCCTACTTTAGCATTCCAATCCCCCATGATGATAAGGACATCATTTTTTGGTGTTAATTCTATAAGGTGCTGTAGGGCTTCACAGAACCGGTCAATTTCATCCTCTTCAGTAGACTTGGACTACTGTGATATTGAATGGTTTGCCTTGGATTCGAACTGAGATCATTCTGTCATTTTGGGGATTGTATCCCAGTTTTGCTTTTCTTACTCTTTTATTGACTACTCCATTTCTTCTGAGGGATTCTTGCCCACAGTGGTATACCTGACGTTCATCTGAATTAAATCCACCCATTCCTGTCCATTTTAGTTTGCTGATTCCCAAGATGCCGATGTTCAGTCTTGTCATCTCTTGTTTGACCACATCCAGCTTGCCTTGATCCATGGATTTTACATTCCAGGTTCCTATGGAGAAAAGATCTTTACAGCATCGGACTTTCCTTTCACCACCAGATGCATCCACAGCTGAGCGTCCTTTTGGCTTTGGCCCAGTCGCTTCACTCACTCCTTCACAGATCACTGAGTTCTTAGGCTGGAGGGTCTTGCGTAGCGCTATGAACTATGCCGTGCAGGGCCACCCAAGATGGACAGGTTATGGCGGGGAGTTCTGATAAAAAGTGGTCCACTCCAGTATCCTTGCCCAGAAAACTCCATGGACAAAAGGCTAGAAGATATCATGCCAGAAGATGAGCCCCTCAGGTCTGAAGGTGTCCAATATGCTACTGAGGAAGAGCGGAGGGCAATTACAAATGGCCCCAGCGAGAATGAAGCGGCTGGGTCAAACCCAAAAGGACACTCAGCTTTGGATGTGTCCAGTGATAAGAAGAAACTTTGATGATGTAAAGAACAATATTGCATGGGAACCTTTTAATATATTCACAATTAAGTATTGTAATTCTTTGTTAAATGTCTCTGGTAAGATCCCTAATAAAAATATCTCTGGTTTAAAATCAATATGTCTCTTTATCATTTTTTCCAGCCATGTGTGTATCTTAGTCCAAAATCTTTTTGCTTCTATGCGTGTCCACCACATATGGTGAAAAGATCCTGGAGTCTGATGACACTTCCAGCACTTCTCCGATTTGTTCTTGAACATTCTGGCTATCCTCGTCGGGGGTAAATGCCACCTGTAAAACATCTTATACAAATTCTCTTTATATGCTGTAGACATTGTCATTTTAGAATTATGTGACCACAATTTTTGCCACTTCTCTAAATCAATACTATAACCAAAATTTTTCCCCCATGCTATCATTGACTCTTTAACTTGTTCTTCTTCCAATTTTGCCTCTATCAAGTGTCCATATAACTTTTTAATTACATGATCATCAGAGCCCATCAACATCTTATCTAAGGTAGTCAAAACTCTATAAAAACCATCTTGAGAACTTCTCGATATCTTGAAAATATTTGCATATATGAAAACCAATCCATCTTAAATCCCTGATCTTCTAAATCTTGCTTTAATTTAAGTTCACCCTTTTCATCCAATAATTCACTATATCTAACAATTTTTCCCCTTTTGATTATCACTGGATATGAGAAATATATATTAACAAATATATATTAAATTATTATATATATATATATATATATATATATATATATATATATATATATATTAATCGTATTTGCAAAAAACTGGAAAGGAGAGAAGATGATTACTGATGAAGAAATTATTAAGAAAATGTTGGATTGTGCCGAAATGAGTAGATTGACATTTGAAATAAGAGAACAAGAAGACCAACAATACTATTTGATATGGGAGCTATTTTATCAATGGATACATAATAAAGTATGGAGATGAATTATTATATATGAAATGAAATTTGGATAAAATGTTTAAGCACTTGTTCTGTTTTTGTTTTTTTGTTTTGTTTTCTTCTTTAGTTAGAGGTAAGAATATTTGTCATATAATGAGAATTTGAAAATTTTGAGAGCACGAAATGATTTTCACCGATTGAAATACTGTCTGTAAGAGTTTGGAAGAATGATGTTTTTTATGTTGTTTCTGTTTAAAAAATAAAAAAAAATATTATATATATATTTATATATATATATAGCATGGGAACCTGGAATGCAAGATCTACAAATCAAGGTAAGCTGGAGGTGGTCAAACATGGAATGGCAAGATTGAACATCAACATCTTGGAAATCAGGGGAACTTAATTGGAGAGGAATGGGCAAATTGAATTCAGATGGCCTGTCAAGTCCCATAGATCTCTATCGGGACGCCGCCATTCTGGTGGGAATGGGGAGATTTGGGGACATGCTTGAATGGGGTTTTTCTTCGTACCTTTCTCTGCTTTGATGTACCTTGGGAAGTGGGAGGGGGGAAAGGAATGTGCCTGGGGCCATCTGTTTTGTCTCAACATCAGAGAAGCGAGATCGTGGTCCCTGGGAAATGCCTGTTATCGCCTTCTCGGCCCGAAGTTCTCACAACATCTTCACACCAGTGGTGGGTTTCAACCAGTATTACCACTGGTTTGCATCATGCATGCTCTTTGCGACTTGAAGACTCAACCCGATGAAAGCCCCAGCATGTGGACGAAGGACGGAATCATCCTGGGCAATTCTGCAAAGGCGAGGTGGTTTGTTGGCGTAGTGTCAGCCTTCGCTTCTATATTGCTTGCTTGCTACGGCTGCCATTGTAACGGGGGGGAGGGGGGAGCTGTCTGGGTAGTTGGGAGGGGGGAAGTGAGCTGGTGGAGATGTATTGTAACAGAGAGTGAATTGGGGAAAGTTGTCCTCAGCGCTTCTCTGCAGCTGGGAGGCGCGCTGATAACCAGTCAAGGTCAACCGTCCTGGCATACCAGAAGGATGGGGCCATCGAAAGCTGCACCCCACATGACCCCTTGGGGTGATGTGGATTGGATAATCCTGACTGGACCATAGGGGGGAGGGTTTTAGGGATGTTTTCTATATGTGATTTTCATGCCTATTGCCTCAGACCTTGCTTTTCTTTGGTTGCATTCAGTTCATACTCAGTAAAAGTACCTTTCCCTATGAAAATGGAGTCAGGGGCTTTCTTTCTTGAGTACTGAAAGGAGGCATACCTGACACGTAGGGAAACTGGGACTGGGATGGGAGAAGCCGAAGAGTCACCTTTACCCAGGGCAGCTGACAACAGGGGTGGAAGAGTGAGCTGGAAACCCTGTATGATGAGTACAAGATGGAGGAAGATCTGACCAACTCATGAAGCAATGCACTTCATGAGGAAGGCTCTCCAGGGCATGAGAGTCTGAGATGCAGGAGCCTGCAGTGCAGGAGACAAGACAGGAGGAGAGGAGGCCACCTGTGAGTGATGGGATTCCCCAGCCACTGGGACATCCACCGACACTGCAGAAAGCCCCAACAAGCCTATTGCCACCCCCTGAACCCACTTCAAAGAGATCCTGGCAGAGCGCAAGCCCCTCATACTTGTGGAAGGGGAAATCTGCAACTGGAATGGAAGGCACCCGCCCCCAGGGCATCAAATTTGATGGAGACCCCCAGCAGCTGTGGTTCTTCCTGGTGCATGTGCTTTCATCCCTGCAGTAGTATGGAAGGGAAGAGCCGAATGCACCGAGGAGGTTTGAGACCTGGCCTGCCATGTGGACTGGCCAGAAGAAATACTGGTGAGCTGTTTCAAGGATGGGCTGAATGACGACCTGTACCATGCCTGCATTGCCAGAGGAGCCCTGGCTCACCTGTATGACTGGGTACATCTTGGTGGAAGAAGCCGAAATTGACCAAGCCTGAAACCAGTACCACCCGAGCAGAGCCTGGAAGAGGTCACCGCCCGAGAGAAAGAGAGAGGTTGTCTACCATATTCAACAGCCTGCTTCAAGTGCAGAAAGGAAGACCACCACACAGCAGAATGTCACACAAAGACCCCGACCAGACAGGGAGACCAGCAATCCAGAGGGAAGCCAGCAAAACCTTCCCAACACTCCAGGGAAACCGCCATGAAGAGTGGTGAGGTCACAGAGTTCCGGTCCTCTCCCAAGTATGGACTTGAAATTCCGACTCCACAAGAAGAAGAGCTGAGCCCATTGGACAGCGACTTCAATGACGACCCCTTGGTAAATGGGACAATCAAGGCCATCACTGTGCCCATGGAACTGCTGAGCCCAAGCACAGGGCAGAAGGTGGGGCTGACGGCCCTACTAGACTCGGGGTGCACCTGGTGTCTAATAAATCCAACCCTAGTGGGAAAACTGGGGACCCACCTAAGACAGCAGAAAAACCCTATAGTGTTTGGCTAGCTGGATGGATCCACTGCGGGAAAAGTCTCGGCTATGTTTGCCATGGAGCCCCTGAAACTTGCCATAGAGAGCCATTCCGAGACTATTGCTTTTATTGTGGTTCATGGCACGGAACGGCTCCTGCTCCTAGGACTATCATGGGTAAAAAAGTGGAACCCATAGGTAAGGGGTGAAATGCTACCGGTTCAGACTGGTTCGGTCAAACCGGTAGCGATGACAGTAGGTGGTTCAGAGAACCAGTAGCAATGGCAGCGCGAGGCTCCGCCCACCTGCCCAGTCATTGTTGGCCAGGAAGTAACCTGTTTTTTACCCTCAGTGCATGCGCAGAGGCTCCGTGCATGCACTTTCAAACCGGTGGGGTAGGTAAGTAGATTTCACCCCTGCCGTAGGTGGACTGGATGAAAGGGACGCAAGCGGAGGGGAAACCCCAGGAGAAAGGCATCACAAGGAAAACCCTAGCTGCAGAAATGACTTGGTGGCTGCCGCTCAAAGTGAGCCACTGAAGGGCATTCCCTGGGAATACCGTAACCTAGCAGAGGTGTTTAGTGAGATGGGGTCAGACAAACATCCCCCTCACTGACCTACTAACTGTGCCATGGAGATCCTCCCAGGAGCTAAACTACCAAAGCCAAAACTCTACTCCATGATGCATCTGGGGCTAGATGACCAAAATTCGTAGGACTATTCCCCATTACCTGCATTATTAACCTGGTCACAGTGGAGCTGCCATTACCCAAGTCATTGTGGCAATGCATCCAATCTTCCATTGCAGCCTATTAAAACCCAAAGTGACCTCGGTCTTACAAAACCCCGCCCCCTTCCACAGCCCATTATGGTAGAGAGCGAACAACACTTTGACATTAAACAGATTCTTGATTCAAGACGGCACCATGGATCCACCCAATATTTAGTGGCCTGGAAAGGCCACCCCACATTTCAAAATGAGTGGATTCACAAAAAACACATTAGAGCCCCTAAATTAATCAAGTGTTCCACCAACTCTATCCTGACAAATTTAACTAATTGTTCTTATTATTGTCTTCCCCTTTATTATTTTCTTTCCCTCCAGGTGGATGTCTCCTTTTCTTAGGGGGGACAGCATGTCAGGTCCCATTGATCTCTATTGAGACCTTGCCATTCTGGTGGGAGGGGAGATGATTTGGGTTACACTTGCATAGGGTTTTTCTTTGTTCCTTTTTCTTTGATTTGATGTATCTTTGGGAAATTGGGAGGGGGGAAATGTGCCTGGAGCCATCTGTTTTGTCTCACCACCAGAGGAGCGAGATCGTGGCACATGGGTACTGCCTGTTATCACCTTCTCAGCCTGAAGTTCTCACAATCTCTTCACACCTTGGGATTGGCTCAAAGATGAACTGGACATTGGGAGGGGCCTCAAAAGGAGCAGTTTTAACCTAATGTTCCTGCACACGAAATTCAGATTCTGCGAGGACTTCCGGCTCCAGATGGCAGCAGACGTTGTTTGGGTTCTTTGCCCCAGCGTCTGAATTCCCCCCCACTTGGAGGCCCCTCGGGGCCGGGTGCCCTGGTTTTGGGGTATCCGCCGTTAAGGGCGGCTCGCCAGGGGTCCCCTGCCTCAATTCCAGGGGCTGGGCGGCCAATGCTGGCGCGCCCGAGGCTCCAGCGAGTGTGGGCAGCACGCAGTGGCCATTCCAAAGCCGTTCCGTGCCTATGTGCCTGTAGGACCCAGTGTATATCGAAATTAAGGCAGCAGGTAAAGAGGCGATCGGAAGAGGAAGAGATGCAGGCCGGAGAATAACTAGAAAAGGAGAGACTTTGACTGGCGAAGCAATGAGGCGTTCTGCGGGTGAGAGGGGGGGCTGAAGTTTCTCCCCCCCTTGTAGCTGGGAAGGGCGCCGTAGTTGAGAAGAAAGGGAGAAAAAATAAGGAGACCTCTTACTTTACTGATTTTCTGTGGAGAATGGTGGAGGCAGAATTTGGGAAGGGAGGCTGGAGCCCCCTGTCCTTCTGGAGAAACATGGCTGGAGCTTGATTTCCTGCTTCTTTGTATATAATTGATGACATCACCCACCTCTGGTTTCCTGTTTGACCTACTCTACAAGCCGGACTTGTTGCTCCTGTGAGCGCCCTCTGGTGGATCGTGAGGAAATAGAGCTGATTTTTAAGAGAACCTTCTCTTTCTGGATGCTTGTGCCTACCTGAGGACCTCTCATTCTTTATTACTGTAAGATGGCTAAAGGACAAAGACCAGCTGCAGCTGACATGGAAAAATTTTTTGGAGAAATTGGCAAAATTGGATGAGAAACTTGATAAACTTGATGACTTGCAAAAAGGGCAATTGGAAATAAAATCTGAAATGGTAGTTATGAAAAAAGATTTAAGTGCTGTTCAACAGGTGGCTGAGGACAACAAGAAAAAGGTGGGAGGTTTGGAGGGGGAGGTGCGGGCAATCCAGAAGAGGGAAGAAATGAGAGGAAATGTAATTTTAACTTCACAGCTGGATAGAATGTCTTATTTTCTCAGGTTTCAAAATGTGGAAGAAGTGGACCAGGAAGATCTGCGAGAAGTGATGGTTAAATTGTTGGGCGAATTTATTGAAAGAGGTTTGGATTTTATGAGATGGGACATGGATCTAGTTTATAGAGTAAACTCACAATATGCAATTTTACATAGTGTCCCAAGAGAGGTCCACATTAAATTTGTGAGAAGGGAAACGAGAGATGAAATACTGAGAACTCAAAGATCGGGGGCGCTGATATACAGGGGCAAGGAGGTCACCATTCTGAAGCAGATCCCTAGACAGGTACGAGAATTAAGAAGAAATTATTATTTTTTATCAAGTAAATTGTACCTTAAGGGAATAGGCTTCAGGTGGTTGATGCCGGAAGGTTTGATGATTTTCAGGGAGGGCAGTAGGAAGAAAATTAATAGTGTGATGGAGGCTCAGGCCTATCAGGAGCAATATAAGACCCTCCTAGAGGGTGAAGATACAGGAACCGAGGAAGGGGAGGTATTAGATGATCAAGGAACAGGGGCGGGCAAGGCCATGGCGATCTGGGAGGAAGGGGGTGCTAAGGCCAGAACCTTGAGATCTAGAACCAAGAAATGATGAAGTGAGAGGAATCTATTATTTTGTGCCTTTTATGATATCTCTTATTTTTGTAAACTTTAATATTACTCTGGATATTGAACTGATATTTTTATATAAATCCGGTTGCTAAATTTGAAATTTTTTTTTTATTATTGAAAAAGTTTTACAAATACAAATTTTTCTCCTTTTCCCCCCCACCCTAACCCAACATTATAAAATACATATAAAAAACAATATATAATTCCATCCCACCCCCACCCTAGCCCTCCCCCTCCACCCTCTTCCCTCCCCCCCTTGACTTCCATTATATGCAGTGCTAATATTCCCAAACAATATATATGTTATTCAATCTTCCATATCTTTCTTCTATATTTACTAACATAATCATCAATCCTTCTCAACTAAAAGCGATATAATATTTTCTAGTCTGATACTTATTCTGTACATACTCAATCCATAATTTCCATTCCTGTATATACTTCTCATGCGTCTGATCTTTTAAAAAAGCTGAAATCTTTGCCATTTCTGCAAATCCAGCCATCTTCTGAGTCCATTGGTCAACAGTCGGTAAAACATCACTCTTCCAATGTTGGGCAATCAACAACCTAGCTGCTGTCACCATATACAAAATCAGTTTAGTTTCACCCAGTGTAAAGTCTTTAGCTATACCCAATAAAAAAAATTGCGGAGAAAATTGTATTTTTTTCTTTAAAACATTTTGCATAACCCACCAGATTTTTATCCAAAAAGCCCTCACTTTCCTGCAAGTCCACCAGATGTGATAATATGTAGCATCTAAACAATCACATCTCCAACATTTTGGCTGCACATTAGGGTACATACAAGACAATTTCTTGGGGTCTAAATGCCATCTATAAAACATTTTATAAAAATTTTCTCGTAGATTTTGTGACTGTGTAAATTTAACATTCTGAACCCATATTTTTTCCCATGTTTCCATCATAACTGGTTGAGAGAAATTTTGTGCCCATTTAATCATACAATCTTTAACTAGCTCATTTTCTGAATCCCTTTCTAACAGAACATTATAAACTCTCTTAATATGCATTGGACCTGTCCGCTTTATCTGTTCAACCAATTCTACTTCATATTCCATTAAACCAGTTTGCTGATCTTCTTTCCATCTCATCTGTAATTGATTATACTGCAACCAAGTCAACGATTTCCTTTCTTCCAACAGCATATCCAAAGTCTTCAGTCGCCACCTGCCCTCTTCAAAGTAAAGTAACTCTTTATATAAAAACCCCCCGAGTGACTTAATATTTGTATTCCACATGGTATCAGCGAGATCCAGCCATAACGGAATCTTATAATCCCAATAAATTCGGTGCTTCCTCCAGACTCTCATCAAGGCACTTCTAAGTAGATGACTATTAAACACTTTGTCCACTTTATTATCATAAAACAGATATGCATGCCATCCCCAAACAAGGTCATGACTTTCTATGTTCAACAATTCAGTCTTAGTTTTCCCAAACCAATCACTTAATTGTATCAATGCAGTTGCTTCATAGTATAATCGAAGGTTTGGGAGTTTAAGACCACCTCTCTCACGAGTATCTTGCATTATTTTCAGTTTAACTCTTGGTTTTTTATCATTCCAAATAAATTTGTTCAATCCTTTTTGCCATTCTAGCAATGGTTTATCTGATTTAAGCACCGGTATCATTTGAAACAAGAAGATAAATCTAGGTAAAATATTCATCTTTACTGCTGATATTCTTCCAAGCAATGATAACTGCAGTTTCTTCCAATTTTGCATGTCTTTTTTGCCACAGAACCTCATAATTATTTTGAAACAATTTAACATTTAAGTCTGCGATTTGTACTCCTAAATATTTAACCTTTGAAACAATTTCAAAACCTGCCATTCTCTCCAGTTCCTTTTTTTTGCTCTCTGTCAAACTTTTAACAATCATTTTAGTTTTTTTCTGGTTCAGCCTAAAACCAGATACCATGCCATAATCTTCTATAATATCTTTCATCTGAATTATTGAGTTCATAGGTTGTGATAGGGTAACAACCAGATCATCTGCAAATGCCTTAGTTCTATAGTCCTCTTGCCTTATAGCTATTCCAGTCAAGGAGTTCGAGTCCCGTATTGCATTAAGTAAGACTTCTAAAGTTAGAATAAATAATAGCGGGGATAATGGACAACCTTGTCTGGTGCCTTTTTGTATGTTAAAATTCGATGTTAAACATCCATTAATAATAAGTTGTGCATTTTGCTCTTGATAGATTGCACCAATCGCTTGTATAAACCGCTCCCCCAAATCCATTTTTTCCAAAGTCTTAATTATAAAGTTCCAATTCACTCAATCAAAGGCTTTTTCCGCATCCAAAAAAACCAGCGCTGCAGAGATCTGTTTATTCTTATCTAGATAGTCCATTAAGTCTATGACTTGCCTGACATTCTCCTTCATATATCTGCCTTCAATAAATCCTGCTTGATCATGATGAATTACCTTTTGAATAACTGGCATCAATCTGTTGGCTAATACTTTTGCAAAAATTTTATAATCTGTATTTAATAGAGATATTGGTCTATAATTTTCTGGTTTCTTGAGACCTGATTCTTCTTTCGGAATCAATGAGACAAATGCTGTTTTCCATGAGGAAGGTATCTTACCTCCTAATTGTATATTACAAAATAAGTCTTTGAGATGCTCAATCATTTCCTCTTGTAAAGTTTTATAATAAATTGCAGTTAAGCCATCTGTCCCTGGAGCTTTAGCTGTTTTTAATTGTTTTATAGCAAAACTGATCTCCTCCACTGTTATCAATTGTTCCAAACTTTTCTTTTGAGTCGTTGATATTTTTGAAACTCTTTTGTTTTCTAAATATTCATCTATAGTAATATTCTGTATATCATCTTTAGCATATAACTTAGTATAATATTCCAAAAAGGCTTTTTTAATTAGATCTTGTTGATAAACTTCTTTATCAGCATATTCAGTGCTATCAATAATTCGTGTCGATGCTTGTTTCCTCAAAGTATACGCCAACCACCTGCCCGGTTTGTTAGCATTAGAAAAGGTATTATGCTTTGCAAATTGTAAGTTAGTTGCCGTTTGATCTGCTATAAGCATTTGAAATTGATCCTTCAAAAGTTTTATAGCCATTTGCAATTTTCCATCTGTTGGTTTTTGTATCAGTTGTTGTTCTTTCTTTTTTATCTCAGATTCCAGTTGTAGTCTTTTCTTCTGTTGATTCTGTCTGTATTTAAAGTTCATTTGAATTAGTACTCCCCGCATATATGCTTTACCTGCATCCCAAACTGTTTCGATAGGGGTACCTTTATTCAAGTTCAGTTGAAAAAACTCCTTTAGTTGCTTTTTAAGTTCAATTATATTTTTTTCATATCTAAATAAATTCTCATTTACTCTCCAGGATCTTCTTTCTCTTTTACCCATCTCAATTTCCATCCAGACTGGACTATGGTCAGTCAAAGTCCTAGGAAATATCTTTATTTTCTTTACTTTAGAAAGTAAGTTAGAAGTTAAGAGAAAAAAATCTATTCTGGAAAAGGATTTGTGCCTGTCTGAGTAAAAAGTAAAGTCCAATTCATTTGGGTTTCGAACTCTCCAAATAACTTTCAATTCCAAATCCTCTTTCAGTTCAAAAAAAGCTTGTGGTAATTTATTCCCTATTTTGGCCATAGTTTTTTTATCAATTCTAGGTTGAATTACTCCATTCCAGTCGCCCATTATTATAATAGTTGAATAATCCCAATCCAAAATTTTTAGATGAAGCAACTTATAAAAATTTTCCTGCTGTTGATTTGGAGCATATATTCCGACCAACAAAATTGGTCCACTGTCTGTAATAACTTCAATTGCAATATATCTTCCATCTTTATCTACTTCTATAGTTTTAGCTACAAGTCTCTTATTTATATATATCACCACTCCATTCTTCTTTTCCAAATTTGAAGCAACAAATTGCATTCCCAATTTTGAGTTTATCAAGTATTTCTGATCTTGCAATTTTATATGAGTCTCCTGTAAGCAAATAACATCATTATGAAATTGTCTCAAATAGTGAAATATCTTCCTTCTTTTTTGTGGAGAGTTCAATCCATTGACATTCCAAGACAAAAATTTAAGTGCCATTTGACCCTGTCTGAAGTTTTGAGAGCAATTGTTGAAGATTCTCTCCTACAGTAGTAATCTTCGGTTTAGCTCCTCCCATGACTTCAGCTTGCTGCTTATCTTTAGATCTTTTCTCACGCTGTGGCTTAATATATTCTTGCTGCTGTTGCTTCATTTGTTTAGACATTGCTCTGGTTATACGTTGCTCTTCCACTTTGGATGTTGTTACTTCCAAAGCCATCGCCTCCTCTGTGATGGTTTTAGACATTTCTTCCAAAGGAGAAGCTTCAAATGGCGCAAACGGGTCAACCACAACACCACCTACTGCTCCCATTAATTCTCTTGCCTCCCTTTGCGACTGCCTTATTTGTGCTTCTGTTTCTTGGTCAATCTCAGCTTGTAGTTGAGCTTCCTTATTGGTGAAGATGTGCGTGGAGGAGGAGAGCCCGCTTTCAAAACGTTATAATAAAATTCTTCTGCTTTTTCAATAGTGTTAAGGCGGTATCTCACTCCTCGCAGCCTCAATATTACACCTATTGGAGCTAAATTTGAAATTTTAATAAGGGAAGATCTGCTGTATGTGAAAAAAAGTAATTATATATTATCTTTGTAAAAGGATAATGAAAATTCCACATATTGTAAGCGATAATATTGTTTATTTTTAACCAATAAAAACTTTTATAATAATGAAATTCAGATTCTGCCTACACTCTCTCTGCCATCACTGTCTTCCAATAGAAGTTCCTTTAGAAATTCCATTTGTTTCAAGAGTTCTGCTTTTTTTCAGAAGGCTGGAGAGGCAGGACCTTACAGGGCAGTTGGGCTGCCATGCCTCCCACCCCACCCCAGAAGCTGTGTCACTGCCTTTCTCCTGCTACACCCCCTACCATAGCCCCACAGCTGATCAGTGTTAAAAGAAAACAAATGAGTAGACCGGTGCCCGGAAAAATAGAAAAAACAGTTCCTTTCAGCTTCAGCATAGGTTAATTACCACAAGTTGATTAGATCGGCCTCCCGACTCTCAGCTGATTTGCTCTCAGCTGTTTTGCCAGGGGTCTCTTGCTAGCTGCAAAGAGTGCTGGAGCAGATTTTTTTCCCCCTAGCTATGCTGAAAAAGTGAAACTGAAAGTAAAGCAGAGTCTTTGCTGCAACGTGACAAAATGAGGCAGAGAGAGATTTCTTTTTCTTTTTCCTCACCAAAAAAGGTAGGTGCAAAACTGCAAACAATGGGAAATTTAGGGCAAAAGAGGAGAGTTCAAGATTTTAAAACACAAAAGAAAAAAAGCTCTATTTAACTAGGGAATTGTAATAATTGAGATATTATTAGTTTCAGTTTCAGTTTCAGTTTATTTAATTTGTATACCGCCGTCCTCCCGAAGGACTCAGGGCGGTGAACAGCCATAAATAAAACATACAAGTATAACAGTTAAAACCCAATTAAATTAATATTAATTGTATATTATGTTGAAAGCAGAAATGGTTAAGTTGTGCTTTGGAGAAATATATGGGGGAAATTATTTGGTTTATTATTATTGCTAAAAATAATTAATTGATTTGTAAGAAATTAGATTGCATGGAAATAATTGGAATATTTATGTTCATATTGATTAATATACAAAAAAGATAGTTATATAACTAATTGATTTATATTAAAATGTTGAATTTCTTTTAAACAACTGTAATATTAAATATCAAAGAAAATACATTGTATGTTTGTATGTGTGTTTCTAATTATTGCTATTTATTCATATTTGTTCTCTTTTATTCTTTAAAGTTTAAGAATTCATTCTTTATCTTAATATCTTTATATTTGTTTGGAGTTGGTTTTCTTCCCTTTCATCTTTTTTATTGTACAGCAATCTTTCTCCTCAAACCTACCACCTCTCTCTTTTCTTTCCTTCTTCCTTTCTCTTCCCCCCCTCTTCTTCTCCTCCCTACTTCCTCTTCCTTTCTCCTTCTCCTCCTCTCTTCCTCCCTCTCTTAACCTCACTCCTACTCTAATTTCCCTTCCCTTCCTTCCTCCCTTCTCCTTCCTTCAACCCTCTCTATTGCTGTATCCTCTTGTGCATATGGACTACTCAGAGGGCTGAAAAAGTTATTTTTGACTGGTCCTCGCACTTTTGACCAGTCCTCGAACTTACAACTGTCCTCACATTTTACGTTTTTGCCCTATATTGTCACCATGGTGAAGAGAAGCAGTTGTGAAATGAGTGACACGGTTGTTAAGAATGCTGCACGGGCATAAATGTGAGGATGGTCATAAGTGTGAGGACCAGTCAAAAATGCGAGGACCTGTCAGAAATGACTTTTTTCAGCCCTCTGAGTAGTCCCTATACACATAGCCATGGCCACCCAGTCACATGGCCAGCTAGCCACGCCCACCCCGTCACATATCCTCCAAGCCACGCCCACAAAATAAGCCACGCCCACAGAACCGGTAGTAAAAAAAATTAGAACCCACCCCTGCTTGGGTCTCTCCTTTGGGTAGGTAGATCCTCCTTTTGAACCCCAAGGGAAGGACTCAGTTCCTAGGGAGGACATTTGAACCCCTCCTGTTACTCTGAGTAGGAAGGCCCCAGAGAGGCCCCAGCATGTCCTTTGGAGCCATTTTGTCCCTTCTCGGAAAAGGTGAGAAATTAAACGTCTGCCAGAAGGTCTCTTGTGACCCAATTTTGAAGGCTTCCTCTCTCTCCTCTCTGACTTTACAGAAGACGTTGAAGCCAAAGTGAATGGCATTCTGGGAGACTCTGTCACATTCCAAGTGAAGTCCTCTCTACGATTTAACTCGATTTCCTGGAGTAAAATTGCCAGCGGTAAATCTGAAACTATTGCTGTGGTGACCTTTGGGGAGCTCTGTGGCCTCCTGGTCCCCGACCCGGCCTATGAAAAGCGAGTGAGCATCTCCAAGGACTGCAGAGAATTTCGTCTCAGCCATCTCAGGAAAGAGGATGCTGGCAGATTCAGCGCAGGAATTATTCCACCAGATGCAGAGAAGGTGGAAGAGTCCTTTGAGCTGCAAATATTCCGTAAGTATCCCAGCTATCCATGGCAGTAAATTCCTGGCCTCCCTCCTTTGCCCAGAGTGATATAGCAATAGCAATGGGTAATGGATCTCAATTCGCACCTTCTCCATCTGCACATTCCTTTGGGTGACCCTGGGCTGTATGGGAAGGTCTCCTCCCCAGGCCAGTTCTGCTTGGGATCTCAGCCCTCCCTTTCTCCCCACCCCCACCCCATTCCAAACCTGTTCCCTCCCCCCATTCCAGAAATGTCAGCCTGGCAGGATGCGAAGTGATGCTAGCAGAATGGCAGCCATGAGTTGCTCCCTTTGATTCACAGCTCCCTCCAGGCTCCCTCTCCTTGGGGCTGGACTGGGCCAAGCCAAAAGTGGGTTCCCAGATGGAGAGGAGAGGAAGAGAGAGGCAGGTGGGCTTTGAGGCTGGAATCTCCAGAGAGGCAGTTCAGGATACTCTTCTTGTGGGACCGGCTGGACCCACAAACTCTTTGGGGAAGAGTCATGTGGGGTCCTTCCCCTCAATCCATGGCTTGGTGAAAAGAGGAATTGGGGGAAGGGAGAGGATGAGGGGTGTTTGCTCTCCTCTATCTTGGGGGGCCTCTCCCTTCACAATCTGTCTCCCATGTGAGAAGGGGGATTGTTCTGGGATTGTTATTTGGGACAGAAATAGGTTAGAAGTATTTTCCCTGCTCTAACCTAAGCAAAACCCTTGACTGAGCCACTGCTGTTGCTGTTCTTCCTTGTAGAGTGACCACACACACAAAGGTTGAGGATATATGTGGTAACTTTATTGTCTTACATAGTGACATTATATAGTTTGTTACTACAAGTTACAGCAGTACTTGGCAGCATCTCGTTGGCTCACAGAATCTTTTAGGTAACTAGAATCTTTACTGTTTGCCTAAGGACTTATAATGTTATCTAGGGTTAACACACACCCCACTTCCTATCCTCCTGTTCCTCTTGTTTATAAAGTTAGGGTCTTAATGCCATTTCTTGGCGCCTACATGTGAGTAACCTTCCTTTTCTGAGGTTGCCATCCACGATAAGGAAACAGTCCTACACATAGCAGACTACAGGCTCCTACACTTCCTCCTTGGCCTCACTGTGATTTTGTGGTCTTTCACAATGTGTCTTCTTCTCAGGACGTTTGCTGGACTCTGAGATGAGAGTGACCTGCACTCCTGATGCAGCTAGAGATGGAACTTGGAAGCTAAATTGCTCTACAGGGACTTGGGAAGACGGGGTGAAATTCAGTTGGACCTCAGCTGTCCAAAGCAAGGCTCTCCCCCTTGGGAATTCTTCAATCCTCACCTCCCAAGATCTTAACCTCAATGTCACCTGCGCAGCAGAAAACCCGGTTAGCAAGACGTCCACCACAGTGTCCTTAAAGCAAGTTTGTGCTGGTAAGTTTTTCTCTTCTTGAAAGAATCCATGGGACCAAAGATGAACCTGACATTTAGCTGGGAGAGAAAAAGTCCTACAGAAGGCAGAACTTCCCTCTGTTATTTGTGCAGGAGAACCTTGGAGGTGGAAAGGGGTTGGGCTGCCACAACAAATCAGAAAAATAGGAATTCAGTGCAAACATACAAATGACAGTCATTAACCACCATAAAAATTCCTCTTTTTATGGAGGGGGAGGAATCTTCAACTGGCACCGGAAATCTTATCTGGCCCTCTAGATTTCTACTTCCGTTGACCTCATACTTTGCATTAAGAACTCCAAAGCAGCTGGTTGCTGAATTCCTCTGGTCTCTGAAGCTACTCGGCTCTTCTGAGCTTCCCAACCGAGGCACACCAGGTGCATCTTTCCCTTGTGGGTGAAGAAGCCCCACTTGCAAAGGTTCATTTGGATGACTCTGTTAGCAAATCCCATACAGGCCATTTCTAAGCAAAAGAAATGCAGCCAATGAAATGCAGAAGAAGCTTCCAGATAGAGGGCAATCAGCATTCAATCAACCCGCTCTTCCTCCTCCCCCCCCAGGCTCCCTTTGGCTTTTGAGGTTATTTCTCATGGAACTGCCTGACTAGTCTGTCTGCCTTTCCATCCCAGCTCTTTACCCACATAGCTTCAGGGAGTGGGTATCCCTTCCACTGTACTCAGTATTGCAGCCTTCCCTTGTACAACCTGGAATCTAAAACCCTTTTGGTCTCATAATGTTGCACTACGATTGGTTTCAGGGCTGCCCAGTCCACTGGCCTTAGCTGGGAGTCTATCGCTGGCTTTAACAGGCTGCTGTGGAAGACCAGATGCACTTTCCCTAGTAGGTGGGGGAGTTTCAGCTGCACTGTAACCGAGTTAATTACTTGCACTATCAGGAAGGGACCTATGAGCTTGCGGGGGAGTCTCAGCTTCAAGTACTTGGTTGAAAGGTAAACCTTGCTTCTTACTTGGAAAGGTTTTGGGGAAGTTCAGTGTTTGTCAGCTTGTGTTTCATGGGTTTTTGCCGCTGCTTGAAGGGCTCATTTTGTATTCTCCCATGCTTTTTTCAGGGGCTCCATCCATTCACTTAAAGACATAGAGGAGGGTGGCTCCCTAGGGAGCTCGGGCATGGGGATAAATTCCATGCCACTGGTGACCTGGAAAGGAGTTAGACCGGTGCTACTGTGCACTGCATGATTATATTGTATGCCACTTCAGCAAAAGGCAGTAATTCTGCCCAATTTAGTCTGTTGATAGTTTACGTAGCATCTTAAATATTGCTCAATATTTACTCATATTGCTCATTGCATTCACACGTTCTACAGCCCCATTAGTACTCAGATGATACACGGAACTAAGCCCCTGTGAGGATCCAATGGACTTTATAAACTCTCTCCAGAACCTAGCCCTGAACTGGACCCCTCTGTCAGAGACGATCCTGTGAGGAACGCCATATATATGTGCTATAATGTGTTTTATGAATAGTTTGGCTAGTTTATGGGCTGATGGGAGACCTGAACATGTTATCAAGTGGGTTTGCTTTGAGAACAGGTCTATGATGGTCCAAATGACCGTGTTTCCCCTGCTGTCAGGGAGCTCCACTATAAAGTCCATGGCAATCTCTTCTCATGGCTGGGACAGACCGGCCACCTCTTGGAGTAATCCTGGGGGTTTTCCTGGTCTCTTCTTCATTGCTGCACAGGTCACACAGCTTTTGACATAGTCCCCGATGTCCATTTTCATTTTTGGCCACCAAAATTGTCTCTTTGTCAGGTGCAAGGTCCTTAGGAAGCCAAAATGTCCTCCCTGCTTGGAGTCGTGGCTTCTCTAGAGTATTGTAGATGCAAGCTATTGGGGAATACAATTTAGAGCCCTTCCAGGCTAATCCATCTTTGAGGGTTAGCACCCCTTTGTTGCCTCTAAACTGTGGGTCAGCTGGCAGCTCAGTTTTTAGCTTTTGAGTCAAGCCCCCTCCCTCCCTGGCTCTCTGTCACTGTGGTTGTCCTTGGGTGGTGGCTTGTGTTTAGAAGAGCACATGACGGCCGTGGCCAGGGAGGCTTTTTATCAGGTTCGCCTGATCCGCCAGTTGCGTCCCTTTCTGGATCGGGACGCCTTGCGTACAGTCACTCATGCCCTAGTCACCTCCCGTATGGACTACTGTAACACTCTCTACATGGGGCTCCCCTTGAAGAGCACCCGCAGGCTCCAGCTGGTCCAGAATGTAGCTGCGCAGGTGATTATGAACGCAACTCGTTATGCCCATGTAACACCTCTCCTGCACGAGCTGTACTGGCTCCTGGTGGTCTTCCGGGTGCGATTCAAGGTGTTAGTCATCACCTTTAAAGCGCTCCATGGCTTAGGACCTGGGCACGTACGAGACCGTCTTTTGCCACCAATAGCCTCCCACCGACCAGTTCGTTCTCACAGGGAGGGACTACTCAGGGTACCGTCAGTCAAATCATGCCGACTGGCGACTCCCAGGGGGAGGGCCTTCTCTGTGAAGGCTCCAACCCTTTGGAATGAACTGCCCCCTGATCTATGTGCTTTCCGCCGTGCCCTCAAGACCCTGATGTTCCAACAGGCGGGGCTAAACATGAACATGTGAATGATCTTTTAAAATGTACACCACCTTGAGTCCTACAGGAGAAAGGCGGTATATAAATATAATTAATAAATAAAAAATAAAAAATAATAAATAAATTGTGTGGCTGGTTGGGAGGGGGAAGCATAACATGGACCACTTCTTCACGTTTCATGTTGTACTGCGGCTTCCATGACAAAGTGTCGGCTAGGAGGTTCCCCCCACCCCCCAGGGATGTATTTTAGTGTAAAGTTGAATTGGTTAAAGTATTGTGCCCACTGGACTTGTTTGGGGAGAGTTTCTGTGGGGTCCTAAGTGCCTCCAAGTTTTTGTGGTTGGTCCATACTTCAAAGGGCACTAAAGGAAGTGGCGCCAAGTCAGCAGGTCCCATCGGACTGCATAGGCTTCTTTTTCCCACTCTGCCCACCTCCTTTCAGTCTCTGATCATTTTTTGGAGGTGTAGTAGGCACAGGGCTGCAGGCTACCCTCTGAGTTATTTTGGAGAAGGACTGCAGCCACAGCCACGTCGCTGGTGTTGGCTTGGATGATGAAGGGCTGCTCTGGGTTCAGGTGTTTCAAAAGCCCTCTGGCACTCTAGGGTCCACTTTAGAGGTTGACTTGGTCGTGGTTTTACTCCCCCCACCTCTGGTTCTTAGCAACTGCGTAATAGGGAGGGCGATCTTAGCAAAGTAGGGGATGAACTGTCTGTAAAAGTTCACAAACCCCAAGAGGCTTTGGAGTTATCAGTCACATTATCCAATAGAGGTGCTGGCTGGTTGCTTAGTAACTCTGCTCCTCCTCTCTCTCATGCTTCTGTTGGAATGTCCTTGGTTCCCACAGGAAACTATTTTATTTTGACTACAAAACCCCAGCTATCTCTATTTCTCCCTCCCTGTCCTCTCTAGCTGGACAGCTGACAGGGGTAGTTTGAATGACACTCAAGTGTCCTCCAGATATATTTTTCAGGTGGCCTGGTCTGCCTGAAGCTTGGTGGGAGCTTTAGGTCTCTCTAGTGGGGCAGATCTTCCTTTTGAGCCTCAAGAAAAGGACTCAGCTCCCACGTAGGGCTGGTGGCTTTTCTGCTGCAAGAGGTCCATGAACTGTTCATACTCTGAGACCTTCTGAAAGGATTAACAGGCTCTGTGGCTCTTTTTCACAGGTCAGACCAAGAACTTCTACAGGCTGCCTCTCTTGACCCTTCTGTGCCTTAGCAAAGTGGGAAGTCTTCTCCTTCTTGGCTGTTTGGGACTCATTCTGGTGGTGAAATCCAGGAAAGGTACCCTCCTAAGGATGATTTCTAAGAACATGAATTCGTCCGTTCTCTTTTCCAGCTCATTGAGGGGTAATGGGTTATCCAGGGGAACTGGGTGGAGTGGCCTTTGCACTAAAAAAGAATAGAGAATAGACACACCAGAGTTTCAGGTTTAATACCCATGCCACAATCCTGACCCTTGTGGTCTCTTGCAAGGCCTGGTCATCAGAGCTTCAGCTCCCCTGGTCCCCCCAGCTGCTGAATGCCAGGTTGTTCTGCAACAAGGCACAGATGCCAGATGCCATCTTATACCCCAAAGTATCAGGGTTTGCTTGATATCCATCCCATCCCCTTGGAGAAATCCTCCAAGACATCTGTCTCTTTCTGAATACCTTCCTCTCATGGATTCCTGCAGAACCGTTGGCCACCAGGACACGGACAGCTCTTAAAGCTGATGGTTCCTATCTAATCATCTGAGCTAAGTGCAGAGATCCATGGCTTCAGTTCCTGGCTGAAGATTTGAAGCCCAGAGAACAGGATCTCACAATATAAGTCTGTTAATATGAACAAAAGTGATCCCAAGGTGCCTCCTGGTCAGTCCAGGAGAGTAGCCTTAGAATTGAAGATATCAAGTGATCCAGTAGAAGCAGGGTGGTTGCCCTCCATCCATCCTGACCTCACCAACGGTCATCGGTGCGTGACTGGTGTGGTTTCAGTCCCACACCCAGTTCTGACTCTTGACTTAGAGATCCTGATGTTCTGTTTTGTCCAGGTCTCTGCCCAACCACCATCTCGGCATCTCCGAAAGGGAAGGTTGGACGCATCACTTGCGTCCATCCCCCAAGCCCCTTGCTGATCACCCTGGCCAACCAGTAGGTCTGGGCTTGAATTCACAGATGGCTCAGCTAAGAGCCCAGAGCATCTTCTCTTTTTCTCAGGATCTATAGACTCAGGCTGATCCCAGGTACCCCCACAACACAAAGCCTCTGTCACCTCAGCCATCTCGGTCCATCCTTCGGTTCAACATAGACTTCCACTTTGAGCCCACCTCCTTCACAGTAGTAGGAAGATGTGGATTCAAAATAAATAAATGATTGCTGTGGCCAAACTCCCCCTCCTCCTTTTGCACCATCTGTCCTGTTCCATCTGGCAGCCCCTTGGACCTCTGCCTTTTCTTCCTTCTGTCTCCTAAAGCTCAAAGGTCTCCTTGGTTTCCTTCCCAGCAGTTGGAGGAGAGAGGCTTCCGGTCCGATTCCTGCCAATCACCACCTCCCAAGGTCAGAGCCCGCAGCTATCCCAGCCCCACAGTGGCCGAAAGTGATGGACTCCAGAAATGAATCTCCCTCCAGGACTTCACTTCCATGGACTTCCTCTTGGCTTTCAAGACAAATCTTTGGAACAAGGGAGCTTCTGTGGTCTACTCAACAAGTTCTATTCTCAATCTGCCTAGTGTGAGGGGCACAAAGCATGAGGTTTCCCTGTGGCCGCCCCATTGCCTCTCCTGCATCCCCACAAGCTGCTTTTGCTGCTGCCTTGTCTGGGCCCCAAAGAAACCCATGTTCGGTTGCTTGCTTGGTTTGGTTGGTTGGTTAATATCCAGGAACTCAAGTCTTCTGCTCTTTCCCATACAGAGTTTCCTGCTCTTTCCCTCACCACATCCCTGTGAGGTAGGAGGAGGAAGCTTCCATGGCATGCAAGGCATTCAACAAAGAAGACCACAATCTACTCCTTGGTAAACTAGGAAAATGTGGGATAAACAGCATCAGCACCAGATGGGTCTCTAATTGGCTGACAAACCACACTCAATGAGTAGTCCTTCGTGGTACTACATCTACATGGAGGGAAGTAAGCAGTGGGGTAACACAAATCTCTGTCTTAGGCCCAATAATCTTCAATATCCTCATAAATGACTTAGATGAGGGAATAGAAGGGGAACTCATCAGATCTGCAGATGGCACTAACCTGACAGGAATAGCCAACACCCCAGAAGACAAGTTCAGGATCCAAAGAGATCTTGACGGACTTGAACAATGGGCCCTATCCAACAGCATGAAATTTAATGTGGAGAAAAAAAAACAAGAAAGAAAATCAAGGAAACTGACAGATCTGCCTATCTGCCATTCTTCGGGGGAAGGGTGGGGGGAGTTTGGATTGTGATGCATTTAGTTTCTCTTTCCTTTCTATGTACCCATGATAGCCTATTTCTTGCCTTGTCTTTCACCTGATTTATAAGCATTGCCTGGCGCCTTAGATGCCTGCAAGATCCTCACCTCTTGGGGAATGCAAGGGGAGGGAGGGCCATGTGGATTGCAACCCCGGAAGATGGCCCTAAGAAACTTTTCTTATCTCTTTCTCAGAGAGGCCAGTACAATAACATGTTAACACCTGCGGATTGGCAGAATCCACATGGGACTGTTGGGAGGGGTTCCTCCTAATCCTTTATCCTAGTTCTATGCTCTGAGGGACCTCAGAGCCTGCTTTGAACCTGTCCTGCTTTCACCCCTTTTCCATAAAAGGTTTCTTTTGAAATACAAAGTTTCAAGAGTCTTCACTTTCTTGGATAAGGGGGCGAGGCTGGGGCCTACATAAAGCAGGCTCTGCAAAAGTGGTCAACCCGGAGAGGATTATTTTCCTTTTTAATTTCTACTCTACCGAGGGGAACCTGCAACAATGTGCAAACAGAGCAGCGAGCAAGGGGAAGCTGAGTGCTGGGGAGAAACTTTGACAACTACCCAGCCTGACACCAGCTGCATATGTCCCATCAAGGACATCAAAGCTGTCCTCGAAAGCTCCACAAAGCCCCGATGGTCGATTGGCATAGGAAAAAGGAACATCTGGGATGGAAGAACCAGGGTGGTGATCCTCACCTGCAGTAGCCACAAGCCTGGGTGGAAAATGGAACTGGCAGCCCTGTCCGATCAGGAGGAGCTGATCGAGGAACCACTGGGAAATGACCGATTGAAGTGGCACATCAACTGTCTCCTGATGGAAGCCCTGGAAAATCTCAATGTTCGAGGTGAGCCAGGATGCCAGCGGAGGAGAGTGGGCGAGCCACAAGCCACTGAAGGAGCTTGAGCAGTCACCCCTGATCCAGCCGCAGCGGACCAAGCAGCCAATCAAGAGGGGAGAGCAGCAGCCACGCCCAGGATCCAACCCCCTGCCATTCCAGCCCAGGTGATTGTCCCAACCAACCCAGGGGACTCCAGCTGGAGAGGAAAACCCCTCCCCTTGGGGTGAAATTCAATGGAGACCCCCTGAAGTTGGGCTTTTTCCTGGCTCAACTCCTCACCTATATGCAAGAGTATGGGCAGAATTTCCCAACCCAGGGGGCGCAAATACGAGTCATCACCCTAGCCCTGGAAGGGACAGCTGCCAGGTGGATGGTAACCCTCCACAACGCTAACCCTCCAGAGCTATGAAACTTTGATCAATTCATGACAGGCCTGTGTCACCGCTTTGAAGACCTCCTCACCGATCGCAAAGCCTGAGACCACATTAGAGTCATAAAGCAAGGCTCTCAACCCATACCCAAATACACCGAGGAATTCTAGCCGGGTGAGTAGACTGGCCAGAAGATATATTGGTGTGCTGGTTTAAAGATGGGCTCAATGATGATCTGTACACTGCATGCCTGGCCTGTGGGGCCCCCAACCTCCTACACGAGTGGTACCTAATGGCAGAGGAAGCAGACATGACCCAAAACAAGGACTGCACTGGCAAAGCTTGGAGAAGATCCCCACCCCAAGTGAAATGGGAGCCATTCAAGCCCCAAACAGCCACAACACCAAGACCATCAGGCTGCTTTAAGTGTGGAAAGGAGGGGCACCACACCACGGAGTGCCATTCAAAATCCCCCACCAGGAAGCCTGATCACCTGTCAGGGGAATGCCTGCAAAAACCACGCCCCAAGGAAAAGAAACCGTGCTGAGAAGCCGAGAATCCATGGAGTTCCTCTCCCCTTCAACCACAGAGGAAGGAACTCTGGCACCCCGTGGAGAAGACCTGAGCCAGTCCAAAAGCGACCCGAAGGATGACCTGCTGGTAAGTGACCGAATCGAACCTCTCACATTCAGACATTTTATCCCCAGTCAGGGTGAGGATGTAGCGCATGATTGGACTCAGGGTGCACCCGATGCCTAATCAGCCCAACCCTGGTGGGGAGACTGGGAATACACCTGAGAAAAATGAAAATTCCCATTGCTTTCTGCCAACTAGATGGGACTGTAGTGGAGGGGAGCCAGCCATTTTTGCCACAGAACCATTATAAATAAACCTAGGGGGCCATAGTGAGACCCTCACGTTCATAGTAACCTCGGGAATGGAATAGCCACTAGTCCTAGGGCTCACATGGCTACGGAATTGGAACCCTAAAATAAACTGGAAAATAAACCTAGGGGACCATAGTGAGACCCTCATATTCATAGTAACCACAGGAGGGGCATGTGATATTCGTGACCGTCCCAGAGGAAAACCCCAGAAGGAAAGAGAATGGGGAAACGGCTATGGCCAGCCACCCTGCTGAAACCCCTAGCAGTACCAGGATTTAGTTGAAGTGTTTAGCGAGCAGGCTTCGAATGAACTTCCACCCCACCATGCCATGGACTGTGCCATTGAAATTCTGCCAGGGGCTCCCCCAGAAAACTAGACACACTTACGGCGTTCATTGACAAGAATCTAGAAAGGGGATTCATCGAACCCACCTGACCAAGAAAAGCGGCCCCAGTGTTATTCCAAGAAAAGAAAGATGGCGCTTTGTGCCTTTGCGTGGATTATAGAAATTTAAATACAATCAATGTGGAAAGTATGTACCCCCTCCCCCTTATGAAGGACATGATGGCACACCTCTCTAAAGGAAAATTTTTCTCAAAACTAGACTTGGAGAGGCACACTACCGCATCAGAATCAAGGAAGGGGATAAGTGGAAAACCGCTTTTAACACTCTATTGGGGTGCTACCAATTTAAAGTGCTCCCTTTCGTACTACAAGGAGCCCCTGCCTTATTCATGCAAATTAATTAATGAGGTGCTCCATGAACATTTGTACAAAGGGGTCCTAGTTTACCTCAATGACATTTTAATTTACATAGAAACAAAAACGGAGCACATAAAACTAGTCCAAGCAGTTCTGCAAAAACTCCAAGCAGCCAAACTCTATGCAAAACTCTCTAAATGTGAGTTCCACCAGGAAAAAATTGATTACCTTGCATATAGAATATCCCACGAGGGCATAGAGATGGACCCCCAAAGTAAAAGCCGTCATTGATTGGGAGCCGCCCCAAACACGCAAACAACTACAAAGTTTTCTGGGGTTCACTAACTTCTACTGCTAATTCATTCCGGCTTTTGTGAAAATCACCCTCCCCATTACAAACTTGCTGAAAACAAAATGGGGGGGAGACCAAAACTGAGACAAATCCTTAACTGGAATATGGAATGCTAAGCGACACTCAAAAATCTCAAACAACTATTCTCCACTGAGCCAATACTAAAACACCCAGACACAGAACAATCTTTTGACATCCAAGCAGACACCAGTGATGTGGCAGTAAGAGTGGTCCTACTACAAAACAATAAACAGGGACAATTGCAACCGTGTGCCTACACTTCCAAGAAATTAAAAAACTGGGCAAAGTTGGGTGATATGGGGAAAAGAGGCATATGCAGAACGATGGGCGCTCCTTACATGGAGACATTTCCTGGAAGGAAACAAAATCCCATTTGAAGTCTGGACTGATCATAAAAACTTAGAAGCTCTAAAAACCCCAAGAAAACTTTCCCCCAAACAAATACGTTGAGCATAATACTTTAAATGTTTTAACTTCACCCTCAAGTACCTACCAGGGGGGAAAAACTTCTTAGCTGATGCCTTGTTCAGGAAACCCCAATACACCAGCAAAATGACTGAAATTGTTACGCCTATTCTCCAAATGCCCCAGCTAGCTGCTAAAGTAATCACCCGAGCACAAGCCAAAGATGAACCACTTGCTGACAACACAACGGCATCAAAGGTTAAGGAGGCACTTTTTAAGGATGACTAGTTCCAAGCACACAAAAACAATTGCTTACTTAAAGATGGTTTAGCCTGGGTGGAGAACAAACTTTATGTTCGTGCCAGCCAAAGACTGGACCTCATGAAATAATGCCACGACTCCAAAATAGCTGGACACTTTGGATTTATAAAAACTCTACACCTCATTAAGAGACAATTTTGGTGGCCATTCCTTTAAAAAGACATCGAAAGCTATATTGCTAGCTGCCCCACCTGTGCAGCTGCAAAAAGACGGCAAGGAAAATTCCCTGGACTTTTACAAACTGTGACAGAGCCTTCAGCACCCTGGAGAGAGATTTCTATGGATTTTATTATGGAGCTACCGGAAATTGCAGGAAGCGTAGTTATTTGTGTTGTCACAGACCTTTTTTCAAAGCAGGTCCATTTTATACCCTACCAAAAGAGCCCAACAGCTAAGGCACTAGCAAAAATGTTCGTAGTACACATTTATTGCCTACATGGAGCGTCCCAATGGATTATTTCAGTTAGGGGTGTTCCAAATTTTGGAACTTCCAAATTCTTTGAATCTATTAGGCTCCACCCAGGGCTTAAGCTCCTCGCACACCTCTAGGGGTTGAGAGAGAGAATGGAGTGTTGGGACAATATTTAAGATGTTTTATTAATTACCAACAGGACAATTGGACTGACCTTTTGCTATTTGCTGAGGTTGCTTACAATAACTCTGTACACAGTAGCACAGGTTTCAGCCCGTTCCAGGTCATCACAGGGCAAGAATTCAACCCCATGCCAGAACTACCCATTCAGGAACCTGACATCCCTTCCCTTAAGGAGTGGATAAACAATTTACAACCCACATGGCCAGTGGTCAGACTAGCCTGCAGGAGGCTAGAGCAGCTTTTAAAGCTCAAGCAGATAAAAAGCACAGTGAACCCAAACCTTTCAAGGTTGGAAACCGTGCATATTAATCCACAAAGTTCCTGCAATCACTACAACCCTCTAAGAAGCTGGGACCAAAGTTTATTGGACCATTCCCCATCACAAGAATTATTAACCCCCTCACTGCAGAGCTGCTCCTTCCTAAAACACTCAGACAGGTTCATCCAGTGTTTCACTGCAACTTACTCAAACCAGAAACCATTTCAAATATCAGACCCCCTTTACCCACACAGGTCATATCCGTGTATCTGCCCTTATGGCAGGAGGAGAACAACATTTTGAGAGAAAGGATATCCTTGACTCCCGCACTCACCACGTCTCCACACAGTATTTAGGGGCATGGAAACACATCTCCCCAAACGTTCTAACAGAGGACTCGAACTCATGGTGCCTATTGCTGGAGTAAAACTCTCCCTCTGGCCCTCCTGCCTATTACAGGACTAGAACTCCCCATCTCGGGGTTTCTAGCTCGCTACGTTGCCCTCTAAACAAAATTGGCTGCCACGTAGGGGGACTGTGGGTGCCAACCTCTCCCAACTGTCAGAGAACCTGAGCCCAGGTGGCATCTCCTGGCAACCTGCCTGCCAAGGGCGTGTCTGCCCGCCCAGTGGCTGTTGCTTAGCAACTTGTTGGGGAGGGGGCAGGAAGGGCTGTAACTGTCAGGGAAGACCCAGCCCTCCCCACCCAGGCCAGCTCCCTCCTGATGAAGTGCCATCATGGCTGCCCAAAGCCTTTTTGGTCACATCTTCCTCTTCCTGCTCATGTCTTTCTTGATGGGGGATCCAAAGCCCCCTTGGGAGCAGCAGCTGCCCTCCCAGAATCTCCTGCTGGAGTCCCTGCAGGGGGAGGCCTCCTGGGTGCCCCCAATGACCCTCCCCAGGTGGCTTCTGTGCTTGGAGCATCCTCTTCATTGCCTATGATGGGGACAGCAGGGGGGAAGGCGCTGCCCCCCCAGATCCCTGGCACCCAGGAGGAGGAGCAGAAGGAGGGGGGCCAGACAGGTGAGCCTTGGGGGGAGGGGCTGGAAGGCTTCTGGGAGGCAAAGAAGGGGGGCTTAACACCAGGGTCTCCCTGAATCCCCAAGGAGGAGGAACTGACCACCACCCGAGAGGGATTCTCACAATACACCAAGGTGACCCCCAGCCCACCCGCTCACAGCACCTGTCGTCTCCCCCCACCCAGAGAATTAAGCCAAACATTTTAGAGATGCTCCCTGCATCCCATAAAAGCAGCTGAGCTGGCTAAGAAACAAATGCAAAATAGATGTATTTATTTATTTTGAGTTAAATGTATTACAGTAAAATTAGCATCTCACTTCCTATGTTTTACTCTCCAGGCCTTTAATCATCTTAGTTGCTCTTCTTTGCACTTTTTCCAAAGTCTCAACATCTTTTTTGTAATGTGGGGACCAAAACTGGACAGAGTACTCCAGGTGTGGCCTTACTAATGATTTATAAAGTGGTGCTGATGCTTCATGTGATTTTGATACACTCGGTTTCTACAACCAAGGATTGTATTTACTTTTTTTGGCTGCTGCCACACAGGCTGGCTCATTGGCCTTCTAGTCCATTCCCCCCATGCCCAAGCTCATAGAATCATAGAATTGTAGTGCTGGAAGGTACCTTGGAGGTCTTCTAGTCCATCCCCTGTGCAAGCTCATAGAATCATAGAATCACAGGGCTTTAAGGGACCTCGGAGCTCTTCTGGTCCATCCTACTGCCCAAGGCAGGAGTCTTCATCCCAAGAGTTCCTTCTCTAGCTGTGAAAACCTCCAGCCTTCTATTCCTTCCTTGCTTACCAACTTGCCTCGTGTGACGTGTGGGTTGTGCCCCTCTTGTGGCCCACCTTCCTGACCCATTCACGGCATGTCAATCCAAAGTGATTCAGCCCAGAGTTGAGTCAATGGCCCATCCTGCAATGGAAGTTTCTGAATCCCGGGGCTGACTTCGTCACCCAGGAAGCCCTGCCAGATCCTTCAAAAACCAAGCCATGAAGGTCATGAGGCCAAAGGCAGGAGGCCCAAGTGACCAGCAGAGTTCTCCAGAGATGACTAAGAAGGAGTGGGGCCTTTGACTTTGGGGTGGATTTCCAGATACGCAGAAAGTTTCCTGCAAGAACAAGCCCATCTCTGAAACGGTTGGGCAACTCAACTGAGCCAGATGGGGGCTAGAGGGTCCAGGAGGGTCCTTCTTCCTGGATCTCATCTCCCTTCAGGCTCTGAGTCACCTTCAAAGCAAGCCAAACCTGCACTGTTCAATTAATGAATGCAACAGCTTTCCTCCGGAAGTTGTGGGTGCTCTATCACTGGAGGTTTTGAAGAAGAGACTGGACAGCCACTTGTCTGGAATGGTACAGGGTCTCCTGCTTGGGCAGCAGGCTGGATTAGAAGACCTCCAAGGTCCCTTCCATTCGGTTTCAAGCAGACTAGGCCATTTGGTCTCCACCAGCATTTGGGGTCAACCTTGTCTGGGATGATGGGTGTTGAAATCCAAACATTGGAAGGCAGCTCCAGGACAAATGTCCTATTTATTCACTTCTACAACTCTACACAAGGCTTGGTTTGAACAAGGGAAAGCTACTTTGGGCACCCCGAGTTCTCTTTTCTCTGCCCCCCCAAGCTAAAAATAGCCAGAATTACTCTGATAATGTAAGTAAGATGAATGGCCAATAGAAGCAGTGGCATATCCAAACATTGTAAATATGGGGAATATTGTTAGGTATAAGGACATTTTGACAGATGGGGGAGAACTGAAACAAAAACAAGAGCTAGAGAGTCAAGGGATTGAGATAGATTGGTATACGAGACTGCAAATACAATCAAGATATGAAGCAGATCATAGACAAGATGGTTTTAACTTGGGGAAATCAGAACTGGATGAAATACTGACAGGAACAGATGAAAAAATGATTAAGAAATTATATAATTATCTATTGCGGATTAGACCAGAAGATGAAGAGGTAAAAGAAACAATGATAGCATGGGCAAAGAATTTTGGATATACTATAGAACTGGAGAAATGGCAACAACTCTGGGAAAGAAACTATAAATTAACAATGGCAACAGCTTATAAAGAAAATTTGTATAAGATGTTTTATAGATGGCAAATGCCACCAGAAGGATTAGCTAAGATGTTTAAAGATAAATCAGCTAAGTGTTGGAAATGTCACCAATTGCCGGGATCATATTTTCATATGTGATGATCACGTAAAGAAGCAAAATATTACTGGGTGAAAATACAGGCATGGTTAGAGGGAATGTTGCAGCAACATATAGAGTTAAAACCAGAGATATTCTTATTAGGAATTTTACCGGAGAATTATAGTAAAGAAGATACATATTTGATTATTCATATAATAATAACAGCAGCTAGAATTGTATTTGCACAAAATTGGAAAGCAGACAAAATCCTGTTGGAAGGAGAAATTATAAAGAAAATTTTAGAATGTGCAGAAATGAATAGATTAACATTGAGAATAAAAGATAAAAGAGGAGCTGATGTATTTCAAGACATTGGATAAATTTTCTGATTGATTAGAAAGGAAATATGAATAAGGGTATAGAGACAAAACAGATAGAGAATAGATAGGACAAAATAATCAGAAGAATACAGGGGTGAAATGCTCCTGGTTCGGACCGGATCACCCGAACCACCGCGGCGGATGGTTCGGAGAACAAGTAGCATAAATCCCTGGGCACCCCCATGCCCAGCTTAGCTGCGCGATCATCAGAGGCTTTTTTTTTTAAAGCATTTTTTCTACAACCTTTTCCGACGAAAAAATGCTTTTATAAGTTTTTTTTAAAAAAGCCTCTGATGATCGTGCAGCTCAGCTGGGATCGTCAGAGGCTTTTCAAAGCATTTTTTTCTACAACCTCTTGGCCGAAGAGGTGGTAAAAAAAATGCTTTGAAAAGTCTCTGACGATCCCAGCTGAGTTGCCTGATCAACAGAGGCTTCTCAAAGCATTAGAAAAAATGCTTTGAAAAGTTTTTTTTTTAAAAGTTGGCCACGCCCACCCAGTCACATTACCCCACCACCACCAAGCCACGCCCACAGAACCGGTAGTAACAAATTTTACATTTCACCCCTGGAAGAATAGGAACCCAGATGATGCCTAGGTAAAGGGAGAAAGGAGAGGGGGGTAAAAGGGAAAAAATGAGATTATTATAAAAATGAACACAAAAGATGAAATAGATATAATTATTAATCAAATCAGAAATTGAAATGAGAATAGAGATAAATAGAAAATCAGGGCTGATCGAATGCCATTCTAGATTGAACTGAAAAGGGAAACAACAAGAGAGAAGGGAAGGAGGAGAGAGAGAGGAAGGGAGAAGAGAGAAGGGGAGAGAGGAGAAAGGGAAAAGGAGAGGAAGAAAAGGAAGGGGAAAGAGGAGTAAGAGAGAAGGTTAGAGGGGGGAAGAAGAGAGGAGTGGGGGAAGGGAAGGGGAAGTAGAAAAGAGAAGGAGAGGAAGAACGAAGGAAGTAGGAGGAGAGAGAGGAAGGAAGAGAAGATGAGGAGAAGAAGAAAGGTTGTGGCAAAATAAAAAAGGGTAAATGGTAAAAGAGCAGCCCCGAACAATGAAAAATGAAAAATGAAAGTTAAAAGACAAGATGAATGAAAAATGGTGGATAAATGACTGTACATGTAAATATGTTTATAAGAAACAAAAATAAAAACTTTTTTGGAAAAAAAAAGATGGGTGGCCAATGAGTTCGATTAAAAAATAAATAAATCCGGAAGGTTTGTGGTGGCAGGAAAATTGTCTTTGTTTTTGGAGGAAACGTCTGCTGGTCTGAAGAGATTCAGAGGAGACGGGTACAAATAGGGAAAGGAAAAGAGAAGTAAAGCATCAGGAAATTCCTTCATTCCTTTATTCTGGCATTTCTCAAAATGGGCTGGTTTAGAAGGAATCCTTCTAAATCTTTCTGCTGCTTCCTGGATTCTGGCAGCAGCTCAACAGGTAGTGGCCCTGGCCGCAACTGGAGTGGAAGCTCAGCCAGGTAGCCGGTGCCCTCTTGTGGCTAATGTCACAATATTCCAGCTTGTGTCCTAACGGAGTGTTTCTCAAGCTTGCCTACAAAGATGGGTGAAATTCAACTCCCAGAATCGCTCCACCCATTTGAAGGCATGCTCACTGTGGAATTCCGGGAGCTGAAGTCCATCAATCTTCCAGTGGCCCAGCTTGACAGACAATGGCCTAAGGTGCCTAGGACTCTATGATTCTGTGAGATGAAAAATTATTTGAATTTCATGTAATTTTGATTCTATCCTTCTACTAATGAAGCCTAGAATTGCATTGGCTATTTTGGCTGCTGGCACATATTGAAGTGATTGTCCACTAGTAATTAATTGTTAATTAATTAATTAAGACAGGTGTCCCCTCATTCTCCTTCACTGGTGCAGGAGGCCCAGACGTCCTCTCCAAAAGAAGACAGGGACCAATTGCCCCAATACCTCGTCCTGGCCAATCCAAGTTCGGATACAACCCTCAGGGCACCAACCCCACCCTCCAGGCGTATGCCCACCAGCTGGCCTCCATGGAGCAGGAACTGAAACATTTCCTGAGCGAGGTGTGCAACCGGCAAAGTACCCGGGGGGGGGGGGCAAGGCAGGGAAGGAAAGGGACCCCAGAATCTGAAAAAGTGGGTCTCAAACAAACTGCACATCACCGTCTATGAAATTGCCAACAGTGAGCAGCCAGACCTGGCGTGGGGCAGAGGACACAAGAGGAAGCTCAAATAGAGAAGGGGGCACTGTCAAACTTTGAGGTGTGTCCAGTGGGAGGTTGGCAGCCAAAATGAAGGGGGCTCAGGAGTAACTGGGTATCTGATTTGTCTTGGCACATTTATTAAGAATAAATTATGAATCCAATCGAGACGAGTCCAGGTACACTTCTTCTGTGCGCCAGTCAGGTCATTGGGAAATGGGATGCGGTGCCAGGAGTCGGGGAAGGGTGGCAGAGATGCCCTCATGGGTTGCTGTATGTTCAGTGAGTCTCCTGGATACCCATGGTCTGTTTCTTCCTGGAAGCTCATTGAAGATAGTTGAACCAATTCACTAAAAGTAGGTCACAACAGTGGTGGGATTCAGCCGGTTCATACTGATTCACCCGAACCAGTAACTAACCTTTTGTACAGTTCGGCGAACCGTCTGAATAGTTTGCCTCACCCCTCCCCTCTCAGGACCTCTTGGCCTTCTGGCTGCCCACTCACCTGGCCTCACCACCGCTTCTCTGGCTGCCGAGCCCGAGCAGCTGATCCAAAGAGCGCCGGATTTCAAAAACCAAGGAGCTCAGTGCTACAAGGAGAAGAAGTGCCGGGAAGCCATCGACAAATCTCACAAGGTGCTGCTGGAGCTGAAGGGGCTGTTGCCCAGGAAGACTCCAAGGATGCTGCTTCGACCTCCTCCTCTGCGGGGGCTACCGGCCTGGACAAACTCTCGGACGAGTAGAGGCAGCTGCTGGACAGCATCGAAATCAACTGTTACAATAGCCTGCAAGTCGGACGGTCACTTTCAGGGGTTTTGGCCCCGGATGGATGGGAAGCGGGGGAGAATGGTAAGCGGAGGGCTGGGAAAGAAAGGGAGGATCAAGAGGTGAAAAAAGTAATTCTTGTGGCAGATTTCTTCCGGCATAAACTGTTATGAATTAGCACCAGTTCATCAGATTTGTGAAGTATTACTCTCAGTAGCTAGCGCTACCAATCTCTCCATCTTCTAATGAATCCGTAGGTCATCTTTTCTGTAGATACTCAGGTCCTTCAGAATTTCATTTCTAGAGCCATCGCCATCTTGCCTTCCTCACAACCTGGTGTTGTCCTTTCAGAAGTGCTCTGCCCAGAATTGGACACCAAAAGGGTCCTATCAGGGCAAGCTGAGCAAAAGGGTTCAATACAGGGGTGAATTGCTCCTGGTTCAGACCGGATTGCCTGATCCGGTAGCGATGGTGGCGAGTGGTTCAGAGAACCAGTAGCAAAAATTCCTGCCCCCCTCCCCATTGCCCATCAGAGGCTTTTTTTTTTACTTTTTAAAGCATTTTTTTCTACAACCTCTTCAGTCAGGTTTCGATGTTATCTCAAATAAATTGCATTGCCAAACACAAAGTCTTTGATGAAACCTTTCATTTATTGAGAATAACGATCTGGCCCCGAACTCGGTTGCAGCCGAAACTGACCCTCTGCCACCAAACCCTTCCCTTTCTGTTCCTCAATTCTCAGCATCTCATTGGCCATCTTCCAAGTCACTCTTGTCTTCTTGGCTACTTCAACTCACAGGGATTTCCCCCCTCCCATCTCATCTCCTAGGGGATGTTATCTGCCGGGGGAATAAGTGGGTGAGAAGTCAAACTGCTAAAAGTCAAACTCCTACTCCTACTCTTCATGTCAGCGCTGGAGCGAATGTAACTTGGAGCGCTGACAAGTTGGCCACACCCACCCAGTCACATTACACCCCGCCAACCCATGCCCACAGAACCAATAGTAACAAATTTTACATTTCACCACTGGATCAATGACCTCCTAGAGCCCAATTAATATACCAGAAGATAAGTTTGGCCTTGGGCAGCTGCATCTGTGATTGATAAGGACAATGTTGCCTTGGTCATCCAGGATGGTCTCGGCCAGCAGAGAGGCAGCTGTGGACTCTAAAGACTCTTGAGGTCCATCTTTGCCTCCAGTGCTGTCAATAAACCAGGATGTGTTTCACCCTTCTTGGCCTCCTGTTCAAACATACCTGGGAAAATTATCTTACAACCAGGGGTGAAATGCTCCCGGTTCAGACCGGCTCTGGTGAGTAGGTACCGATGGCATCGGGCAGTTCAGAGAACCGGTAGCAAAAATCCCTGCCCCCGCCCCCCATGCCCAGCTGAGCTGCCTGACTGAGCCAAGCTCTGACGATCCCAGCTGAGTTGCCTGCTAATCAGGCAACTCAGCTTGGATCGCTAGAGCCATTTAAAAGGAAAAAAAACCTTTTTTCCTTTTAAATGGTTCTGATGATCCAAGCTCTGACCATCCCAGCTGAGTTGCCTGTGGTTAGCTAGCTAGCAAAAATCCCTCTCCCCCCCCCCCCCCCCCCCCCACCTCCAGCTTGTTTACCTTACCTGCTGGTCACAACGCCTGCCTTACTTCGCTTGCTGTAATACCTGCAATCCATTGCATCAGCAAGCAACTGAATCTCCCTGCCTGCAATCAAGTGTCAGGTTTCGGCGTAATCTCAAATAAATTTCATTCTCAAACACAAAGTCTTTGATGAAGCTCTCATTTATTAAAGAATTTACGATGCGACCTAAACTCATATGCAGCCAAAACTGATTCTCCGAAACCAAACCCCTCCCCTTCTGCCTCACAATATCTCAATGCCCATTGGCCATCTTCCAAGTCAGTCTCTTCTGCCCACTACTTCAGATCACAGGAATGTCCCCCTCCCTTCATCACCTGGGTAACCCTATCTATTAAGGGAGGGGGAGAAAGACAATATTTCAAATGCCAAGCACTAAATTTCAAACTGTACTGCTCGCTCCGGGTTTTTTTTTCCTTTTTCTCTTTGATTATGGCAGCGATGAAAAAATGCAACTTAACTCGCTGACATCCGGCCCCTCTCCCGTCATTTCTCAGAAGCGGCCTGCCGGGAGGGAAAACAACAAGTTAAACATCATTATCCCATCCGAGGGTGTACCCTCCCCTCCCGGTTTTCCAGGATGACCTGCATGGAATTTGGCTATAAGGCGGTCAGCTTGGATGTTTGTGCTCCACACTCTATCAGGAAGCCTCTGATAGAGGGTAACCTTTCCATTTAATTAAGTATTGGAGGCGCCCCCTGTGCCACGTTGAATCGAGGATTCGCTGTACCTCATAGTGAGTTTGGCCCCCAATGACCAGGGGACCAGGAGGTTTTAAAAGGCTGCTGTGGAAAACGGGGTGTATTTTCCCTAAGAGCCGAGGCAGCTGCAATTGTACTGTAACTGGGTTGATAATTTTTACTATAGGGAACAGTCCTATGAATTTCGGACCCAACTTTTTGCTCAGGAGCCTGAGTCTCAAATACTTGGTGGAGAGGTAGACTTTCTCGCCTACTCGGAATGGCCTTTGGGGAGTTCGATGCTTGTCTGCTTGTTTCTTATAGGATTGTGCCACCTTGGCCAATGCCCTCTTAATGTTCTCCCTCCGCAAAAGATAGGAGGTCTGCCCAATTTGACTGTTGATAGTCGACGTAGCATCTTAAGTATTGTTCTATTATAGCATTCAGTCTCTCCGCCCCCCCCCCCATTGGTGCTCGGGTGAAATGCCGAGCTGAGGCCTTGGGATGACCCTATAGATCGCAGGAACTCCCTCCAGAATTTTGCGGTGAACTGGACCCCTCAGTCGGAGATGATTCTTCTGGGGACTCCATGCAGGCAGTAGATGTGTTTCATGAATAGTTTGGATAACTGGTGGGCCGAGGGCAGCCCGCTGCAAGGAATAAAGTGCGCCTGTTTGGAGAATAAGTCTATTACAGTCCAGATCACTGTATTTCCACCACGCCTTGGTAGCTCTACTATAAAGTCCATAGCAATCTCCTCCCATGGTCTGGTCGGTTCAGCTACTGGTTGCAACAGTCCAGGAGGGCATCCTGGTCGTCTCTTCATTGTGGCACAAATGGTACAATTTTTTACATAACTTTCTTTTTTTTTTTATTGAAAAAGTTTTAACAATACAAATTTTCCCCCTTTCCCCCCCCCTAGCCACAGATTGTAGAATACATATAAAAACAATATATAAATCCTTCCCGTCCCCACCCTAACCCTCCCCCTCCTCCCTCTTCCCTCCCCCCCTTGACTTCCATTATATGCAATATTAATATTCTCAAACAATATATATGTTATTCAAACTTCCATATCTTTTTTCTATATTTACTAACATACTAACATAATCATCTCAGCTAAAAGCGATATAATATTTTCTAGTCTGATACTTATTCTGTACATACTCAATCCATAATTTCCATTCCTGTATATACTTCTCATGCGTCTGATCTTTTAAAAAAGCTGAAACCTTTGCCATTTCTGCAAATCCAGCCATCTTCTGGGTCCATTGGTCAACCGTCGGTAAAACATCACTCTTCCAATGTTGGGCAATCAACAACCTAGCTGCTGTCACCATATACAAAATCAATTTAGTTTCACCCAGTGTAAAGTCTTTAACTATACCCAATAAAAAAAATTGCGGAGAAAATTGTATTTTTTTCTTT
>WNWU01000390.1:460793-486214 GCA_012654045.1 Ptyas mucosa | reverse complement strand
CTCTTCCCTCCCCCCCTTGACTTCCATTATATGCAATATTAATATTCTCAAACAATATATATGTTATTCAAACTTCCATATCTTTTTTCTATATTTACTAACATACTAACATAATCATCTCAGCTAAAAGCGATATAATATTTTCTAGTCTGATACTTATTCTGTACATACTCAATCCATAATTTCCATTCCTGTATATACTTCTCATGCGTCTGATCTTTTAAAAAAGCTGAAACCTTTGCCATTTCTGCAAATCCAGCCATCTTCTGGGTCCATTGGTCAACCGTCGGTAAAACATCACTCTTCCAATGTTGGGCAATCAACAACCTAGCTGCTGTCACCATATACAAAATCAATTTAGTTTCACCCAGTGTAAAGTCTTTAACTATACCCAATAAAAAAATTGCGGAGAAAATTGTATTTTTTTCTTTAAAACATTTTGCATAACCCACCAGATTTTTATCCAAAAAGCCCTCACTTTCCTGCAGGTCCACCAGATGTGATAATATGTAGCATCTAAACAATCACATCTCCAACATTTTGGCTGCACATTAGGGTACATGCAAGACAATTTCTTGGGGGTCTAAGTGCCATCTATAAAACATTTTATAAAAATTTTCTCGTAAATTTTGTGACTGTGTAAATTTAACGTTCTGAACCCATATTTTTTCCCATGTTTCCAACATAACTGGTTGAGAGAAATTTTGTGCCCATTTAATCATACAATCTTTAACTAGCTCATTTTCTGAATCCCTTTCTAACAAAACATTATAAACTCTCTTAATATGCATTGGACCTGTCCGCTTTATCTGTTCAACCAATTCTACTTCATATTCCATTAAACCAGTTTGTTGATCTTCTTTCCATCTCATCTGTAATTGATTGTACTGCAACCAAGTCAACGATTTCCCTTCTTCCAACAGCATATCCAAAGTCTTCAATCGCCACCTGCCCTCTTCAAAGTAAAGTAATTCTTTATATAAGAAACCCCCGAGTGACTTAATATTTGTATTCCACATGGTATCAGCGAGATCCAGCCAAAACGGAATCTTATAATCCCAATTAGTTCGGTGCCTTCTCCAGACTCTCAGCAAGGCATTTCTAAGTAGATGACTGTTAAACACTTTATTTTTTTTTTTATTTTTATTTTAATTTTGATTTATATGCCGCCCTTCTCCGGAGACTCAGGGCGGCTTACAATGTGCTAAGCAATAGCCTTCATACTTTTGTATATTTATACAAAGTCAGCTTATTGCCCCCACAAACTGGGTCCTCAATTTACCTACCTTAGAAAGGATGGAAGGCTGAGTCAACCTTGAGCCTTGGTGAGATTTGAACCTGCAATAATTGCAGGCAGCTGATGTTAATAACAGGGCTTTAGACCACTGTACTATCCAAGGCTCTTTATCTACACTTTATCTACTTTGTTATCATAAAATAAGTATGCATGCCAACCCCAAACCAGGTCATGACTTTCTATATTCAACAAGTCAGTCTTAGTTTTCCCAAACCAATCACTTAATTGTATCAATGCAGTTGCTTCATAATATAGTCGAAGGTTTGGGAGTTTAAGACCACCTCTCTCACGAGTATCTTGCATTATTTTCAGTTTAACTCTTGGCTTTTTATCATTCCAAATGAATTTGTTCAGTCCTTTTTGCCATTCTAGCAATGGTTTGTCTGATTTAAGCACCGGTATCATTTGAAATAAAAAGATCAGTCTAGGTAAAACATTCATCTTTACTGCTGATATTCTTCCAAGCAGTGATAACTGCAGTTTCTTCCAGTTTTGCATATCTTTTTGTATCTTTTGCCACAGAACCTCATAGTTATTTTGAAACAGTTTAGCATTGGAGTCTGTGATTTGTACTCCTAAATATTTGACCTTTGAAACAATCTCGAAGCCTGCCATTCTTTCCAGTTCCTTTTTTTTGCTCTCTGTCAGATTTTTGACAATCATTTTAGTTTTCTTCTGATTCAACCTGAAACCGGATACCATGCCATAATCTTCTATGATATTTTTCATCTGGATTATTGAGTTCATAGGTTGTGATAGGGTAACAACCAGGTCATCTGCAAATGCCTTAGTTCTGTAGTCCTCTTGCCTTATAACTATTCCAGTCAAGGAATTCAAATCCCGTATTGCGTTGAGTAAGACTTCTAAAGTTAAAATAAATAATAACGGGGATAATGGACAACCTTGTCTGGTGCCTTTTTGTATGTTGAAATTCAATGTTAAACATCCATTAATAATAAGTTGTGCATATTGTTCTTGATAGATTGCACCAATCGCTTGTATAAACCGCTTCCCCAAATCCATTTTTTCCAAAGTTTTAATTATAAAGTTCCAATTCACTCGATCAAAGGCTTTTTCCGCATCCAAAAAAACCAGCACTGCAGAGATCTGTTTATTCTTATCTAGATAGTCCATTAAGTCTATGACTTGCCTAACATTCTCCTTCATATATCTGCCTTCAATAAATCCTGCTTGATCATGGTGAATTATCTTTTGAATAACTGGCATCAATCTGTTGGCTAGTACTTTTCCAAAGATTTTATAGTCTGTGTTTAATAAAGATATTGGTCTATAATTTTCTGGTTTCTTAGGACCTGATTCTTCTTTCGGAATCAATGAAACAAAAGCTGTTTTCCATGAGGAAGGTATCTTACCTCCTAGTTGTATATTACAAAATAAATCTTTAAGATGCTGAATCATTTCTTCCTGTAAAGTTTTATAATAAATTGCAGTTAAGCCATCCGTCCCTGGAGCTTTAGCTGTTTTTAATTGTTTTATAGCAAAACTGATCTCTTCCACTGTTATCAATTGTTCCAAGCTTTTCTTTTGAGTCGTTGAAATTTTTGAAATTCTCTTGCTTTCTAAATATTCATCTATGGTAATATTCTGTATGTCATCTTTAGCATATAACTTAGTATAATATTCCAAAAAGGCTTTTTTAATTAGATCTTGTTGATAAACTTCTTTATCAGCATATTCAGTACTATCAATAATTCGTGTCGATGCTTGTTTCCTCAAAGTATACGCCAACCACCTGCCCGGTTTGTTAGCATTGGAAAAGGTATTATGCTTTGCAAATTGTAAGTTAGTTGCCGTTTGGTCTGCTATAAGCATTTGAAATTGATCCTTCAGAAATTTTATAGCCATTTGCAATTTTCCGTCTGTTGGTTTTTGTATCAATTGTTGTTCTTTCTTTTTTATCTCAGATTCCAATTGTAGTCTTTTCTTCTGCTGATTCTGCCTGTGTTTAGAATTCATTTGAATTAGTACTCCCCGCATATATGCTTTACCTGCATCCCAAACTGTTTCAATAGGGGTACCTTTGTTCAGGTTAAATTTAAAAAACTCCTTTAAATGCTTTTTAAGTTCAATTATATTTTTTTCATATCTAAATAGAATCTCATTTACTCTCCAGGATCTTCTTTCTCTTTTGCCCATCTCGATTTCCATCCAGACCGGACTGTGGTCAGTCAAAGTCCTAGGAAATATCTTTATTTTCTTTACTTTAGAAAGTAAATTAGAAGTTAAGAGAAAAAAGTCTATTCTGGAAAAGGATTTGTGCCTGTCTGAGTAAAAAGTAAAGTCCAGTTCATTTGGATTTCGAATTCTCCAAATATCTTTCAATTCCAAATCCTCTTTCAGTTCAAAAAAAGCTTGTGGTAATTTATTCCCTATTTTGGCCGTGGTTTTTTTATCCAATCTAGGTTGGATTACTCCATTCCAGTCGCCCATTATTATAATGTTTGAATAGTCCCAATCCAGAATTTTTAAATGAAGTAACTTGTAAAAGTTTTCCTGCTGTTGATTTGGGGCATATATTCCGACCAACAAGATTGGTCCACCATCTGTAATAACTTCAATTGCAATATATCTTCCATCTTTATCTGCTTCTATAATTTTAGCTACAAGTTTCTTATTTATATATATCACCACTCCATTCTTCTTTTCCAGATTTGAAGCAGCAAATTGCGTTCCCAATTTTGAATTTATCAAGTATTTCTGATCTTGCAATTTTACATGAGTCTCCTGTAAACAGATAACATCATTATGAAATTGTCTCAAATAGTGAAATATCTTCCTTCTTTTTTGCGCAGAATTCAATCCGTTAACATTCCAAGACAAAAATTTAAGTGCCATTTGACCCTGTCTGAAGTTTTGAGAGCAATTGTTGAAGATTCTCTCCTACGGTAGCAATCTTCGGTTTAGCTCCTCCCATGACTTCAGCTTGCTGCTTATCTTTAGGTCTTTTCTCACGCTGTGGCTTTATATATTCTTGCTGCTGTTGCTTCATTTGTTTAGACATTGCTCTGGTTATACGTTGCTCTTCCACTTTGGATGTTGTTACTTCCAAAGCCATCGCCTCCTCTGCGATGGTTTTAGACATTTCTTCCAAAGGAGAAGCTTCGAATGGCGCAAAAGGGTCAACCACAACACCACCTACTGCTCCCATTAATTCTCTTGCCTCCCTTTGCGACTGCCTTATTTGTGCTTCTGTTTCTTGATCAATCTCAGCTTGTAATTGAGCTTCCTTATCTATTGGTGAAGATGTGCGTGGAGGAGGAGAGCCCGCTTTCAAAACGTTGTAATAAAATTCTTCTGCTTTTTCAATAGTGTTAAGGCGGTATCTCACTCCTCGCAGCCTGAGTATTACACCTATTGGCGCATCCCACCTAAATTGTATGTTCTGTCTTTTTAATTCTGTCACCAAAAATCCAAAATCCTTTCTATCTCTTAACATTTTAGGTGGTAGTTCTTTAAAAACTCCAATCTCACTTCCATCAACTTGAACTGTTGTAACAAAAGAATTTTGCAAGATTTCATTTCTCATTCTTCTATCTGTAAAGTATATAACCACATCTCTAGGCAGTTGTCTTTGTACCGCCACACGAGAATTAACTCTGTAGACCTTGTCCATCTTGCACAAGACCAGATCTGGTTCCACTTTCAACATAACTGCCAAAGCCTCTGCACAAATTTTCCTAAGATCTTCCCCGGTGTTCTCTTTTACACCTCTCAATCTGATAGCATATTCCATTGATCGAAATTGCATCATAGTAATCTCATTTTGCATTTTTTGTGTAACTTCTTCAATTCCTATAATTCTTGAATCAGAAGCTCTAAATTTGGTCTCCATCTCTGAGGCAAGATTCTCCACTTTTTTATCAATCTGCAACACTACCTCAGACAGACCTTTAACCACTGTTTGAATATCTTGTTTAACTGCATCATATTTCTCTTGAACCATTCCTTTAACCTCCTTCTCTGATCTTTGAATTTCTTTAATAATAAGATCATATTGGCTTTCTTCCTTTGTCTGAGATTGCAACTGCGCTGTTTGAGGCTTTTTCTTTTTTTGTGTGGGGGGCCCCCCCCCCCCCCCCTGGTTGCTTTGTTGCCATTTTACCTCTTAAGGATCTTCCTTTTCCACAAACTCTAGCAACTTTTCCCAAAAAGTTCTCCAGATTCAATCAGGTCTATAAAAGTCAATTGGTATTTTTATTTTATATTATTTTGTTTTTTGGATACTTCTGCCTCTTCCAGCCGGGTTTGTTACTTTAAAATGTAGCTGGATACAATGATCAGATTACTTTCGCTTTCAGCTTTCTCCACTGAAAGCAAGCGCCATTTTTTTTCCTCCCCCTTTCTCAGAGCCAAATTACTTTCACTTTAAGAACTCTTTAAAATAGTCCAAAAAGCTTCCAATACTTGCTGTTTAGTGAGAAGTTTGAAATCTTCCTTATTTTTCGTTGTTATTGGTAATGCTGCCGCGCTGTCTTGTTCTGCTTTGAAGCAGAGTTTCCCAGTCATCCGGAGCTTCAGCGGGGTGGATAGGGAGTCCCACCCTGTTAACTCCCCAGAAGCAAGAAAAGCTTTCTGGGGGTCTCACAGGGGACTCTACCTGCAGCCGCCGGCTCTCCTCACAAGCACCTCAGGTCTCGGAGTCCTTCGAGCCGTTTCAATTGCCGAAACGGCTCTTTTACGGGCGATCGGGCTGGCGGTCTTCAAAGGACCGTCCGCAACAGCTGACGACAACAGCGGAAGTTCCTTTTTTACATAACTTTCTATGTCCTTTCTCATGTGGGGCCACCAGAACTGTCTTCATACTAAGTGCAGAGTCTTTAGGAAACCGAAATGCCCCGCTGGTTTAATGTCGTGGCTCCTCTTAAGGATCAGGGTGCGTAGAGTCTGTGGGACATATAGCTTTTCCCCCTTCCATGCTAGGTCATCCCTTTTTGTCAGGAGGTGTTGATTGTCTCGGAACCAGGGGTCCACCTCTGTTTCAGTTTTTAGTTTTGTCATTAAATCACTTTCAAGTTGGTCCTGCTGGTTGCGCCACTGCCGTCTGGTGACCACCTGGCCCACAGCCTGGGTAGAGGGGATGATGGTGTTCACTACCTGCTCCCGTTCACTGTTATATTGGGGCATCCGGGAGAGTGCATTGGCCAGGAAATTCTTCCCACCTGGGATATGCTTGAGCTCGAAGTTGAAACGATTGAAGCATTGCGCCCAGCGGATTTGCCTGGGCGACAACTTCCGTGGGGTTCTGAGAGCCTCCAGATTCTTGTGATCAGTCCAAACTTCGAATGGTCTCTGGGCCCCCTCTAGTAGGTGTCGCCAGGTCAGCAGCACCCATCTTACCGTGAACGCTTCCTTCTCCCATGCCACCCATTGCCTCTCTGTGTCAGTGAGCTTTTGGGAGGTATAAGCACAAGGTTGTAGGTTCCCTTGGCCGTTCTTTTGGAGCAGCATGGCCCCTACTGCCACGTCGCTGGCATCGGCTTGGCTGACGAAAGGCTGTTCGGAGTCAGGATGCTTTAGGACAGGCTCTTTTGCAAACATCTCTTTTAACGCTTCGAATGCCCATTGGCAGGTCGGGTCCCACTGTAGGGGTTGTCCCGGGCGGGGCTTCGTTGCCAGACTCCCTGTCTTTAGGAGGTCCGTCAGAGGTTTGGCAATTCTCGCAAATGAGGGGATGAATTGTCTGTAGAAGTTCACAAACCCTAAGAAGCTTTTCAGTTGTCTGCGGGTGCGTGGGGGTTGCCATTGTAGAACTGATTGTACTTTGGCTGGGTCCATCTCTACCCCCTCATTTGATATTTGGAAACCTAAGTAGTCTAGGCGTGATTGGTGGAACTCACATTTTATCAGTTTGGCATACAGGTTCGCCTTCAGCAGTTTCTCCAATACTTGGCGGACGAGGGGTATGTGTTCTTCTAAGGTTTCCGTGTAAATGAGAATGTCATTCAGGTAGACAAGAACCCCTTTGTAGAGGTGATCATGTAGGACTTCATTTATCAGTTGCATGAACACCGCCAGGGCTCCCTGCAGTCCAAAAGGCATCACCTTAAATTGGAAACTTCCTAGGGGGCAGTTGAATGCTGTTTTCCACTCATCTCCTTCTTTGATGCATATTCGGTAGTAGGCTTCTCGGAGGTCTAGTTTGGTGAAAACTTTTCCTTTGGCCAGGTGAGACAGCATGTCCTTCATGAGGGGAAGGGGATATAAATTGTGTACGCAGATGGCGTTGATCCCGCGGAAGTCCACCAGTAGACGCATAGAGCCGTCTTTCTTCTCTTTAAAAAGGACCACTGCCACAATCCACGGCTTTGCTGGCTCAATGAAACCTCTTTGTAGATTCTTGTCTATGTAGTTCCACATTTCTTCCATCTCACGGGGCATCATAGCATATAGTTTAGGTTTTGGTAGTGTTGCTCCAGGGATGATTTCAATGGCGCAATCGGCCTCACGGTGGGGGGGGGGGTAAAATGTCACACTCGGCCTCGCTAAACACCTCTGCAAGGTCTTGGTACTCCTCTGGGATCTGTTTTGTGTCATGGGAGCTGTCGGATGCGGCCGCCAGTTGCTCTGTTGTACCCTCGGGGAGGGACCCTTGTGTTGGCGGCTTCTTCCTTTTCCGTGGTGGGAAAGATCAGGGCTTCTGCATGGGGACCATCCCCCCTGGTTGGAGCGGCAGGGGTTGGGGGCCCTTTGCAATCCTCAGCCTGCGGGTTCCCTCTTGCCACCAGATGATTGGGCCCCATTTGTCTAGCCATGAGAGTCCTAGTATGACTGGGTCTGTCATTTTGGGGGCTATTATAAATTGGATCTTTTCCCAGTGGTCTGCTAGCTCCAGTCTCACTGGCTCGGTCAGATGTATGGCATAAGTCCCCCCCCCACTAGGGATTCGACTTGCTTGAATCGGATTGGGTGGCTGAGTTTTTTGGCATGGATCCCCAGTTTTAGGACTGTGAGTAGGTTAATCAGGCACCTCGTGGAGCCTGAGTCTATTAGGGCTTGGAAAACCCCTTGGGTGCCTGTTTTTGGGGCTGTTAGGCGTATAGGAAAAAGAAAATGATGGATGGGTCCACTCACCATTGGGTTGTCTTCACCCTCGTCCTTGCTGTCATATGACTCGGGGGATTGGTTTCCCTCGTCTGGGATCCCTCTGGCTTCGTACAGGTGGGCGAAGGCCTCTGGACCCGGGGGGGGGGTTTCCTCAGTGCGTTGGTGGTGCGCTTGAGTCCTCGTTCTGGGCGTGCCCTGGGCGGTGGGTCTTGTCTCGGTCTCGGGGTTCCACACACTGCTGCCAGGTGACCGATCCCTCCGCATCTGTAGCACCTCAGTGGGCTCTGTGGGACGACTGGTCTCTGGGCGGGCTGTGGTGTCGTGGTTCCTCGTCTGTCAGGTGGTCTCCGGTCAGGTTGGCCTCCCTCCTTGCTACCTGACTGTTTCGGCATGTCGTTGGCACGTAATCCCCTGTCGACTCTTATTGCTACTCAGAACCAATCGGAGAGTCGGTTTGGGATGTCTCAATAAGCAATCACTTGGCCAATTCGCTTATCCAAGCTCGTCCTAAAAAAGTAAACCAGTAGCCGCTCGGGTAGGGGAGGTAGAGTCCCAATGACTCTCCTGAATTCACGGATATGCTCTCTGATAGGCTTCCCCTTCTGCATCAGATTTCTGAGCTCGTCTTCAACATAAGGGTCTTCCTCTGCCTCTTCGAACTGAGCTCGTAGCAGTTGCAAGAACCCATCAGCGTCGCGCAATTGGGGGGCCCTGTTCTTGTATAGGGCTGCTGACCACGTCCTTGCTTCCCCCTCCAGACCCTCTGCAATGGCACTGACCAGGGCTCTGGGAGATGGGTAGAGGTGCCCATAACTTTCTATGTAGATTTCAGCTGTGTCGAGGAATTGTGCCAGTTGGTCTGGGTCGCCATCGAACTTCCTTCTAAAGTGGGGTGGTGGGCCCTCTCTTACTGCTCTATCTTCCCAGTGCGGGGCTCTGTAAGCCTGCTCTTGGTGCCAATACTCTTCTTCTTCCCCTCTCAGTTTAGGGCAGGGGGGTGGTATTCAGTCCAGGCGGCTTTGCTTGCTTTGCAAGGGAGGGACCCATTGATGAGGCTTTGGGCTTCCCCTCCTTCCACCATGGGGAGGGGAAAGGCTGCGCCTCCGCCTAGGGTATTTTGATTGAGCAGGCTCGACTGGTCCCCCCCTCTCCTTTGACCTGCATGATGGCTTCTCCTCCTCCAGAAGGATGGCACGGTCAAACTTCTCCTTCAATTCATCTATGGGGCCCAGGAGTGGCTTCCCTGAAACTTCTTTGTGCCTGGCTTGCTGCCAATCCAGTAGCCAATCCATCTTCCCCAACTCGCTTAAGGGTTTCCCCTTTCCCTGGACATTCGGGAAAGGAAATTCGACCTCCGCAGCTTTTGGCAAGGGGCCTGTGTACTTATCTTTCTTCTCCTTGGCTTGCGTCCCAGTCCGAGCTGGGCTATCCTGCAGCTTCGTTGGGGGAGGGGGGAGATGAGATCCTGAGGTATCCAAGCTGGCTGGAGTCAGGACTGGCTCTCCTCCAGTTGCTTGAAGTAAACTTTCCTCGGATAAACGGCTTCCAGCCATGGCATCTGGACTATTCCTCCACTCACCCCAAATATCTGGGACAGAGGTGGGAGCTTTGAAGTCAGCCAGCCTGGCTTGGAAAGGAGTTTTGGCTGTCTGTCAGGTTTCGGCGTAATCTCAAATAAATTTCATTCTCAAACACAAAGTCTTTGATGAAGCTCTCATTTATTAAAGAATTTACGATCCGACCTAAACTCATATGCAGCCAAAACTGATTCTCCGAAACCAAACCCCTCCCCTTCTGCCTCACAATATCTCAATGCCCATTGGCCATCTTCCAAGTCAGTCTCTTCTGCCCACTACTTCAGATCACAGGAATGTCCCCCGCCCTTCATCACCTGGGTAACCCTATCTATTAAGGGAGGGGGAGAAGGACAATATCTCAAATGTCAAGCACTAAATTTCAAACTGTACTGCTCGCTCCGGGGTTTTTTTTCCTTTTTCTCTTTGATTATGGCAGCGATGAAAAAATGCAACTTAACTCGCTGACATCAAGCTCATCGGTGAGCAGCTCTATCTGCCTGCCTGCCTTCCTGCCTGCAGGGGTCTCCAATCTTGGCAAGGAAAGTCAGCTGGCTGAGGAATTCTGGGAGTTGAAGTCCACAAGTCTTAAAGTTGCCAAGGTTGGAGACCCCTGTTCTATTGGGTAAGTTTTTTTCCCCTTTGGGAGCTTTAAAAAAAATAGTTAATTAGGGGGCTTTTTTAGTTGTTCTCTTTTTAGACCTAGCTCTCGGCTCCTCTGGTCTGTGTTCACAGAAGCACAAGACGCTTGGGTAGAGGTTCTTGCTTTCTTTATTAAAGTGACTACAGCTCAGCGTAAGGAACCGGAACGTCCATGCGCAGCAAAATTCAGCTCGGGAATCTTCCGCACGCCGCGCTGTTTAAATAGCCCGGGTTAACGCCCCTCTCTTAATGAGATGCAAGGGAGTGCTGAATAAAGCCGATGCGCCGCCGCCCAGGTGACGTCGTCGCTGCCCAGAGTCCTCCTTGCGCGTAGCCGGCTGATGACGTTACCGCCACCCAGAAGTCTCTCTGTGCGCAGCCGGCCACTGGCACACACGCAGCAAGTACCGGCCATCACTGGCCCCGACCATCCCCCTTCCCGGCCCTGACTAGACCCACACCCACACCCTGTGCCGAAACAGCCTAGAACGGAGGTTTCCGGACCCACCACCAACACCCGTGTTAACACGCCGCCAGCTCCCCGCCATCCTTTCACGTACTCTGTGGCATGCTCTGTGGCGTGCATGGGCTCACACCGTGGATCCCCAGGCGAGTTGTCGAGCGGCGACAGGCGAGCTCGACACCTAGCCATTTAAAGTTTAGGAAGTTTTAGACTTCTGGTGGTGACGCAGGTTGAAGCGGCACGGGGAAAGATCGCTCCGTACCCAGTGCCAATTTTCCAGCATTTCGGTGCCCATTAAGGGACAGGATCGGTCTTGGTGGGACTGGCAAGAAAGAGGGGAGTCTTCGGAGGAGGTGTGGAGAGGTACAGTCTCCCACCACACCAAGAAGGACCCTTAATTCGAACGTGGAAGAAAAGCAGCCGCCATGGCTGGCTCAGAGATCTGACGCACAGAACAAGAACAGCAGGAAGCAGAGAGTGGGTACGGTGTGAAGATCGGCAGTGAGAGCGGGGGTTTAAAACATTACAAAACCTTTGGATATGTGAGAGGAAGAACTTAGATTCCGGAGGGGCAGCTGAAAGGAAGAAAGACTCAGAGTGGGAGCAGGCGGCAAACAACGAGGAGAGCAAAAGTGGCAAGGGTGAAATTAGACCAGTAGGAAACACCAGAGGAGCAGGAAAAAAGACGATCCTGCACTAGAAAAACGAGTGTTTCGGAAAGCAGGGAAGTGAAGAGAATTGAATGTGAGGTGTTAGCTTCACCCATAATATAGCTGCTCTAATGGAGAAAAAAGTGTGGACCAGCAAAAGCAAGGATATATAAAAGTGACATTGCAGATTTGGAATCGCCATTTTGATATAGCAGAGGGAGGAATAATTCTCCAAAAGAAAGACTATACTCGGCTTACATTTGAATTTCCTATTGACAAACCAAAAAAAGGGAACAAGCAAAAAGCAAGCAAAAAGCAAAAAGACATTGTGAATAACTTTATATTTATTAACCAGTCGAACAGATAAATAATCTACATTTATTTAATTTATTCAATAATTAATTATAATAGTAAATAGCAAATTGGAATATCTAGTAACTATTGATTGTTTATCATTGCCCATATTTCTATAGCTACTTCCTTAATTGTATTATTATATGTGCTTGGATCAGATTTTGATTGTTAATTACATTTCTTCTTTATAGTAATTTATTGTTTATAGTAATTTATAGTAATTTAATTTATTGTTTATAGAAAATATATAACAAGTTAATTTTAGAAAATTATAAGCTGATGAATTGATAACAATAATAGCATAAGATTATTAGTATTTAGAATATTAATCAAGGTATTTTAGCAAATGTTTTAGGAGGATTTTATTTAATCATATTAGCATTGTACTGTATAAGAAAAGAGAGAGAGGAGAAAGGAGAAAGGAGAAGGGAAGAAAAAGATAGAAGGGGGAGAGAGGAAGAAAGAAAATTGAGTTAAAAGCTGATGCTGATTTGGGAAAAAATAGGATTTTAGGAGAACAATATAAAATCTTGAAGGACATGACTAGCACCACAACAACCACTGTGAAATCAGGAAAGAAAATTACCTCAACATTAACTGGATCAACAGCCTCTCCTGTAGCACACAGAACTATAGAAGGGATGTTCCCAACGGAAAAGCAGACCCCCACCTTGAGTATACAATCTGTCCAGACCACTCTAGTAACAATTCAAGAGACGATGTTAAAGATGCAGGAATGCATGACTAAAAATCACGAAGAATCTAGGAGAGATCTGGATGAGGTCAAAAAAGCGGTTAAAGAGGACATACAAAAATTAGATGAAAAAAAATGGACTCAATCCAAGAGATAATACAAAAAAACGATCAACGAATTACGGCCATAGAAAAAAAAATGGAACAAACGGAAGATAAATTAGACCGATTGGACCAGAAAATGACAAGACTTAACAAGGAGTTGGAAAACATGGTGGCACACTTAGAGATGGAGAGAGCGGCATTTTATTTAAGATTTCAGAATGTAAGAGAAGAAAGAGATGAAGATCTACCATTAGTGATGGCTGAAATAATCGCAGAAGCTTTTCAACAAGATAAAGAGATTATTAATGAATTAGACAAAGTTTATAGAGTACATACGAACTATGCTAGACAACATAAATTGCCACGAGAGGTTCATGTACAATTTGTACGATGGAAAGTGAGAGAAATTGTCTTTAAAATAACAAAAGAAGAACCTATGTATTACAGACAGAAAGAAATAATTACATTAAAACAAGTACAAAAAGAATAAGAGAATGGAGAAAAGACTATTGGTTCCTAGCCACGATACTAAATAAGAAACAAATACCATTTAGATGGATAATACCGGAGGGGATGTTGGTGTCATGGCAGGGGGAAAAAATAAAAGTTGATTTGCAAGATAAAACACAAACTCTACATGATCAGGTGATGGTCACAGAAGGAACAAACAGTAGAAGAGTAGAGCCAGAATGGAGAGCCAAAGGAAAAGAAAGACAAGAAGGACAAGAAACGGTACGTGAGGAGGGAAGTATAGATAAAGAAGAAGAGGGAGAAATCCAAGAGGAAGAAGCAGTACAAACAAGAGCAAAGAAGAAGGACAGGAAGTAACAGGAAAGAGAGGACAGGACAAAGATCAAAGAATGGATCGGAATTTAAAAATCATATCACTAAACATAAATGGACTTAATTCGCCAGCCAAAACACACCAAATTTTTAGGAAAATAATTAAACAAAAAATGGATATCATATGCCTTCAAGAAACACATATAAGAAAACAGGACGAAAAATATTTACAATGTAAAAAATTAGGAAAAACATTTGTATCGTTAGCAGATGAAAAGAAAAGAGGAATAGTAGTATATATTAAGGAAGAGATAGAAAGCAATTTGAAGTATGCAGATTCGATAGGAAGAATTTTGATGATTGAAGTAAAAGTTAAATATAAAAATGTATTATTAGTGGTTATTTATGCACCGAACAGCAGACAAAAAGAATTTTACCAAAAAGTGCATGAAAAAATATTAGAACAAAATATGGAGAATGTATGCTTGATTGGCGATTTTAACGCAATTGTGGACATTAAAAAAGATTATAGGAGCGACCAGAATAATAAAAAGAAAGAAAAACTTACTGCCTAGAACATTTACAAATTTAATAGAAGAATTGAATTTAGTAGATATCTGGAGATTTTATAACCCAGAAGAGAAAAAATATACATACTATTCTAATTCCCATAAATCCTGGTCCCAAATAGATATGACATGGATTACTAAAACATTGATACAGGAAATAGAAACAGCAGAAATAGTTTTAAATGATTGGGCAGACCACAATCCGGTAATGTTGGAATGGAAAGGGCAACGAAGGAATAGAAGTAGGTGAATGTTGAATATACAGATACTGAAAGAAAAAGAATATATTGAAAAAATGGAAAAAGAATTAAAGTGGTTTTTTAAGGATAATAATAAACACCAGACATCCCTCCAGAATTTATGGGATACTACGAAAGCCTTTGTTAGAGGATTAACAATAGCATATAATGCCAAAAGAAAAAAGGAGAAGGAAAAAGAATATAATGTAATAAAATACAAGAAGAGATAAAAATTGGGAAGGAAAATTGCACGACAAACCTGGAGATGAGTATATAAGAGGTAATTGGATGGCAGCCAAACATAAATTGAACTTATTAGAACAAGAAAAATATGTTAATGCATTGAAATTTATAAAACAAAACCACTTTGAACACGCGAATAAGCCAGGGAGATGGTTGGCCTATAGACTAAGGAAAGAAAGAGAGAAAAGAGTAATCCATCAATTACAAGATAAGGAAGGTAAGTTACAACAGGGATTAGAAAAGAAAAAAGAAATAGCAACCCAATTTTTCCAAGAATTATATAAGCAGGATGAAGTAGCAGTAGAAGAAATAACTCAATACTTAAACGGGGAGGGTGTGCCGGTGATAACAGAAGAAGAAGAGATATTAAATAGAGATATTACATTAGAAGAATTAAACGAAACAATTAAGAAACAGAAAAACAATAAAACCCCGGGGACAGATGGGCTACCAACTGAATTTTACAAAGGATTAGGAGAATCGTTAAATTGGATCCTGTTGGAAATTTATAATGAGGCATTAAAGGAGGCAAGGCTACCAGACTCATGGAGGGAGGTATATATCTCCCTAATCCCGAAAGAAGGAGCAGATGTAACGCAGATAAAAAACTACAGACCGATTTCTTTATTAAATTCTGACTATAAAATCTTCATGAACATAATGGCAAATAGAGTAAAAAAAATACTGAATCGCAGAATACACCCAGACCAAAACGGATTTCTACCAACAAGACAAATAAAAAACAACATAAGAACCGTAATTAATGTAATAGAATATTAAGAGGTGCATCCAGAAGAACAGGTAGGATGCACAAAAAGCTTTCGATCGGGTTAATTGGCGATTTAACTATCGCCTATCAACTAATTTGAATAATTTAACTTTTATTCAAATAAAAAATATGAAATTCGGGGAGAAATTTGAAAAAATGATAGCCTCAATATATACAAAACAAAGAGCGAGTATATTAGTTAACGGGGATCTTACAAATTCTTTTGAAATAAATAGGGGAGTATGGCAAAGATGTCCACTTTCACCATTACTTGTGCAGCTTTCTGAGATTTAGTGTGTTTCTGTAGTGTTTCACTCTAACTACACAAACACACAAAATCTCACAAAGCTGTATGTGGAATTTTGTGTGTGTGACGTGTGAAAGTTGGTTTTTTGGGCTTTTTGTGGCTGTGTGGGGTTCCTGCTTGTTGCAGGGGCCATTTTGGGTCTAGCACAGCTGCTTTTACATTGTGGGTGAGCCAGTTGTGGTGTGCTGTTTTGTAGGTTAAAAAAGGGCAAAGAAGTAACATTAACTTGGCCACACCCACCCAGTCACCTTACCACCAAGCTCGGCCCACTAATTAAGCCACGCCCACAGAACCGGTAGCAAAAAAAATTAGATTTCATCCCTGCTTACAACTGCTGTCTGACGGGAACATGCCCCATTCTGAATTTTGCTATCTTCTTCCTTCAGTTTTTCTATTGTATATTTTTTAACAAAACAGTTTAAATGGTTTTTAATGTTTTTACCTTTGGGGTTTGGGGAGGTTGTTTATGTTCTAATTTTGATGACAGCTACATACATTGAATATATCTTTTATTTATTGAATAAATAAAGTTTTGCGAGAGTTGTTTGAAGTTATTGAAGTTTCAATTCCCTCCCACCAAAGAGGCAGTCCTATTTGCTGACTGTGAGGAACAATATATTTTGCAGACGTTGGACAAGGCTTCATTTCATTGACATGTCTCACCAGATCATTCTCCACCTGTGCTTCTCAATCCTTCTCTTAGGAGCTGGTAAGTTGTTTTTTCTGTTACTGTGTTTCTAGCATTACCTGCAGTTTCAAACCGAGACTGAAATTTAGGGCTAAAATAGGGTTTGTTTCCTTGAATCCAGGCAGGATTTCTGGAGGAACTTTCCTGCTACCCAAAAGAATTGAGTTGAAGAACCTCAAGAAAAAGGCAGATAAGATTGAAATAACAAATTCTAGCAGAAGAAACATTTTCTGCCTTTTTCTTTACAAAACATAAGAAACATTATTTATGTTTCGTATAAATATGTTACTCAACAGCATAGTCTAGATTAACAGGACTAAAAATTCAATTTCAGACCCAAACGTAATAATAATAATGCAGTGCAGAGCATTTAATTAAACATTTCAAAGTCCCATGATTAAAATAATTACAAAACATTAAAAAAAATGAGAAGAACAAAAAAAATTAAAAACAGGAAACAGATTTTTAAAAAGCAAAAACCCCGAAGTTCGGAGAATACATAAATAGTTTTATAATCACCGAGAAATATATTAATTTAAAATATGCCTAGCTAATATTTTAATCATCAAATGCATTTGTAAAGATAGACAATTCGTTAACAGCAGTATCTCTGTCAGTGAGGGTTTTTTACACAATTTTTGTGTAAGGTTAAAATGCAGAAACACTTTTTTAAAGAGTAGCGGAAGGAACTAAAATGGCTCGAATTGCCAAATATCAGAAAGACAAAAAGTGAAACACAAAAATATCTAAATGCTGAAAAGCAGTTGAATTAATTGTAAAACTACTTTGGGATTGGATGCTGAAATGCTAACACACTAAATTGCCAAACTGCTAGGTTGAAAGCCGAGAGTGTCAGATGGACCCTCTTCTGACCACCTTCTTGAATGCAACGTCTGGGGCTTTCATGAGCCCCCTCACCCATTTCTGGAGTGGCATTGGAATCAGTGTGAGGTTGGGGGGCACAGGGGGGCAGAGAGAGGGCAGGATGGCTCAGGTGCTAAAATTCTTGGTATTCGCGAGACCTTCAAGGACCTTTGTAACTATTATTATTATTATTACTTTGTTTGTTTGTTTATATTTCATATTTCTAAAGTGCCCATGTCCCTCAGAGAGGAGCTGTAGTTAATCTGAGTTCATCCATCTATCAGAATAACAAACTGGAGTTGGAAGGGACCTTGGAGGCCTTCTAGTCCAACCCCCTGCTCAAGAAGGAGACTCTAGACCAGTTCAGACAAATGCCTGTTCAGTCTCTTCTTAAAAACCTCCATAACCCACAAGTTATGAAGGCAAGCTATTCCTGACAGCTGTCCATGAATTCAGGAATCGCTCCCTCAGGGATATTGTGATAGATCAGGGGTGTCAAACTCATGGTGTCACGTCGTCATTGCATGACTTATCAGGACTTTTTTCCCCTTTGATAAACCGGGGGTGATGTGACTAGCGTGTGACACATCCGGCCCACAGACCACGAGTTCGACACCCCTGTGACAGATCCTTGATTTTAATGAATCCAGGGACAATTTCCAAGTTGAATCCTAAAGGAGACTCCAGTGAGGGAGATTAACGCCACCCATCAATGGCAAAAGAAATGTATTGATTTATTTAGACCCCACTGTTATTATTTTTATAAATAATTGAAAGTGGTGAAGATATCTAGTACTATGAAATTGAATTTGGGACCAGAGATTTACTCTTTTGGTCCCAGTGGCCGACCCAAATTCAATTTTGCATCATTATCCTGGGACATGTACTGTATATTTGCCTTCATATCTGATGCTCCTTAATCCGTGGAATGGCTTGCCTTCAGAAGTGGTGTGGGCTCCATCCCTGGAGGTTTCTAGGAAGAGATTAGACAGCCACTTGTCTGGAGCGGGTTGGACTAGAAGACCTCAGAAGGCCCTCCCAACCCTACATTCTAAGTCCTAGCAATGGCATTAAAAATGTGAAGAATCAAATATGCCACCTTCCAAGAAGGGATTTGCACAACCATTTGTCTGAAATGGTACCGTATAGAGCTACAGGGTCCAATCTTGGCAAATTTAAGTCTTGTGGACTTCAACTCCCAGGATTCCTCAGCCAGCATCAGGGTATTACTGGGAACTGCAGTCCATTAAAGTGGCCAAGATTGGACACCCCTGCTATAGGGTCCCTTCTGCGTGAGCAGGGGGTTGGACTAGAAGACCTCCAAGGTCCCTTCCAACTCTGTCATTCTGTTATTGGTTTGCAACAAGGGCATTGTGGAAAAGATGCAAACAAGGACATACAATGGGAGGGAGGGAGAGAAAAATAAGGAGTAGCACATCCCCGTGAGCAGCATGTGAGACTTTTGGCCTGGAGCAAAGACAACCCCAACAGACCATGCATGGTCTCCAGGAGGTGGGCGGATCCAGCTTTGAGACCCTATTTACAGTCACACAGGAAACTGCAAAGGAAGCATGAAAGAAATATGGAAATGCAATTAGATGGGAAATTTTCGGAGGTTGGGAGTGGAGACAGGATATTCAAAACCAAACCGTTTGGGTTTTTCTGATAAGCATATTTAGAGAACATAAGTTGCTGCAGATAAGGTATAGGGGAGCAGATGTGGTGGGTGGGAACTGCTTCCTTAGATTAGAGAACAGTCTGTTTGCAACGAATTTCAAACTTAAAATCGTTTTCCCTTAACTTTTTAGCAATTATGGATCTTTCAAAAAAAAACAAACACCACCATTGCACACCTTGCACCAATTACCAGCATTAGTTTTAGGGCATTATTATTCTTAGAATAGAATAGAGCTGGAAGGGACCTTGGAGGTCTTCTAGTCCAGCCCCCTTCTCAAGCAGGAGAACCTATACTATTTCAGATAAATGGCTGTCTAGTTTCTTCTTAAAAACCTCCAGTGATGGAGCGCCCAAGATTCCTGGTGGCAAGCTGTTCCACTGGTTAATTGTCCTCATTGTTATGAAATTCCGACTTAGTTCCAGCTTGGATCCCTCCTTAAATTTCCATGCATTACTTCTTGTCCTGCCCTCTGGTGCTTTGGAGACTAATTTATTTATTTATTTATTTATTTATTATATTTATATACCGCCTTTCTCCCATAGGACTCAAGGCGGTGTACATTTTAAATTTAAATTTGACCCCCTCTTCTTTGTGGGAACCACTCAAGTACTGGAATACTGCTATCGTGTCACCCCTAATTCTCCTTTTCTTTAGACTAGCCAGACCCAAATCCTGCAGCCGTTCTTCATATGTTTTAGTCTCCTCTTAGTTGCTCTTCTCTGAACTTTTTCCAAAGTTTCAGTATCTTTTTTGTAGTATGGTGACCAAAACTGGATGCAATATTCCAGATGTGGCCATACCAAGATTTTATAAATCGGTACTAATAACTTCACGTGATCTTGATTCTATGCCTCCGTTTATACAACCCAGGTTTTTATCAACTAGAATGACATCAATAATATATTGTTAATATTATTATAATTATTATAAATATAATTAACATACAATAATAACTGCCTGGTGATGCAGTGGTTGAAGTACAGGATTGCAGGCTAACTCCTTACACAGCCTGGAGTTTGATCCTAAGCGCAAGGCTTTCTACCCTTCCGAGGTTCTTAAAATGAAGGCCCAGATTGTTCCAAAGGTGCTTTTCCAAAAGGCAACTGGAGTTTCTTGGGTTTTCTCCTTGAAAACATTTTGCTTCTCATCCAAGCAGCTTTCACAGCTGGGCTGGCTGGAGCTGTGGGAATGGGAGGGAGGGAACAGAGATAGGAGGGGATCAGTAGCCAAAATAAAATTCTTTCTCCTGGGAACCAAGAACATTCCCACCAGGGGTTGGGGTGGCTTGGACTGAAACCAAATATTTTCCTACCTTTTCCTGTGGATGTGGCTAGGTGGGGGGTCATGTGACTGAGTGGGCACGGGCATGAGTGACGCCAAGAAGCGAAAATTTTTGAAACCACTGTTGTAGAGAATTATAAAATACAAAATACAAAAGTAAATAGAAGAACAGTGGGGGGGAGGGGAAAGGGGGAAGTGAAATGAGGAAAGATGGGGGGGGCGGAGGGAGAAAGAAGCAATGACTTCCGACTCTGTTACAGTAAAATAAGGCATTAACATCGGATCACAGCTTTTCGCTTTTCCATAACAGTATGAACAAGTCATTTCTATAAAGATCTATCAATCCAATCTGTAAAACCCCAGGTCAAAATTACATTCTTTTCCACATCAAACACGAAGTTCAGAAGCCGTTTCCATGTGGAAACAAAAGTACTTACATTCCTTTCTTTAATCAAGGTAGTCGGTTTTGCCATTTCCACCAACCACATCAACTTCTGCAACCTTTCTTCCGTAGCAGGAATCGAAGTGTCCTTCCGTTATTGCACATACAATAGACTTGCTGCTGTCAACATATACAGCAGTGATGGCTAACCTTTTTGCAGTCACGTGCCAAAAGCGGGGGGAGCGCAGGGGGGGCCACATGCCCATGGGCCCACTCCCATAATTCAATATGCCCCACCCCCATGCATGCGCGTGTCACCCCCCCACCACCCTCCCCACACTTTTGGCACGTGATGACACGGTGGGACCGGTAGGCCCATTTTTCAAACTCCCTAGGCTCCAGAGACTTTCTAGGAGCCTGGGGAGGGCAAAAACGGCCTTCCCCACCCCCCAGAGGCCCTCTGGAGGCCGGAATAGCCTGTTTCCCAACTTCCGGTGGGGCCGGAAGGCCCAAAATTCAGCTGGCCGGCGCGCGCATTTACCTGGAGCTGAGCTAGGGCAACCCTCATGTGCCCACAGATATGGCTCCGGGTGCCACCTGTGGCACCCATGCCATAGATTCGCCATCACGGATATATAGTAACAAAGTTCCAAATTTTTTCTCCAGGTCTTTTTCCATTAGGCCCAAAACAAAAAATCTGATTTCATCTTTATCTTCATTTTCAAAATTTCCTGTATTAAAATATGAATCATACTCCAAAAATTGCTTTGCTTTATCACATGTCCACCACGAATGATAAAAAGTCCCTTCTTTACTTTTACACTTCCATCTGACACCCGTTCGTACATCTTAGATAGCTTATCTGGTGTTAAATACCAGCGATACATCACCTTAAACAAATTCTCTTTTAGATTATAATTTAATGTAAATCCTAAACCCTTCACCCACATATTTTCCCATTGTTCAAGCATTACATTATACCCAAAATTCCTTGCCCACTGAATCCAAATTATCCAAATCCAACCTGAATTATCGATAGAAAAATAACCACCGAGAGGCCCTGCTTGGGGGAAATAGGGAGTCCTCCCTGAGGGCAGGAGCCCTGCACAGTCAGGAAATGAAACTACAAAAATGAAGAACGAGTCATTGCTAGCAACAGTTTTACTAAGTTTTGGTTTTATTTTTAGTGGCTTTGAAAGACCCCTCACCAGCAAGACTGAATCATGGAGCCACTTAGAGGCATCAATTATCAAGGGTGTCCTGGGGGTGGGGGGGGGTGTCAAGATGGCAGCTTTGAGGGGCTCAAAGCTCAACTGCCACCTTGACTTTTTGACTGCACTCTGTGGACGTCCCTGGCAACAGGATTAAACCAAGTAAATTGGGTGGAGATGAGGGGCAGGAAACCTAGAAGGAATCTGCTTTAGATTCAGTTCCAATAGTCTGTTTAGGGACAGAGATTCTGGTCCCAATTGTGGTTGTAAATTGAGGACTAGCAGTATAAATTGAGAGCAAACTCCACTCTCCCTTCTACTGATGATGTTACCTGAAACATCTGCAAGAAAACCACCAAGCTCAGAGGAACCCTCGTTTCAGTCCCAACCTAAAAGCACCCACTTTTGTTTGAAATGAATATATTGCAACACTGATTTGCAATAATCTATTCCCGTCCCAGTCTTCCCCATGACCCCTTGTCATCCTCTAGTCGGGGGAAGTTCATCAATGGGCATATTCCCTTTTATATTGCAGCCATAAGCATCTTACGCAGAGGTTTTCCGTGCTATATTCAGCAATACTTCCTTTTATTTATATAAGATTTATTTATTTATTTATTTTTATTTATTTCCAATTTATATACCGCCCTTCTCCCTGAGGACTCAGGGCGGTGTACAGCCAGACATAAAAAACATGAAATATAAATATTAAGACATTTAAAATATATATAATTTGGCTACAAAATTTAAAACTCACAGACCAATTAAAATATTAAAAATATTTAAAATTTCTTCTTAAGCCAGCCCGGCTTGTTGGAAAAAATGTGTTTTTAGGGCACGGCGGAAGGCACTGAGGTCATGAATTCTCCTAATCTCCGGGGGCAACTGGTTCCAGAGGGTGGGTGCCCCCACAGAGAAGGCTCTCCCCCTGGGGGTCACCAGCCTACATTGTTTGGCTGATGGCACCCTGAGGAGGCCCTCTCTGTGGGAGCGCACGGGTCGATGGGAGGTCATCGGTGACAGCAGGCGGTCTCGGAGATAACTAGGCCCTATGCCATGGAGCGCTTTAAAGGTGATCACCAACACCTTGAACCGCACCCGGAAGACCACCGGAAGCCAGTGCAGCTCGCGCAGGAGCGGTGTTATGTGGGAGCGCCATGCTGCTCCCGTCACTACCCGCGCGGCCGCATTCTGGACCAGTTGGAGCCTCCGGGTGCTCTTCAAGGGGAGCCCCATGTAGAGAGCATTACAGTAGTCTAGGCGGGAAGATGTTGCATAATTTCAGAAGCAAACTTTAAACGGAGTCTCTTCCAGTCACAGATCACAAGGGAATTCATACGTTTCCTCTGGAGTTTCTATAAGAACGCCCCAGTTGAGTCAGGCCAAAAGCCTATTATTATATTTCTGGATGGCTCACCTGATGCCTCTGAGGTGCTTGGAAGCAGGAGGGGGACGATCAATCTATCAACCACCATTGTTCTTCTGAAGCTGGCATTCAGAAGTGCCCTGACCCCAACCCAGACAAAACATTGAGTTTCAAGAGCAATAACCCAAGACTGAGTTGCCTCCATGAAGACATGGGTGAATGTCTTGTGGTAATGAATTATGGAAGTTAATTTATTTATTTATTTATTTATTTGCAAATATTTGTTTGCCGCCCTTCTCCCAAAGGACTCAGGCTGGCGAACACAAGTTTAAAAAACATACAATAATAAAGAAAAATCCTAATTAAATCAATTAAAACAGGAGAAATAAATGATAAAACCCAAGAATCAGACTAAGCCCATTTGTTGAAACAGCCAAGTCTTTAGGCCTCGACGGAAGGAGCGTAGATCAGGGGCCATCCGAAGCTCGGTGGGTAACTCATTCCAGAGGGCAGGAGCGCCCACAGGAGCGCTCTACCCCTGGACGTCGCCAGCCGACATTGTCTGGTCGATGGTACCCTGAGGAGGGCAGCTCTGTGTGAGCGGACAGGATGGTGGGAGGCGGGTAGGAGATGGTCCTGCAAATACCCCGGACCTAAGCCATGTAGGGCTTTATAGGTAAGTACCAGCACTTTGAAGCAGATCTGGAGGACCACAGGTAACCAGTGCAGCTTGTGTAGGAGAGGTGTTACGCGGGAGTAACAGGGAGCTCCCGTAACAACCCACACGGCCGCATTCTGGACCAGCTGGAGCCTCCGGGTGCACCTCAAGGGCAGCCCCATGTAGAGGGAGTTGCAGTAATCCAAGCGAGAAGTAAATTTGATACAGAAGTCATGCACTGTGTGAAAAATGACTTTCTTTTGTCCTATCAACTTGATCAGATGACCCCCACACACATACACACAATTATCCAAGTATTTGGGGAGATAGAGAAGCATCTCTCTGTGTCCACCTTCTCCATGCCTTCTCAGTCATGACTCCTAGCAACCAACTTTTTCCCAAGGTAAAGAGTGCCGAACACATTGAAGTTAGCATTTCTGTCCATTTGGCATCCCATTTGTATTTGTCACTTGGTTGCCAGTTTACCCAAAAAGAGGTCCTCCTGGTTCTAGAATCCCTTCAACAACCATCATTCTTGACTCTTCCCTCTCTGCTATAATCTGCAGAGGTGGCCCACCAGCTCCTTATCCCTCAAAATGTCTCTGTCAGGGTTCCAACCGATGCCTTAATAAAAGTTGCCAGTCTCTTTAGCTCTTTCCACTCTGGCTTGTAATTTGTCCTGGTTTGAGGGAAAAATTACACCCCATTTGGACTCTTCAAGAGCTCTCAAATGGATGCCTGGTGATTTATCCTTGGGCTCACCTCTTAAGGCCTCTCAGGATACCTTCCATTATCTCTGTTTCTTTTAGTTGATTTGATTCTTTCCCTGCAAGAATCAATATGAGCTCAGCCACCTGTCCCATATCTTCTACCGTAAGAAGGGAAAGAAACATTCCCTCACCCCTTCACTCCTTTCTGTCTCTTTGATCTTCCTTCTTATCACCTTACCCTTTTTTGAGAGATAATTTTGAGGATGGCTTTTCCATTCCTGAAGGAAGTCTTGAAGAAAGGAATGCCTCTTCCTGATTTGGTGAATCCTGGATGGAGAGAAAATTAACAGTATAACGGAAGAGTCCTTGGAGTTCTTTTAGTCCAACCCCCTGCTCAAACAGGAGACCCTTCAGGCAAATGGCTGCCCAATTATGGCTAGAGAAACCTTCTTGAAAGCCTCCGGTGATGGAGCCCACAACTTCTGAAGACAAGCTGTTCCACTGGTTAATTGTTTCACTGTCAGGAAATTTCTCCTTAGTTTTTTTTTTTAATTTGATTTATATGCCGCCCTTCTCCGGAGACTCAGGGCGACTTACAAGGCGCTAAGCAATAGCCTTCATACTTTTGTATATTTATACAAAGTCAGCTTATTACCCCCACAATCTGGGTCCTCATTTTACCCACCTTAGAAAGGATGGAAGGCTGAGTCAACCTTGAGCCTGGTGGGATTTGAACTTGCAGTAATTGCAGGCAGCAGATGTAAGTGGATGTTAATAACTGCCTGTTAAGGATATTGATGTTGTTTTACCAACCAGCAGAGTAACTGCAC
>WNWU01000390.1:425734-459174 GCA_012654045.1 Ptyas mucosa | reverse complement strand
TCTATTCTATTCTATTCTATTCTATTCTATTCTATTCTATTCTATTCCTTATTCCATTTCCTATTCTATTCTATTCTATTCTTTATCTATTCTATTTTCCAAATATTCTCTAGCCATAACTAATGAGGGCCATAGCTCCTCTCCCTTCTCAGATGTATATTTACACCAAGGTTGATCCTGGTCTGGTCACTTACTCAGTCAAGACTGTGAACCCAACATCTCCAACATTGTTGGATATTTTAAAGAAGAGACTTAAGAAGGCCATTTGTTTTGAATGTTTCCCTGCTTGAGCAGTGGGGTACGGGTGGTTTAGAAGACTCCCAAAGTCCCTTTCAACTCTATTATTCTATGTTCGGTGTTCTAAGTGTGGAGAAATTTGACTTTCTTAACTTCACCTTTCTGACTCTGTTTCAACATTTAAAAAAAAAAAGTTGCCCTTTACGATCAAGACTGGCTCTTTCAAAGCCATTGGACAACTTCCTACTTGCCTAATTCTTAGTGACTCATATCTTTAGCAACCCTCTTCTATCTTACAAGAGAACAAAGCCAGACCTTTCCCTTTTTTGGAGTATGGAAGCACCTAATCTAAGATTTTGCTGCAAAGAACCAGGGTGACCTGCTTTAATGCTGATCACATGAACATCAGGATGCTCTAGCTTGTTCTCTCATTTTTTTTTTTTAATTTGATTTATATGCCGCCCTTCTCCGGAGACTCAGGGCGGCTTACAAGGCGCTAAGCAATAGCCTTCATACTTTTGTATATTTATACAAAGTCAGCTTATTGCCCCCACAATCTGGGTCCTCATTTTACCCACCTTAGAAAGGATGGAAGGCTGAGTCAACCTTGAGCCTGGTGGGATTTGAACTTGCAGTAATTGCAGGCAGCAGACGTAAGTGGATGTTAATGACTGCCTTAGTCTACTGAGCCACCAGAGCTCTACTGAGCTTGTCCTGAGGACCTTTCTCAGCTCAATGTTTGTATATAATGGGAGGATGAAGGTCATCCCAGACCCATCTGAAGGAGGCACATGTCAGTGAACATGGTTGAGGGAGGAGAACCTGGTACTCTCCATCTCCTTTGAGGTCCAGAGAGTGGTCCTCCAAGGACAGCTTGATGAGGGGGTGGGGGTGTCTTAGGCCTGGTTTCCCAATTTTGGCCCCTTTAAGACGCGTGGACTTCAACTCCCACAATTGAATGGATGGTTGGATGGATGGGGAATTCTGGGAGTTGATCCTCACATCTTAAAGGGGCCGAGTGTCAGACCCGATGCCCTAATTAAATCATGAGCCTCAAGCCAAACTTCAAAAGAAATCCAGTTATTTATTAGGAGCTTCATGTCGGCACAATCCAAGTGAAGTCAACTCTGACCTCACTTAATTCACGCCTTGGCTCTGACCCTGTTTCCCCCTCCCCCCCAAGGTGTGTCATCAGTCACATTCCCCAACTAAGCAATTTCGCGGGCTGTAGAAGTCACTCCCTCCGGCCACTGTGGGTCCCCCTGGAGATCACCTTGATGTTGCTGATGGAATGTGCTTTATTTTGACTGAAATGCAAGTTCCTCGATGCAGCTGTGAGGCTCGGTTTTCCCATCCCCGTTTATGGCAACTTGAGAGCAGGTCAGGAATGCTTCACGAGTTGACACCAAGGTTGAGAAGCCCTGATCCAAGGTATCTGAGCAGGTTCCTTTCAGGGTCTCGATGAGTATCTGGAATTGGCAGGTGAGGTTCATCCTTTTCTTCTCCCACCTTGCCATTTTTTTCACTTCTGATTGGAACCAAGGCTGAAAAACACCCAAGAATTTCCCAAGCAAGACTCGTGCCTTTGTTGACCAACTATTTTAAGAAAAAGGCATGTGATAGTCCTGGAAAAATGATGAGCCATGCTAACCTTTGGCAGAGTAAGCCCATCTCAGTTGGCTCAGACTCTTGAAGAACCATTCATGGGAGCTCCGAGGATGTCTTTCTTCAGTCATTGAGACCCTGAAGACTGTAAGGGTGTGAAGTTGCAACTAGACATGCCAGCTAACATGGTGCTGAGCAAGGGGTATCCCAAGGTCATGTGGCAAAAAGTGGTTTTCAAGAGAAGTCACCTGCAATATTTTTAGGGTTTGTTTGGCGTCGTGTCTACAATAACAACACAAAAATGGGGAAGTTACCTCAGAAAGAAAGACAACATTTCTTTTGAAGTCATTTTTAAAAAGCTAAGAGTGGATGTTCCCTTTTCGGGAGATCACAACCATGAAATGGAACCTGGGGATCCTTTGTCCACAATCCAGGAAGCCACTGCAGAGTGCTTAGCAAAGAGCAGCTGCTGGATTAACAAAAAACAGCCTCCCATAATTCTTTTGTGCTCCATCACTGGAGGCTCCCAAGAAAAGATTGGACAACCATTTGTCCAGAATGGTATAGTGTCTCCTGCCTTAAGTAGCGGGATGGACTAGAAGACCTCCAAGGTTCCTTCCAGGCCTACAGTTCTATGATTCTATGATCCTGGGCAGAGGTTGGAATAGAAGACCTCCAAGTCCCTTCCAGCCCTAAGAGTCTATGATTCTATGATTCCAGTAGTTGAAAACCCTGAAAACACTCAGAGGCTTCCCAAGCACCCATCAGGTAGAGAGAATTATCCCACTCAGACAGGAGATCCGAGGGTGAAAGATTAGCCAATCTTGGGGGACAGAGGTTGTTTGCTACGTGGGTCCTTCTGTGCACCTTAAAACTAAGTAGGTTCTCCAGATATGGCAGAACATTAGTTCACTTTATATGTCGGGTTAACGCCCACATTAAGTACAATTTTAGGACAGTTGTAAGAATAAAAAATGGAGCATGATAAAGATGAAACAAGCCATTAAAAATGTGTAAAAATGTAAAATACACAGAAACAACCTACACTATTATACATTAGGAGAACTATTAAACAATTATTAAAACTGAAAACAACAGAATAGTTAAGTTTCAATCTTGTAATGGCTAGAGTTTAGGCTTCTTATGTTATCATTCTAGGAAGAGAATATAAATAAATGAGTATGAACCAATCTTTCTATTACTCATTGTAAAATCATAAAATGAGGTTTGGGAATCTGCCATGAAAGATCATGAGATTCTGGAAAGGAAAAACTGAACTGCCTTGTAATGAAGAAACAATAGGGATAAAGAGCTTGAATTAGGTTTAAACCTCCAGGAATGGAGCATTCACAACTTCTGGTGGCAAGCTGTTCCACTGGTTAATTGTCCTCATTGTTAGAAAGTTTCTCCTTAATCCCAAATTGATTTTCTCTTTTATTAATTTCCATCCATTGTTTCTTGTCCTGCCCTCCGGTGCTTTGGAGAATAATTTGATTCCCTCTTCTTTGTGGCAGCCTCTCAAATACTGGAATACTGCTATCATGTCCCACCCTAGTCCTCCTTTTCTCTAGCCTGGTCATACCCAATTCCTGCAGCCGTTCTTCATATGTTTTCATCTCCAGGTCTTTAATCATCTTAATTGCTCTTCTTTGCACTTTTTCCAAAGCCTCAACAACTTTTTGGTAATTCGATGACTGATGGATGCGGTACTCCAGGTGTAGTCTTACTAAGGCAGTGTTTCTCAACCTTGAAAGCTTGAAGATGGGTGGACTTCAACTCCCAGATTCTGGGAGTTGAAGTCCACCCATCTTCAAGCTTCCAAGGTTGAGAAACACTGTACTACGGCTTTATAAAGCGGTATTAATACTTCACATGATTTTATGCCTCTGTTTATACAACTCAGGATTGTATTAGCTTTTTTGACTGCTGCTGCACACAGCTGGCTCATGTTTAAGTGACTGTTCACTAGGACTCTACGGTCCCTCTCAGAGTTATTGGATTTGAGCCAGGTTTTACCTAAAAGTAGGTATACCTTTAGTTTTCTTGTATAGGTGTAAAACCTTATTTTCTCCACATTTTCTCCACGTTCATTTTTTAAAATATTATTATTATTATTATTATTATTATTATTATTATTATTATTATTATTATTTTTATACCGCCCTTCTCCCGAAGGACTCAGGGTGGTGTACAGCCAACAATAAAACACACATATCCATAAAATTTAAAAACAGTTTAAAAACATATTAAATAATTTGGCCCCAATATTATTAAAAAAACTAAAACAGCCATTAAAATTCATGTTTAAGCCAGCCCAGCTTGTTGAAACAATAATGTCTTGAGGGCATTTTAATGGTTAAATCTGCGCATGCCCCAAGATGGCGACGTTCCGTTGAGTCGGCGATCTTGGGGAGGCTGACTATGGCGCCCTCAAGGGGCGTCTTGAGGGTGGAATACGATCTCTGTAGCCCCAGCCCAGCTAGAGGAATGTGTGAGCTCTCTGTTGAGGGGTCTCTGGCTTCTTGAGACACCCTCGAGGCTTGCGGAGATCGCGGGATGGCAAGAGCGAGCCTGATGAAGGAGGAGCAGCTACTGGCTCCCTCGGCGAAGGCGGCTAAGCCGGGATGACGGCGGCAGCGGCGCGGCGGTGGCACAGCACCCTCATCGGAATCCTTGCTGACTCAAACTGCCCTGGAAATGTTTTACAGGGGGCAGAATAGGGCGAGGTGAGGACGGGGATGCTGGCGGTGGCGGCGGCGGTGCTGACGGCATGGAAATGGTGGCTGCCGGGACGAGGAAGAAGTAGCTGGAGTTGGTGTTCGGGAGTGCTGGAGATGTTGGGTGGCAGCAGCTGGCCTGTTTGCTGGACCTCCTGGGCGATGGTGGGGTGCTGTTGGCCCCTTGATCGTCCCAGAGACCTCCATGAGGATTTATGGAGGTTAGGCGAGGAGAGCAGTATGGCTACAAGGAAGACCTGGGAGGGGCTGGAGAAGTCAGACCAGGACTGAAGGGTTTTCCCCTGTGGCGCTTTTGCTGCCTCTGCTTCCTCCCCCATTTCCCATTTCCCTGAAGCCCGCTTAAGGCTTATCAGTGACTAAGCCTATTGGCGATGCCATGCTGCTTGTGCTTGCTGAACAATATCTTCTGATTTAGATTCATCTGACCTCCCTGGATTTATGGCTGATTGTGGTCTCTGCAGTTGAACTTGGCTTGACTCTGAGGACTGACTTGACGCCACTCTCTCCCTCTATTGAATGGAGGGTTACATTTGGGGATGCAAGTCTGATGGAGTAGGTCGGCTGCTGCTGTTTAATTTTGGTTTTTGGACAATCTAGGTTGACCATCTTCCGTGAGAAGGGGGCTGGGTCACCCCTTACCAGATCGAACAGTGTTTGCTCCTGCCATTGCCGTGAGAGGGCAATGAGGTCCCATGAGTCCCACTGAAGTTCCATTGAAGCTCAACATCACACTCCTTCCGACTGTTATAACATCGAACTTGCCTCCTGGTTATTAGCCATGGATCTTTACCTCCCCTTGATGCTAGATGTATTCGGTGAACGAGCTTTATCTTCTGCGAGATTCCCCCCTCTCGCAGATTTGGCCCTCCTCGTTATCGAGGGCCTATCTTGATGACGGGTTCTGGAACCCCGAGAGATGGCATGTGGCAAAGAAGAACTTGAGGGGTTTTTTAAGTCGGTTTTTAACTAATATTTTAAGGGGTTTGGGGGGGACCAGGGTGGGTTTGGGGGGAAATCCACCAGGCTCACAACCAGGCCTGGCACAGGGCTACAACACTAGGGGCATAGAATCGGAGATCAGGGATGGGGTTGGAGTTCCATTTAAGGAGGGCTGTTCTATTATTACAATGAGTGGGAGGGGCAGATACGGGGGAAGTAGGGGGCCATATTATGTTCGGGGAGTGCGCACTCGCTATCCTAGAGCGATTGCGCACTCCGATTCCCAAGGCTTTACCTGTTCCCCAGGTTGTTCAGATTCTCAGGGCCAGAGCTTCCGGCTGATGTTGTGCAATGCCAGGTCCATTGTAAATAAAGCCCCCCTCATCCACAATCTCATTCAGGAGGGGGGAGCGGACCTAGCAGGTATCACGGAGACCTGGTTGGGCCAAGAGGGTGGAGTTCCCCTCGTGGATATGTGCCCACCAGACTTCCACGCATTCCATCAGCCGAGAGCTCAGTGCAGGGGTGGGGGAGTGGCGGTTATTATAAGGGAAAGTCTGGATCCGAGGGAGACCACTGTACCACAGATAGCCGGATGTGAGTCCATCTGTGTGAAATGGGGTCGTGGGGTGCAGATGGGCTTGTTGATCATGTACCAGGCTCCCTGCCACGTGGCAACAGCCCTGCCCGAACTGTTCAACGTCATAGCCGAGGTGGCAGTGGATACCCCCAGGCTTCTGGTCATGGGAGATTTCAACCTGCCATCCATCGGCGAAACATCTGAGGTGGCTCAGGAGTTCATGGCTTCCATGATGGCCATGGACCTGACTCAGTTAATTCACAGCCCCACTCACACAGGCGGGCACATTCTGGACTTAGTTTTTGTCTCTGGTCAGTGGTTGAGTGGCCTCAATACAGGGGATATAGTCATCGAACCCTTGTCATGGTCTGACCACTCGCTCCTTCGACTAGACTTTCTAACTGCTTCACCCTGCCGCAGGGAGGCGGAACCAACCAGGTGGTTCCGCCCCAGGCACCTGATGGATCCTGATAGATTCCAGATGGAGCTTGGGCCATTTCCTGAGACTCTGGCTCATGACTCGGCTGAAGACCTAGTGGCTGCCTAGGATAGAGCAGCCACCGGGGCTTTGGACCATGTCGTGCCTTTGCGACCTCTGACCCAGCACCAAACTCACTTAGCTCCTTGGTTTACCGAGGAGCTGAGAGAGATGAAGCGCTGGAAAAAACACCCAGAGAGCGGTTGGAGGGCCAGCCGATCCGAATCTGACCTGACATTAGTAAGGTCTCATATTAAGACCTATCTAGTAGCGATAAAAATGGCAAAATCTAACTATTTTGCCGCTCTTATCGCATCATCAGAGAATTGCCCAGCCACCCTGTTTAAGGTGACCCACTCCCTCCTTCATCTGGGAGCGCGGGATGACCCCTTGCAGGGCTGAGCTGAGGACTTTGTACAGCATCTGTATGATAAGATCACTCAGATTCGGGAAGACTTGGCCGCTGACTGGGTTAGTTCAGACGGAATGACGGAGGCAGGTCTTGAGAGTGTTAACTGGGAGGAGTTTGATCCTATGGCTCCTGAGGACGTGGACAGGATCTTGGGACGGCTGAACGCAACCACGTGTTTATTGGACCCGTGTCCCTCCTAGTTGGTGCTGGCTTCCCGGGAGGTTACATGAGGCTGGCTTCAGAGGATTATCAACACTTCCTTGAGTGAGGGTGTCATACCGGCCACCTTGAAAGAGGCGGTGGTGAGGCCCCTCCTCAAGAAGCCCGGCTGTTTTGGCTAACTGTCGTCCAGTCTCCAACCTTCGTTTTATTGCGAAGGTTGTTGAGAGTGTGGTGGCGCGGCAGCTTCCCCAGTAACTGGATGAAGCTGTCTATTTAGATCCGCTCCAGTCCAGTTTCAGGCCTGGGTACAGCATGGAAACAGCATTGGTCGCATTGGTGGATGATCTCTGGAGGGCTCGGGGTAGGGGTTATTCCTCTATCCTGGTCCTGTTAGATCTCTCAGCGGCTTTTGATACCATTGACCATGGTATCATGTTGCACCGGTTGGAGGGATTGGGGGTGGGGGGGACCGTTTTGCGATGGTTCTCTTCCTATCTCTCCGACCAGTTGCAATCTGTGTTGAGAGGGGGGCAGCGGTCGACCCTGAGGCGCCTTGTTTGCGGGGTGCCACAAGAGTCGGTCCTCTTACCACTCCTGTTCAACATTTATGTAAAGCCGCTGGGTGAGATCATCCGTGGTTTTGGGGTGGAGTTCCATCAGTACGCTGATGATACTCAGCTGTACATCTCCATCCCAGACCATCCCAACGATGCCGTGGAAGTAATGTCCCAGTGCCTGGAGGCCGTGTGGGTCTGGTTGGGGAGAAGCAGGCTTCGACTCAACCCTTCCAAGACCGAGTGGCTGTGGCTGCCAGCGTCCCGGTATAGCCAGCTGGCGCCATCACTGGTTATTGGGGGCTAATCACTGGCCCCCATGGAAAGAGCTTGCAACTTGGGCATCCTCCTGGACTCACGGCTGTCTTTAGAAGAGCATATGACGGCCGTGGCCAGGGGGGCTTTCTATCAGGTTCGCCTGATACGCCAGTTGCGTCCCTTTCAAGATCGGGACTCCTTACACACGGTCACTCAGGCTCTTGTCACTACTCGTCTGGACTATTGTAACGCTCTCTACATGGGGCTCCCCTTGGGGTGCACCCGGAGGCTCCAACTGGTGCAGAATGTGGCCGTGCGGGGGATTATGGGAGCGATGGGATGCTCCCATGTGACTCCTCTCCTCCGCGAGCTGCATTGGCTTCCAGTGGACTTCCAGGTGCGCTTCAAGGTGTTGGTGATCACCTTTAAAGCGCTCCATGGCCTAGGGCTGGGGTATTTACGGGACTGCCTTCTGCCACCAATTGCCTCCCACTGGCCAGTTCGCTTCCATAGAGAGGGCCTCCTCAGGGTGCCGTCAGCAAGACAATGCCAGCTGGTGACCCCCAGGGGGAAAGCCTTCTCTGTGGTGGCACCCACCCACTGGAATGATCTACCGCCAGAGATACGAGTGATCCCAGACCTCCGGACTTTTCGTCGGGCCCTGAAAACTCACCTTTTTCAGTTAGCCGGGCTGGCCTGATTTTATCTTGGTTTTAAATTGATATTGATCTTAAATTGGAATATTTTAAATTAATGGGCCAAATTTTATATAATCTATTTTAAAACTATTTTAACTTTTATGTACAACTGTTTTATCCTGGCTGTTCACCGCCCTGAGTCCGAAAGGAGAAGGGCGGTATAAAAGTTTGATAAAATAAATAAAAAATAAATTTTGTTGGATAGGGCCCATTGTCAAGATCTTTTTGGATCCTGAGCTTGCCTTCTGGGGTGTTGGCTATTTGTCATAGTGTCATCTGCAAATTTGATGAGTTCCCCTTCTATTTCTTCATCGAAGTTATTTATGAAAATATTGAAGAGTCCTGGGCCTAAGATGGAATCTTGTGGTACGCCACTGCTTACTTCCCTCTGTGTAGATATAGCACTGTTAAGGACTGCTCGTTGAGTATAGTTTGTCAGTCAGTTACAAATTCATCTGGTGGTGATGCTGTCTATTCCACATTTTTCTAGCTTGCCAAGAAGTAGGTTGTGGTCTCCCTTGTCAAATGCCTTGCTAAAATCTAAGTGTACTATGTTCACAGCATATCGCTGGTCTATTAATTTAGTCACTTCAAAGAATGAAATAAGATCGGTTTGGCACGATCTGTTTTTAACAAACCCACGCTGGCTTCTAGCTATAACTTTATTTATTTCTAGATGCTGGCACCTCTGCTTTTTTATTATCTTTTCCAGTATCTTCCCAGGTATTGATGTTAGGCTGATTGGTCTGTAATTTCCTGGGTCTGATTTTTCCCCCTTTTTTAGGAGATGGGAATCACATCAGCTCTTTTCCAGTCCTCTGGTAGTTCCCCGGTGCTCCAGGATTTTTTAAAGACATGATACAATGGTTCTAACCCTAACATCTGCCGGCTCCTTCAGAACTCTGGGATGTAATAGGCTGTAGAGATTCTCAATCATCCAGGTTATGTTTGTCCCAAAGGTGCTTTTTCAAGAGGCAACTGGACTTTCTTGTTATTTCTTTGGAGATGTTTCGCTTTCTCCTCCAAGAAGCTTCTTCAGCCCCACCATCCAGTCAGAGCTGAAGAAACTTCTTGGAGAAGAAGCAAAACATCTGCAAAAGAAGAACCAGAAAGTCCAGTTGCCTCTTGAAAAAGCACCTTTGGGACAACCATGATCTGGATGACTGAGAATCTCCATAGACATTCTCCTTTTCGTCTTTCAGATTATCAGAGAGATCTTTGTGCACCCATGCTGGTTTCTTCTTGGATTTCTTGTTTTTCTTTTTCAGTGATATTGTGTTGGACTGGGCTTTTATGGTCATATTTTTCAGTGTTTCCCATGCTTCTTGAGTTGTTTTCTCCTTTGGGATTTTTATCCATGAAATTTTGCTTAGGCCCTCTCTGTTAAAATCATCTTTTTAAAGTTTAAGACACTGGTTGGATTGTTTTCTATTGCTTGTTTTTGCATTATATTGAATTCCAGTATGATGTGGTCACTCTCGTTCCAGCAACTTCAGCTCCCTCTATCACTTCTTCTCTATTAGTAAGAATTAGGTCCATATAGTTTTTTTCTCTAGTTTCCTCCTTTACCTTTTGGATGACAAAGTTGTCAACTAGGTTGGTTAGGAATCTGTTTGATCTCCCATTTGCTGCAAAGTTTGTCTCCCAGTTGATATCAGGGTAGTTAAAGTCTCCCATTACTACTGTTAATTGATTAGCAAAGAGTTCATCTATTTCTTCTGCTTGGTTGGGTGGTCTACTCCTATAGCAATGTAATTTTTTTCCCCTTTTATGTTGACCCATGTGGATTCTAGGAGGTTTTCATCCTTGGTTTTGTGGATTTCTGTAGAGATGAAGTGATCTTTCATATACAATGCAACGCCACCTCCTCTTTTGTTAGGTCTGTTTCTTTTGAATATTTATTTTTTTTATTTATTTATTATTCCAATTTATATACCGCCCTTCTCCTGAAGGACTCAGGGTGGTGTACAGCCAAAAGTAAAAGCACACAAATATAAAATTTAAAAACTTATTGAATAATTTAGCCCAGCTATTCAAATAAAATGCTAATTTTAAAATTTTAAAAATTTAGAAAAGTTAAAAAAATTAGGCCAACCCGGCTTGTTGGAATAAAAACATTTTGAGGGCACGGCGAAAGGTGCGCAAGTCAGGAATCCTCTGTATCCTGAGGGGCAGTTCATTCTGGAGGGCAGGTGCCCCACAGAGAAGGCTCTCCCCCTGGGGGTCGCCAGTCGATATTGTTTGACCGACGGCACCTGGAGGAGCCCCTCTCTCTGGGAGCGTAGTGGCCGGTGGGAGGCTATTGGTAGCAGCAGGCAGTCTTGTAAGTACCCAGGTCCTAAGCCATGGAGTGCTCTGAAGATGGTAACCAGCACCTTGAATCGCACCCGAAGACCACCGGAAGCCAGTGCAGCTCGCACAGGAGAGGTGTTACATGGGAGCGCCATGTTGCTGCCACAATCACCCGCGTGGCCGCATTCTGGACCAGTTGGAGCCTCTGGGTGCTCTTCAAGGGGAGCCCTATGTAGAGAGCACTTACAGTAGTCCAGGCGGGAAGTGACGAGGGCATGAGTGACCGTGTGCAAGGAGTCCCGGTCCAGAAAGGGACGCAACTGGCAAATCAGGCGAACCTGATAGAAGGCCCCCCTGGCCACAGCTGTCACATGCACTTCTAAGGACAGCCGTGCATCCAGGAGGACACCCAAGTTGCGAGCCCTCTCTGTGGGGGCCAACAACTCGCCCCCAATAGTCAGCAGTGGCATCAGCTGGCTATACCGGGACGCCGGGAGCCACAGCCACTCAGTCTTGGAAAGGTTGAGTCTGAGCCTGTTCCTCCCCATCCAGATCCACACAGCCTCTAGGCACCAGGACATCACGTCAAGGGCATCATTGGGTTGGTCCGGGGTGGAGATGTACAGCTGAGTGTCATCAGCGTACTGATAGAACTTCACCTCGAAACCACGGATGATCTCACCCAGCGGTTTCACATAAATGTTGAACAGAAGGGGCGAGAGGACCGATCCTTGCGGCACCCCACACACAAGGTGCCTCGGGGTCGACCTTGCTCCCCCTGTCAACACAGACTGCGACTGGTCAGAGAGGAAGGAGGAGAACCACTGCAACACGGTGCCCCCTACCCCCAACCCCTCCAACCAGCACAGCATGATACCATGGTCGATGGTATCAAAAGCCGCTGAGAGATCTAATAGGACTAGGATAGAAGAACAGTCCCTATCCCGAGCCCTCCAGAGATCATCAACCAATGCGACCAATGCCGTTTCCATGCTGTACCCAGGCCTGAAACCCGACTGGAACGGATTTAGATAGACAGCTCCATCCAGGTACCAGGGAAGCTGTCGCGCCACCACAGTCTCGACAACCTTCACCACAAAGCGGAGGTTGGAGACTGGACGATAATTTGCTAATACAGCCAGGTCCAGGGCAGGCTTCTTGAGGAGGGGCCTCACCACCGCCTCTTTCAAAGCAGAGGGGAGGAAACCCTCACTCAAAGAAGCATTGATAATACCCTGGAGCCAGCCTCGTGTAACCTCCCAGGAGGCCAACACCAACCAGGAGGGTCCAATAAACATGTGGCCGCGCTAAGCCTGCCCAAAATCCTGTCCACGTCCTCGGGAGTCACCGGGTCAAACTCCTCCCAGATAACGTTTTTAAGACCCACCTCCATCACCCCGTCTGAATCTACCCAGTCAGAGTCCAAGCCTTCCCGAATCTGAGCAATTTTGTCATGCAGATATTGCACAAAATCCTCAGCCCTACCCTGAAAGGGGTCTTCCCTTGCTCCCAGATGGAGCAGGGAGCGGGTCACCCTAAACAGGGTGGCTGGGCAGTTATCTGCAGATGCGATAAGAGCGGAAAAATAGTCAGATTTTGCCACTCTTATCACCACTAGGTTGGTCTTAATATGAGACCTCACCAGTGTTCGGTCAGATTCGGAACGGCTGGTCCTCCAACCGCTCTCTAGGTGTCTTTTCCAGCGCTTCATTTCCCTCAGCTCCTCGGAAAACCAGGGAGCCACACAGGATCAGCACCAGGTCAGAGGCCGCAAAGGCACGACACGATCCAAAGCTCCAGCGGCCGCCCTATCCCAGGTGACCACCAGGTCTTCAGCCGAGTCGTGAGCCAGAGCCACAGGGAATGGCCCAAGCTCCATCTGGAATCCATCCAGATCCATCAGGTGCCTGGGGCGGAACCACCTAACCGGTTCCACCTCCCTGCGGCAGGGGCAGTGGTGGGATTCAAGTAATTTAACAACCAGTTTTCTGCCCTAATGATTTCTTCCAACAACCAGTTCGCCAAACCACTCAGAAAGTTAACAACCAGTTCTCCCGAAGGGGTGCGAACTGGCTGAATCCCATCACTGAGCAGGGGGTAGCGGCACGAAATAGTTTGTATCCTTCCATTAGTACATTCCAGTCATGAGTTTGTTGGAGACTTTGTTCTTTGAAGAGAAATAGAGATTTCAACAGTTGGAAGGACCTTGGAGAAGATTTAGTCCAGTGCAAGGATCTACTACTACAAAATCCCCAACTGAAGACTGCCTGGCTACTAATTAAACACCAGCAAAGGAGATTCAAATGACTCTCTCCATTCAAATATCTTTTCTGATGTTCAAATTTCTTGCTGGCTTTCTTCTATGCCATAATTCTTATGTTCCTTCCTGCCATTCCTTGGTTCACCTGACCTCTTTGAATTCTAACCTTTATTTTTATGCCCAACTGTAAAGTCTACATAAACTGTAAAAATCCCTTTGGTACTTATTGGTATATCTGGAGTAGGAATCCAGGAACAAAGGCGGGGTGTCTCCTGATGCTGGACTTTCAGAGGCATAAAATTGTAGAGTTGGAAAGACCATAATGATCATCTAGCCCAAGCCTCTGCAATATGTACAAAAACCAGTTAAACCATTATAGGGCCCCATTTTTCCCCAGTGACCTCCACCCTGGTTGAAGGGGGGAAACAAATTAGTGGCAGCCAATAACAGGGGCATCACATGGGGTCCCAGGTATAGGGGCCTGGTGGCAGAGAGAGGCTAAACCCAACTGGTACTTTGAGTGACCCCGTCAGGCCTCCTCCAGGTCAGTCTTTCAGGTAGCTTGAGGCTTGGGTCTCTCCTTTGGGTAGGTAGATCCTCCTTTTGAACCCCAAGGGAAGGACTCAGTTCCTAGGGAGGACATTTGAACCCCTCCTGTTACTCTAAGTAGGAAAGGCCATTGCCCAGAGAGGCCCCACCATATCTTTTGGAGCCATTTTGTCCCTTCTCGGAAAAGGTGAGAAATTAAACGTCTGCCAGAAGGTCTCTTGTGACCCAATTTTGAAGGCTTCCTCTCTCTTCTCTCTGACTTTACAGAAGACGTTGAAGCCAAAGTGAATGGCATTCTGGGAGACTCTGTCACATTCCAAGTGAAGTCCTCTCTACGATTTAACTCGATTTCCTGGAGTAAAATTGCCAGCGGTAAATCTGAAACTGTTGCTCTGGTGACCTTTGGGGAGCCCTGTAACCTCCTGGTCCCCGACCCGGCCTATGTAAAGCGAGTGACCATCTCCGAGGACTGCAAAGAATTACGTCTCAACCATCTCAGGAAAGAGGATGCTGGCAGATTCACAGCAGGAATTATTCCACCAGATGCAGAGAGGGTGGATGAGTCCTTTGATCTGCAAATATTCCGTAAGTATTCCAGCTATCCATGGCAGTAAATTCCTGGCCTCCCTCCTTTGCCCAGAGTGATATGGAGATTGGGGGGGGGGGGGGTTTGGGGGGGGATTGGTGTCCACTTTCTGAAGAGATGCACTTTCTGCATGGAGCCTGGTGCCATCCATCCAACTTAAGTTAGTTAGTAAAGAAAGACTCCCAGGCCATTCACGTGACCAAGAGTTTACTTTACTGGAGCAAAAGTGACCACAGAAGTAGCAGGATGGAGTCTGTTGCTTTGGTGCAAAACAAAAGATGCAGTTCACTTTTCCTTTTTCCCAGGCCTCCCCCTTGTTATCAGTCATTGTCCAGGCAGAAGTATCAGCATTGTTTGGGTAATGGACCTCAATTCGCACCTTCTCCATCTGCACATTCCTTTGGGTGACGCTGGGCTGTATGGGAAGGTCTCCTCCCCAGGCCAGTTCTGCTTGGGATCTCAGCCCTCCCTTTCTCCCCACCCCCACCCCGTTCCAAACCTGTTCCCTCCCCCCATTCCAGAAATGTCAGCCTGGCAGGATGCGAAGTGATGCTAGCAGAATGGCAGCCATGAGTTTCTCACCTGCTGCTCCCTCCTTTTTAATCTCCTTTCAAATGGGCAGAATTTGGGATTTTTTAAAAAGAAAATGCAGATATGGATATTAAATTGCAAACATATTAACCTGATAGCTTAAGCGTGTTCTCATCAGGCCTAGTCTTGCTCACATTTGCCCTCCCCCCCCCCAAATCCCCCCCCCCTGTTCCCCCCCTGCCCATCGTCTTCCATGCCTGGAGCTTTGACATATCTGAGGACTTGCATTTCTGCGATGGGTTAGAATGGAGCTCAAGCGATGTCCTGCACACACTTCCTCTCTGGAAGGGGGCTTGTGGAGGCCCATCACAGCTCCCTCCAGGCTCCCTCTCCTTGGGGCTGGACTGGGCCAAGCCAAAAGTGGGTTCCCAGATGGAGAGGAGAGGAAGAGAGAGGCAGGTGGGCTTTGAGGCTGGAATCTCCAGAGAGGCAGTTCAGGATACTCTTCGTGGATCTGGTGGGACCGGCTGGACCCACAAACTCTTTGGGGAAGAGTCATGGGGTCCTTCCCCTCAATCCATGGTTTGGTGAAAAGAGGAATTGGGGGAAAGTAGAGGATGAGGGGTGTTTGATCTCCTCTATCTTGGGGGGCCTCTCCCTTCACAGTCTGTCTCCCATGTGAGAAGGGGGATTGTTCTGGGATTGTTATTTGCGACAGAAATAGGTTAGAAGTATTTTCCTTGCTCTAACCTAAACAAAACCATTGACTGAGCCACTGCTGTTCTCCTTCCTCCTTGGCCTCACTGTGATTTTGTGGTCTTTCACAATGTGTCTTCTTCTCAGGACGTTTGCTGGACTCTGAGATGAGAGTGACCTGCACTCCTGATGCAGCTGGAAATGGAACTTGGAAGCTGAATTGCTCTACAGGGACTCGGGAAGACGGGGTGAAATTCAGTTGGACCTCAGCTGTCCAAAGCAAGGCTCTCCCCCTTGGGAATTCTTCAATGCTCACCTCCCAGGATCTTAATCTCAATGTCACCTGCGCAGCAGAAAACCCAGTTAGCAAGGCGTCCACAACAGTGTCCTTAAAGCAAGTTTGTGCTGGTAAGTTTTTCTCTTCTTGAAAGAATCCATGGGACCAAAGATGAACCTGACATTTAGCTGGAAGAGAAAAAGTCCTACAGAAGGCAGAACTTCCCTCTGTTATTTGTGCAGGAGAACCTTGGAGGTGGAAAGGGGTTGGGCTGCCACAACAAATCAGAAAAATAAGAATTCAGTGCAAACATACAAATGACAGTCATTAACCACCATAAAAATTCCTCTTTTTATGGAGGGGGAGGAATCTTCAACTGGCACCGGAAATCTTATTTGGCCCTCTAGATTTCTACTTCCGTTGACCTCATGCTTTGCATTAAGAACTCGAAAGCAGCTGGTTGCTGAATTCCTCTGGTCTCTGAAGCTACTCGGCTCTTCTGAGCTTCCCAGCCGAGGCACACCAGGTGCATCTTTCCCTTGTGGGTGAAGAAGCCCCACCTGCAAAGGGTCATTTGGATGACTCTGTTAGCAAATCCCATACAGGCCATTTCTAAGCAAAAGAAATGCAGCCAATAAAATGCAGAACAAGCTTCTGGCCAAGCTGACCAATTAATTTGGGAGAATGTAGCCAAATTCCTTGGATTACCCTGATTGTAGGGTCCATGCGCGAGCAACCAGAGTTCAAGCTAGCAACTTTATTGTTCTCTGCCTATAATACAGGAATCTCCCCTGACTGGCAGCTTCCACCTGGGAAAGGCCAGAGAAGGCTTCAGACCTTTGCCTTCTCGTATTTTTGTAGTGAGTCACTCTAGGCTAATTCCCCACCTGAGCCCCCCTCCCAACAGGGACAGTTGCTCTCCAACAGGGAAACCAAATCAGGGGGATTAGGAACCTGGAAGGATCATCAAACAAGGAGTCAAAATTCCTCATTTGATTCTTTGCTGGACAGATCTCTGGATGATGAGGTGACGATGACCCTGTACAGACATTCCGGTTATCGGGAATATGTTACCTAGTTAAATCTACTTCCTAAATTGGCAAAGCTGTGGATAGAAATATATTTTGCGGTTTGGTAGAGAAGATGGTTTTACCTCAAGATAGCTAATGATGCATATGTCTTGTGTTTATTTTTTTATTATTATTATTTTTTTATTAGTCATATTTCTATGCCGCCCACTCTCCGAGGACTCTGGGCGGTTTACACCAAAGACAGTATACTAAATAGCATCTTGCCCCCAACAATCTGGGTCCTCATTTTACCCACCTCGGAAGGATGGAAGGCTGAGTCAACCTTGAGCCTGGTGAGATTTGATCCGCTGATCTGCTGAACTAGCAGTCAGCTGAAGTAGCTGCAGTACTGCACTCTAACCACTGCGCCACCTCGGCTCATTTAAAGTAAGAGAGATATTAACGCTTCAGGCTGCAGAGTGGCATTTGACTAATGCAGTTACTCCATTCATTTTGCAAGCCTTAACTCAGAGACATGATAATGATCACATTGCATGCACTTCCTGCCCTACTTTTGCTCTCATTCCTCCTGTTTTCATTTGTGATTTTTTTTTTTTTGTGCTTGTAGTAAAGAATAGAGAAAAATGCTTTGACCTGAGAAAATGATTGTAAAATTAACTAGGCCTAACGATATGCTTCAAGGAGGGTTAATTAGGTCTGGTGGCTGTTAATCAGATGGCTTCACCAAACCAGAGATGCACAATTTCTCACTGCCTGATCTCTGTTTCCTTTCTATCTGCTCTCTTGTACTTGCATTCTGTCCATCCACGCTGAACCCCAGAGGAGAGACCAGGGACGGAGGCCCCCCAAGTGAACGGTGAGCTCCACCCCCTCCTTATAGCTTCCACCCTTCCTGCCCCTCCCTCTTGGCAGTTTTCCAAAAGCTCTCCCCCCCCCAAAAAAAGCACCTAATAGACCCATTCTTGAAGGGGGGGGAGGAGGAGGAACTAATAAGTCTCCTATACAGTTGAGGACTCAACTTACAACAGTTCCTTATTGATCATTCAAAGTTACAACTGAAAAAAGTGACTTATGACCATTTTACGCACTTACAATCTTTGCAGCATCCCCATGGTGACATGATCAAAATTTAGATGCTTGGCACCTGATCTCTATTTATGACAGTCCCGGGGTCATGTGACCCCCTTTTGTGACCTTCCGACAAGCAAAGTTGATGGGGAATCCAGATTCACTTAACAACTAACTTAACAAGTTCAATGATTCACTTAATAACTATGACAAGAAAGGTTATAAAATGGGGCAAAACTCACTTAACAACTGTCTTGCTTACCAACAGAAATTTGGGGCTCAGTTGTGGTCATAAGTCCAGGACTACCTGTAATTGCAGTACTTTTCTGGGAAGTGAAAATTGCTCTAAACAGAGGAGAATATTTGTAGCTCAGGTTGAACTGTGGGGTCCTTGGTGCTCTCTGAGCTTGGCTGTTTTCTTGCAGACTTTTCATTACTCAAACTAAGTAACATTATCAGTGCTATCCCAAAACATCAATCAATGATTAAACAAAGAGCATCCAAAACCATCCAAAAAGATAAAGCTAACAGCTGAAAAAACATAGGAATAAATATAGGAAAAGTTGTAAATGCCATAAAGAGGAAAGTAATAATAGGACAATATGAACAATACAATTGGCTAAATTAGGGGAAATAATAATCTCTTAACACATCCTTGGGTACCGTTGAATCATTTATCAGAATTATAACTGTTCACCCAAGCTGTAAGCTTTCTCTGTCCATTTGTGTTGATGTTTATGTACGTGCTTATTTGTGTTGTACTTAATAAAGTGTGTTATGTATGTTGTAGATTAATAAAACAGATGTGTTCATGCATGTTTATGTACATCAATAAAGCTATGTATGATATAAATTAATAATGCAGATGTGTTTTCGTATGTTGCAAATTAATAAAGCTGAAGTGCTTCTGTTGTGAGCCTCCAGTGGCCAGCAGAGCTGGCTGCAGACTTGGACAGTGAGGAGGTTGGGGAGGAACATGGGCCAGTCTGGAGTCTGGGGAAGGCTCTGAGGTGTTGGAGGCAGAGAGGGGGCCAGGGCCGTCTGACAGTTATCAGTTACCTTTGGAGATGGAGATAAGTGGGGCAGAAGAACAGCTGAAGCCAGTTCCTGATGTGCACATGTGCAGAGCTGCCAGGAGAAGCTAAGGAACAAGGGCCAACTCAGGAGTAAAGCCACAGTGGACAGTGAATGGCCCCTCCCATAGGGAATAAAGAGGAGCAAAAGGGGAGTGGTATTTGCAATTAGTTCGTTTATTAGTGTGAAGATTTGCTTATCATGCCTCACAGAGACTCCTTGCCAAGTATTTCATTGTACAGTGTTGTGCTTGGAAGCTATCAACCTGGCAACTGACTAGGTGGCTCAGTGGTTAAGACACTGAGCTTGTCGATCAGAAAGGTCGGCAGTTCGAATCCCTAGTACAGGTCTCCTGGGTGAGCAGGGGGTTGGACTAGATGACCTCCAAGGTCCCTTCCAACTCTGTTAAAAACTATCCAAGGACTGATAAGGTCTGTTGTTGCAATTAAACCTCGAAAGGCTTATTGCCGGGACTTTGCTGGCTAACGAGAATGCGAGGAATTCACATTAGCCAAATAAAAAGGGGGAGGGGGTTGTGACAAACAGTCTGTTTCGTGATTCTGTTAAGCCTAGGTCAGAACAGTTTCTGTATGTTGTACATAAAACAGTGAGTCTGTAAAAAAAGAACTCCAAAGAACAAGGAGATAGCATATTGTTATTGAGAGACACTATTTAAGCTAACTATGTCTGGTTTGAGTTTACAGGTAATCTCCAAGTTACAACAGTTCCCTTAGTGACCATTCAAAGTTTTAACCAAGACCCCCCCCCAAGTACTTAAGACCCAGTCCCAAAATTATGAATATTGCAGCACCATGGCCGTGTTTCCCCGAAAATAAGCCCTAGTGAAGAGGGGTGGGATGGCCCAGCACAGGAGGCAGCCCAACCACACGTCCCCTCACAAACACGGGCAGCGAAGCCTGAGGCGGTGCTTAGTATGATGGCTCCTTCCCTTCCCTGGTCACCTCATGGACCCTCGGCTCCTTAATTGCGGCCCCACAGATAGGTTGAGCCAGTGAGGGCCAGGACCTGCATCTCATTCTGTCTCTCTGGGTGCCTAGAGCTGTTTCTGGCGCACTCTCACCAGGCCCAGCCCTGCCTACGGCGCCAGGCAACCTCACGGTCGAGGGTCCCTTTCTTCCCCAGCCCACCTTTGTGGCTCTGGAGCAGGGAGCGACCACGATTTGCACTCCACCAGGCCTGGAGCTCAGGTCTTGCTCAGGCTGCTGCTACAGTACCACAAGGCAGAAGATCACCTGCTCCCCACCACCACTGTGCCTCTGCCCGGCTGCTGGACTTGCTGCACCTGCTGCTGTTGGCCTTGTGGGGGCTCTTCGCCCTCCTGGCCATGATGCTCTTGGCCACCCTGCTGGCCTGCTCCTGCCTTGTGCAGGGCAACTTGGCCCAGATCTATGACCTCTGGAGCACCTCGCCTGCTTCAGGCTGTGCCCCTCCCCTGCCCTGTGCAAAATCCGTGGCGGCCCTGCAGCAGGCTGGAGAAGGGAAGGGGAGATCGCTCCAGAGGTCATAGATCTGGGCCAAGTTGCAGCAGGACCAGCAGCCGGGCAGAGGCACAGGAGCGGGGGAGCTGATCCTGATGCACTGCATGGCTGTTTGCCTCATCATAGCAACAGCCTGAGCACGAACCAAACTCCAGTGTCCCAGGAGCAGCAGAGCCAGCAGACAGGGCAGGCGGAGGCCGGGAAGCGCCAAGAGCTTGTACCGTTGTGGCCACAGGCAAGTAGATGGTGGGATGGAAGGTGGAGCTGGAAGAAGCAGCACTGCCACTCCCATCGGCCCCCACACTCGACACTTCTTGTAAGTGAAAAAAAATAAAATATCCCCTGAAAAAAACCCCTAGTGCTTATTTTTGAGCCCAACAGAAAATAAAATCAGATCTTATTTTTGGGAAAACACAGTACAAATGACAGCAGAGATGCTACAACATTCGCCCTGCCGAGTCTCCACAGCCATTAGACCTGTGGAGACTCACTTACCTTGCAATAATCTAGCAAAACCCCTTGGTCTTCCCCACCCTAAGATACCTCCTGTGCAGTTAAACACCCACCCGATTAGCAAATGCATGGGTGAAAGCAGGGAGTGATTACAGCCAAGTTACGCAATTCACTCCTACAAATCCTTGGGTTACGAATGTAATTGGCAGGCTCCATGACATTCTTAATTCGAGGACTACCTGTATTTCTTTATTTTTTGCTGGTTTATCTTTTCTCTCTACCAGCCAGATTCTGTCTCCCATAGAACATGTAGCAACCTGTGCACACACTGCTCCAACCCCCAGGACTTCCAGGACAGTCAGACTCAACCCCTCCAAGACCGAGTGGCTGTGGCTCCCGGCATCCCGATATAGTCAGCTGGTGCCATCGCTGACTATTGGGGGTGAATCTTTGCCCCCCACAGAGAGGGCTCGCAATCTGGGTGTCCTCCTGGATGCACGGCTGCCTTTAGAAGAGCATATGACGGCCGTGGCCAGGGGGGCTTTCTATCCGGTCCGCCTGATTCGCCAGTTGCAGCCCTTTCTGGATCGGGACGCCTTGTGCACAGTCACTCATGCCCTTGTCACCTCCCAGTTGGACTACTGTAATGCTCTCTACATGGGGCTCCCCTTGAAGAGCACTCGGAGGCTCCAACTGGTCCAGAATGCGGCCACATGGGTGGTTATGGGTGCAACCCATTGTGCCCACGTGACACGCCTCCTGCGTGAGCTGCACTGGCTCCCAGTGGTCTTCCGGGTGCGATTCAAGGTGTTGGTTACCACCTTTAAAGCGCTCCATGGCATAGGACCCGGGTCCCTTCGAGACCGCCTTCTGCCACCAATAGCCTCCCACCGGCCAGTTCGCTCTCACAGAGAGGGTCTCCTCAGGGTGCCATCGGCCAAGCTATGCCGCCTGGCGACACCCAGGGGGAGGGCCTTCTCTGTGGGAGCCCCAGCCCTATGGAATGAACTGCCCCCGGAAACGCGTAAGATCTCCGACCTCCGTGTATTTCGCTGTGCCCTCAAGACCCTGCTGTTCCGCCAGGCCGGGCTATCAATGTAATAATTTTAAATCGGGTGTTTTAAATTTTTGGGGGTCTTAAACTGAGCCGAAATTATTTAATAATTTTAATAATTTTAATTGATGTTTTGTCTTGTGCTTTTAATAGGCTGCACACTGCCCTGAGTCCTTTGGGAGAAGGGCGGTATAGAAATAAAATAATAATAATAATAATAATAATAATTATTATTATTATTATTATTATTATTATTATTATTATTATTATTATTATGCCTGAAGGCAAAAGCATAAATTTAACAAACTAATAAAAAAAGAAATATTTAGGCTTGACTTATCCCAATTAATGCAAGACAATTAATTAGGCTGTGTCCACAGAGTTCATGAATCCTGGAAGCTTAGATAACAAAACCCAGGGGCCACAATGCACACAGTTCCAAAAGCTGAACATTCCTGGGAGCTGCCACCCATTAATAAGAATAACAGAATAATAAATGTATAAAATTATATAAATAATAAAATCCTGGAATACCGGGGAACTACCAGAGGACTGGAAAAGAGCTGATGTGGTTCCCATCTTCAAGAAAGGGAAATAAATTACTCACTGTAATATTAAGGGAGTTTGGAAAAAAAAAAGGCATGTTTTCACAGATGGTTGAAGCTGCCAATTTAGCCCTCTGTCAAAACTCGGTCTGGGTTTTCCACGAATGTTTTGTATTTGTGAGCTCAAACATCCCCTCCTTTAGTGGGTTGGACTAGAAGATCTCTAAGGTTCCTTCAACCTTATTATTCCATGTTCTATGGACACTTTTAGCTTTCTGGACTAGCCCTTTTCTAATCAGCTGATTAGGCAGCTCCCTTTGAAAATGTATTTATTTATTTATTTATTGGTTCGATTTATATGCTGCCCTTCTCCGGAGACTCAGGGCGTCCTACAATGCGTTAAGCAATAGCCTTCATACTTTTGCATATACTTGCTTAGTAGGGCTTTCGCCCCCCCCCCCCCAGCGGTGTTCTTTTTTATACAAAGTCAGCTTATTGCCCCCACAATCCTAGTCCTCATTTTACCTACCTCGAAAGGATGGAAGGCTGAGTCAACCTTGAGCCTGGTGAGATTCGAACTCGCAGTAATTGCAGGCAGATAAGTGCTACTTAAGAGCACTTTAGTCCGCTGCACCACCAAGGCTATATTAAATCTTTTGGGGCATTGACTTAGTATTGTTTCAGAGGAACATTTAATTGTATTCAAAAGCAGGTAGTCCTCAATTTATACCGTAATGCAGCCTGCCCATTACGGTTGTGGGTCATGACAGTTATAAAGATGATCATCACAACAGCAGACCCAATTTTACAACCTTTTTTGCACCAGCCATTAATGAATGCCATGGTTATTAACCAAACCCATTGTTCATTATAGGCATTTTGGGTGAAAACCAGAAGTAAAGAGTAATTTTCAGCAAAAATGTTGTAAATTGTGTCCATCACTCACTCCAAACAGCCATAAACACCATCCGAGGAATCTGGACACTTCCATAAATCCCTGTCCAGGGTACTGAGGCAACTGCCTAAAAGAGGGTTTTTCAACCTTGGCAACTTTAAGATCTGTGAACTTCAACTCCCAGAATTCCTCATCCAAAGTGCACAATCACCAAACACAATTATTGCTTTCACAGGGCCAGTTAACAAATGTAGAGAAAGTGGTTACAACTGCAGGCCGTTGTAGGGGATCCAGCAGTAACTTTGTTCTCTTAATTATGTATTATTTTGAGGAGGCTGAAAAAAACTTGAAATGAATTGCACGATGTGAGTTTTAATGGTTGCTGGTGGTTATCTACCAATATATATTCCTATATATGGTATACAGAGATGATCTGGCAGTTTTTAGAGGCAGGATGAGGTTTGTTGTGAAATTGAGAAATGATTGTGTTGAGACATGTTACGTTGAGAAATAATTTAATTTTTAGTTTGACTTCCTGATGAGATATGCTATCCATGCGATATATCTAGTGATGAGCTTTGTAAATTATATTTATTACTTACTTACTTACTTACTTACTTACTTACTTACAAATATTTATATGCCGTTCTTCTCCCAAAGGACTCAGGGCGGCGAACACAAATTAAAAACATACAATAATAAAAGAAAATCCTAATTAAAACCAATTAAAACAGGGACAATAAATAATAAAAACCCAAAAATCAGACTAAGCCCATTTGTTGAAGCAGCCAAGTCTTTAGGCCTCGACGGAAGGAACGTAGATCAGGGGCCATCCGGAGCTCGGTGGGTAACTCATTCCAGAGGGCAGGAGCGCCCACAGAGAACGCTCTACCCCTGGACATCGCCAGCCGACATTGTCTGGTCGACGGTACCCTGAGGAGGGCAGCCCTGTGTGAGTGGACAGGACAGTGGGAGGCGGGTAGGAGATGGTCCTGCAAATACCCCGGACCTAAGCCATGTAGGGCTTTAAAGGTAAGTACCAGCACCTTGAAGTGGATCCGGAGGACCACTAGTAACCAGTGCAGCTTGCGTAGGAGAGGTGTTACGCGGGAGTAACAGGAAGCTCCCGTAACAACCCGCGCGGCCGCATTCTGGACCAGCTGGAGCCTCCGGGTGCACCTCAAGGGCAGCCCCATTAAATTCATATGCTTGCCCATCTTGCCAAGGCAACCAAGTAAATGGTTGAAATCATATGAAACTATTACAGTTAGTGAGTTATATCATGAAATCTCGTCCTTGGCTTAGGACAGGCGTTCAGCACTCAAATCTTCTTTTCTGCAAGTTACACATCTCTCTCTTGCAATTCATGTCTTCCATTTAGCCAGTCTTGGTCTAGTGGTGTGAAGGCACCAGGCTAGAAACTATGCGATCCTGAGTTCTAGTTCCAGCCTGGCATGAAAACCAACCTGGTGACTTCGGGCCAATCACTAGAAGACTGAGAGTTCTAGTTCCGCCTTAGGCATGACAGCTGGCTAAGTGGGCCAATCACCAAAAGATGATGAGTTCTAGTCCCAACTTGGCATGAAAGCTAGTAGGGTGACTTTGGTCCAATCACCAGGAGACAGTCAGAGGAGAAGTATGCAGTATCAGATACCTTCACCACCCTGAGTTATTTATAAGAATAATAAAGGCAGATTAACAAAATCTTCAAATTTAGCTGCCAGCTGCCTGCAATTCCTGCGAGTTCAAATCTCACCAGGCTCAAGGTTGACTCAGCCTTCCATCCTTCCGAGGGAGGTAAAATGAGGACCAGGATTGTGGGGGCAATAAGCTGACTTTGTATAAAAAAGAACACCACTTAGGGAGGGCCGAAAGCCCTACTAAGCAGGTATATACAAAAGTATGAAGGCTATTGCTTAACGCAGGGGTTCCCAAACTTGGCAGCTTTAAGACTTGTGGACTTCGACTCCCAGAATTCTCCAGCCAGCTATGCTGGCTGGAGAATTCTGGGAGTTGAAGTCCACAAGTCTTAAAGCTGCCAAGTTTGGGAACCCCTGGCTTAACGCATTGTAAGCCGCCCTGAGTCTCTGGAGAAGGGCAGCATATAAATCGAACCAATAAATAAATAAATGACTGTAATCTCCGCCGAGCTCTTGTGCCATGGCAGAGCACAAGGAGCAGGGAAATTAGATTATCTTGAAGCTATAAATAAAAGGCTGAAAGATATTCAATTGTTGCCCTGAATCTCTCAATGGCTCAGGGTTTTCTAAATATCTATCCAATAGGATAGGAAGCAATAGATTTTCTGGGCAGGAACATTTGTAACTGGAAAAAATGCTTAAAGGGGGGTTTTCGGCGATTGGGACAATATTCCTGCTTCAGCTACATTGCAGAGTTAGTAAAAGTTCCATAGTTACGTCTCTTCAGCTCATGCTCCAGATGTAGACATACAGGGTCTCCTGCCTGAGCAGCAGGTTGGACTAGAAGACCTCCAAGGTCCCTTCTGGCTCTATTGTTCTATGTTCTATGAGAGGACAGCATAATCCTGACACGGAAGGAAGAGAGAGTTAAGGCTGCGTTATTCTGGTGATTTCTGTGGATGATATCTTTCTGCTGTTGCCAGCTTAACTGTGTCATTTGCAGGGAATTGTGGGTAGAGAAAAATTACCCCATGCAGGGAGTCCTCATTTAGCAACCACAATTGGAACCAGCAACTTGGTCATTAAACAAAGCCGTTGTTAAACGAAACCACTTAACTGTACTGATGATCTGACTTCAGGTTTTTTTCACTTTACAGACCTGCAAAGGACTGGTTATTTTTTCACCACTGTCACCATTGCAAACGGTCACTAATCGAGGACTACCTGTATAGGGAACAGATCTCCACAGGGTTTGTCATGTTTGACCAGAGTTGACACAACTTCTCCTCTTTGTTTTTCAGGAAAGGGACTGCCTGCAAGCAAGGCGTGGATTATTGTGCCCTTGATTGGAGTTCTTATTCTGCTTGTCGTTGTCTTCGTTTGTCTGAGGAAGAGGAAAGGTACAAGATATTTCTCAGCTGCACACCCCCTTGCAAAGAGCCCTCTCCACTGGCCAGGTTCCGCACTCCTGTTCTTTCCTTCTCCCTCTATCCAAACAGAGAAAAAAGATGAACCAGAAAGTCACCCAGGCATCTGTGGGCCACCAGGTGGGCCCTCGCCCCCCATCCCAGGGCACCGTCTACTTCTCCGTGGATGTCCCAGGGGTAGGAGGGCCCAACCAGTTTAATCTGGGTCTTCCTTGCATCCTTCAGGCCTCCAAGCCATCCTCTAACAGCCACCGTGGTGCGGTGGTCACAGTGCAGTACTGCAGGCGACTTCTGCTGACTGCCGGCTGCCTGCAATTTGGCAGATCGAATCTCACCAGGCTCAAGGTTAACTCAGCCTTCCGTCCTTTCGAGATCCGTAAAATGAGGAGCCAGATTGTTGGGGGCAATGTGCTGACTCTGTAAACTGCTTTGAGAGGGCTGTAAAAGCCCTGTGAAGCGATATATAAGTCTAAGTGCCCCGAGAGAGAGAGCTCAGCCAACACACAACAAAAAGAGCAGGACTTGGACCCCATGGCTGTGTCCGCCATATTGACTTTTTTGACTCCTCATGGTGCTATAAAGAAAGTTATGGGCAAAGAGAATCTCCCAGGAAGTCTCAGGAATGTGGGGCACCCAAGGCTTCCCTACGGGGCAAAGAGAAAGGATTCCAGGGTGCCCAACCTCTCTCCCAGCTTCACAGAGGCAGCTTCTGTCTCTGGTGGGAGATATGAGCAACCTCAAGAACTGCCTCTCTCTGCCTGGCCAAGAGCAATTTCCTCAGCGTCCTCTGGTCCACCACCATCATTTGGACAGCTGCCAACTGGTGGGCTGGGCAGAGTTGCTTTCTACAGAACCTGCTGTTCAGCCGATGCCCCACTGCAAACTGGTAGGAGGGTTCTGGTAGGAGACCATCCAGCACGACTGGAGACTCCAAATCTTTGCTGGATCTTTGCTACCTTAGACCCTACCTTCTTCCCCACCCGCCAGCGCTTTTCGTAGGCTTCACCAAGATTAGCCACAACTTATTTGCACACGCCCCAGCTTTGCACAAGATAGCAGCTGTGGCTCACAACTCACCCACTTCCTGCGTTTCACTTGGTTTCTTTTCTTTCCACAGCTGTTAAGGGAAACGGACGACATACAACACACACAGGTAATGTTTCCCCTCCCCTCCCCCAGAGACTGCAAACCACCTGCCACGTAAGATTGGAAGGTTTGCTGCACAGACAAACACAGAAAGACCACAAAGAGCAAAAAAAAAAAAAATGGAACCCCCATAGCAAAGGGCAAGAGAATTGATTGAAAGACCTCCAAGGAGATGTTTAGGAGATCAATCACCAGTGTGATATACACACATTGCTAATTTTCAGGGGCTCCCAGATTTTGGAGTCTGGTGCACATTCAGGATGGTAAGAGCATCCTCTGGGGGCCCAGCAGGATTGATCAAGTGAGACCCCAGAAAGAGTGCAGAGAAGAGCAACAAAGATGATTAGGGGACTGGAGGCTAAAACAGTTTAATATTCATTTTTAAAAAGAAATGAGGAATGGTTGCAGGAATTGGGAATGTCTAGTCTAGTGAGGAGAAGGACTAGGATTGACATGATAGCAATCTTCCAGTACTTGAGGGGTTCTCACAGAAAGAAGGGGGTCAACCTATTTTCCAAACCGCCTGAAGGCAGGACCAGAAGCAACAGATGGGAACTAAATCAAAGAGAGAAGCAAACTAGAACAAAGGAGAAATTTCCTTACAGCGAGAACTATTAACCCGTAGAACGGCTTGCCTCCAAAGGTTGTGGCTGCTCCATCACTGGAGGCTTTTAAAAAGAGATTGGAAAGTCATTTGTCTGGAATGCAGTGGTGGGATTCAGCCGGTTCGCACCACTTCGGGAGAACCGGTTGTTAACTTTCTGAGCAGTTTGGCAAACTGGTTGTTGGAAGGAATCATTAGGGCAGAGAATTGGTTGTTAAATTACTTGAATCCCACCACTGCTGGGATGGTATAGAGTTTCCTGCTGAACAGGGGGTTGGACTAGAAGACCTCCAAGGTCTCTTCCAACTGAGTTATCCCATAACACTCTTGCAATGAACCACTAGATCACAAGAGAAGAGAACAGCCCATCCATTCTGCAATTTCTCCTCTGAGAAAGCTGCAAAACCAGAATCGTTGTTAGAAGAAATGTTTCGAGATGCTTGAGGCCCCTCACATCTTAAAAGAATGGAACAATTACAAAATTTAGAAGGACAGCGAGAAGGGGGCAAAGGAAAGGCAACACCAGCATGGTCTTTGACCTTCTGATATCACTTATTTCTTTCTTTCTAAAATACATTTGCTGCCCATCTCACCAGGAGGCTGCTCAGGGCCCCTCACAACAGTAACACGGGAGGGGGGGGAGCCCAATAAAAATTGTCAATGCAACACCAGCAAAGCAATGCAACAATTAAAATAAATGATGGAATATGAATTAAAAGGTGGGCGGAGGGGGAGCAGGAAGTGCAGAGGGGAGCTGGGGTCAGCTAATTAACAATCATGAAAATAAATCCCAATATTCATTTCAACAAATGAGGAGTGATGCTCAATTGGCTACAATTTTCTTCCTGCTGCAGGAGAAGCTGTCAAGCCAGCAGCCCACCAGTTCAGCTCCTGAAAATTGCAGGCTGGATTGGATTGGTTTTGGGAGGGGAGGAAGGATCAAGCACAGAGCTAGTCTAGAGTCCGGGTGCAACCATAAAAGGGCCAAAGCCAGCCCTTCCTGAATTCCTTGGAGCCTTATCTAAGCGATCCCAAGGGAAAGCTGCCAGATTGGAGGGGATTCCTGTATTATAGGCAGAACATAATGAAATAGTTAGTTTACACCCTGCCCAGGTGAGTCTGGTTGTTCATGCATAATAGCTGGATTGCAGCTCTTTTAAACCATTCTCCCTTCTGATTAATGAGCCCCATGCAAATATACAGAGCCCTTTCACCGTTGTTGAACCATGGATAATTGTCACTAATGACAAAGTTTTAATCACAGGCTATTGGGTTGTTGTTGTTTTTTCTCCCAATTATTTGGCAGGTGGTGCTACCAGTTCCTGAATGGGACAAGAGGGACTTTCTCCGTACCCTTCCTTCTTCCTCCATCCCTGCTTTCCCCAGGACTGGGAGCAGGGGACAAGCATCTGGTTGCCCCAAATAAATGACAACAACAACTAGCCAAACTAAGAATTGCTTTTGTTCTGCTGCTTTCAAGCAGAGCTTGAATCATTCAGTGGGAGCTTATTCCCACTATGCCAGGAGTGTCAAACTTGCATCCTCACATTGTTGTCACGTGACGTATCGTGACTTTTTCCCCCTTTGCTAAACCCGGGTTCGGCATGGCCAGCATGTGATGCATCCGGCCCACGGGCTGTGAGTTTGACACCCCTGCACTAAACATACAGTCCTTCCTTCTTTCCCCCCTTCCTTTTCTTTTTTTCCCTTCCTCCTTTTCTCTTTTGCTTTCCTTCCTCCTCTTTCCCTCTCTCTTTTTCTGAACAAAAGGGAGAGTAGATTAACTACTTACTATGTAAGGCAGGGGTGTTCAACTCGATTTCATTGAGGGCCGCATCGGGGTTGTGTTTGACCTCGGGGGGCCGGGATGGGCACGGGCAGGCTAGGCGTGGCCAGCTCAATGTCACTCATGTGGCTCCCGAGCTCCGTTTCAGCTGCGACGGCCTCCTGCAACCCTCTGCCAGCAAAAACGGAGCTTGGGAGTGTCGCCCGTGGCCCTTGCAAGCTTCATTTTCGGCTGTGATGGCTTGATTTTCGCTGGCAGAAACACTGCGGGCTGGTCCTTCACTGTTTCCAGGACAGCCCCACAGGCCAGATCTAAACACCCCGTGGGCCGGATCCAGGCCCCAGGCCTTGAGTTTGACACCCCTGATGCAAGGAGGTGCATTAAAGCAAAATAAAAAACTGACAAAACGAAAGGATGTGAAATGGGGGAGGGGAGTGAATACTATCAAAATGTCAGTATGGGTTTGTGTATGTGTATGTCTTAGTGTGCTGTTTGATTAGCTTATGATGCTGTACAATCCAATGCCATCTTGTTTAATGCGATAGCCAAGACAAATATTCCGAATCTGGCTTGTTGTGACTTCATTTTGTGGGTGCTTTGATGTTGTGGGTGCTTCATCACTCGAGGTTTTTAAGAAGAGGCTGGACAATCACTTGCCTGAAAATGGTATAGGATCTCCTGCTTGAGCAAGGGGTTGGACTAGAAGACCTCCAAGGTCCCTTCCAGCTCTATTCTGATTCTTACTTGTGGTCCATGATCAGACCACTCTCTTCTGATGAAAACTCACACCGTTCTTGGATGCTTTTCTAGAAAGTTTGTACATATTTTGCCTTTGCGAGTTGTGCTTTGGAAAACAGGAATTCAAAGGGCAGATAGACACACACAATATCCTCTCTGGAAGCACAACCCATAAGCGCCACTTGGCTGGTGAGGGAGGCCAGTGGGAAGGAGAAGGAAAACGTCCTGTCTTCAGAAAAGACGTGGGAATTAACTTGGAGCAGAGAGGGACATGACGGAACGGAGGAGAAAATGGTCTTTTAAGAAAATACATTTACTGTCGAAAAGACAGGAGAAAAAAAATTGCATTTTGAGGGGGTTGCAAAGCATTTCAGCCTGAACACAAAGCTATGGCTACATTTATAGCTGGAACATAAATGTGTAAAGGTCATTTCTCTTGTTCCTAAACAAGAAACACCGATGGGTTTAAAATAAGGCTGAGATCTCTTGGGTTTTTTGCTGATTATTTCAGGCTTTGGGTCACAGGGAAATGTCTTGTTTTATTTTGGATCCGAGAGATCAGACAGGATTTATAATTGTGTGGGTTGTTCGATTTGGCTGTGTTGTTTTGTACAAAGTGGGGTTTGTTCTTTGTTACTAAATGTAGTATTCTTACTTTTGTTGTAAATGTCTTCTGTTGGTAAAGAGGCTTGTTTTCTTTGTGCTAACATGAAATAAAACATCTACTTGATTCAACTTGCATGACTAACTGACTGACTTGTGGCCCACTTAATGAAGTTTGCACACAATCATTAATGCTTATTAAATGCACCTTCCTCCACTTCTGTTTCTGATGTTCAGCACCCTGTTTAAACCGAGCCCTTTAATTAAATTAATTGCCTGCTTCAGTGAATATCAACACAACAATTAACGTTGGCTCTATTCAGCATCGCTTGGGAGCGGGAGGCACTCTTTAGGAACAGAGAAATAAAAGGCCAGGCCAGAAGAAAGGAAAGGAAATTATATTTTGACTGCTTAATTTTATTTCTTTATCTTGCCCTGAAAAGGATTGGCAGTTGTCAGCCCAAACAGTCACAGGGTCCATCTGGATAACGGTCACAATTTTTCTTTGCAGAGATTGAAAATCCACCTAGAAGTGATTCTACCTTAATAGGAGATCAGGCCAAGGTAAGTTCATAAGAATGTGAAACATAGAATCATAGGGCTGGAAGAGACCTTGGAGGTCTTCTAGTCCAACCCCCTCCTCAGAAAGGTCTTCCAAAGCTTCTGGAATGGACCAAGGTGATTTATAGTTCAGGGTTCTCCAAACTTGGCCACTTTAAGACTTGTGGACTTCAACTCCCAGAATTCCCCAGCCAGCCATGCTATCTGAGAAATTATAGGAGTTGAAGTCCACAAGTCTTAAAGTGGCCAAGTTTGAAGAACCCTGGACTAGTCCCTGGAAGTCCCCTTGAACTCACCTCCAGTTCCCTACTCAGCTCAGGTTCTTCTTGAATGTCACCAACTCAATCCCAAGTCCTCCACAAGAGGAAGGAAGGGATGAAATCTGAAAAGGCCATCAGGTTTTCAAAATCGAATCTTCCTTAAGGCAGATGATCTCAACTGCCAGGACTCTCAATCAGGAGTTCGTGTCCAGGGGAATCCTAGCAATTGAAATCCACACTTCCAGAAGATACCCGTATGTGGGAAAGAAAGAACACCCTTCTGAACAGAATAAAATGGGATTGTATGTTATGGGCTGCCTAGGCTTCTCTTTCTTTTGCTGACTTGAGGTCTTCTCAAAGGAGGATTTTACACAAGGCTCCTTAAAGAGCACAAGGAATCAGGTTTGGGGTGATGGGCACCCACTTGCGATGCGTTGGGATGCTGTCAGTGTTTTTTGAGGCGCTGTGGTTTTAAAGCTGTAATTTTTTTTTCTTTTTTGAGCCGTGTTCAATTTTGTGACGCATATCCCAGGGTAATTTTTTCTTAAAAGGAAAGAAATAACTGATAATTTTCAGATAACCTGGTAGGAAATGACACTTTTGCTTCTTTCAGAGGAAAAAAATGTGTTAGCTTTTGATCTTACGGCAAATATACAATTAAAAATAAATCTCACTAAAATTACTCAGTTTCTTCATTTTAAATTTTCCGGAAGGAAAACCCACAACCAATGAACTTTGAAGTAAAGCTGCTTGTGGGTCCAGCATTGAAATATATTACCGCTCCCTAAATCATTGATGGCCCTTTGCCACAAAGGAGACCGTGGGGCTGACTCTGTAGCCACCTAAAGGCTGCGTGACTTTGAAAAATAAAGGAAAGAACAATGAGTAAAGCCAAGTAAAAAATAAAGTAAAAAATAGAGTCATTAGAGGTGAAAGTAAAAGTGAACGTAACAAACAAAGGTCATGTAAAGTAAAAAGTAAAATTAGGTAAGGTGAGTATAATAAAGAATACAAAGTGAAAGTGAAAGTAAAAGTAAAAAAATAAAGATAAAAAGTAAAGTAAGGTAAAGTAAGGAGTATAGTAAAAAGTAGAGGAGAAAATAAAAGTGAAAATAAAAAATAAAGGGTCAGGTAAAGAGTAGTAAAAAGTAGAGGAGAAAGCAAAAGCAAAAGCAAAAGCAAAAGCAAAAGCAAAAGCAAAAGC
>WNWU01000390.1:396918-421242 GCA_012654045.1 Ptyas mucosa | reverse complement strand
TAAATTAAATTAAATTAAATTAAATTAAATTAAATTAAATTAAATTACTTGGAGAAAAGAGAGGACAAACGGTCCGTGCTATTTGTCCTCTGTTTTTAAAAAAGTGATAACAGTATTAACAGATTAACAGAGTCGGAAGGGACCTTGTAGGTCATCCAGTACAACCCCCCCCCAAGCAGGAGACCCTACATCATTTCTGACAGATGGCAGTCTTAGATGTTTGGATTTGGTGTTTATGGCCATTCGGGCTTCCCCTAATTGCTTCTGATTTCGAAAAGGATTATGCAAATTCTAAGAGTCCAATTTCCTGCCAGTGTGCTAAAAATGTACAATGCAAATTTTATATTTTTCAAAAAGGATGAAGCTGTGAATATGACCGTATATTTCTTCTTCAGAGGGAACGGTACATTTGCTAACTGTTCTGCAAAGCCACTCTGGGAAACTGGAAAACTTAAAAGGTTTATGGCCGTGATGGCGAACCTATGGCACACATGCCAGAGATGGCACACAGGGCCCTCTCTGTGGGCGGGCACGCCGTCACCAGCTGCTCTTCTGGTTTCATGCGTGCCAGCCACCTGGTCTTCACAGGTGCCAGAGCACCGGAAAACAACCTGAAAATGGCCAAAACCCGAGCTATTTTTGGAGCCGTTTTCAGGCTGTTTTTCGGGCCATTTTTGGCCCGAAAAACAGCCTGAAAACGGCCCAAAAAACAGGCATGTGCACGCCGGCCAGCTGGACTTTGGGTTTCCGGTGCTCCAGCGCCCGCACACGTACGCACTTGCATGCGCATTCCAGTTTTGCCACTCAGTGCCAAAAAGGTTCGCCATCACTGGTTTATGGTGTCTAGAAATTCATACAAATTTGTGACCATTCATTCTACAATTTGAAATTATGACAGCCCTGAACAAAGAGACTTAAGACCCTTACCCAAAGTTACAACTGCTGCAGCATCATTGGGGTCACATGAACAAAATGTAGTCCCATACAACCAACTGCAGGGATACTGCAGTGGCCTCCCCGTGTCAGGGTCCCCAGTAACCCACCCACAACAATCAACCACTCCGAGGCAAGTGGATTCCTCAAAGAAATAGATTTATTGAATATGTCATATTGGCACGACCTGGTGAAAACTGACTCTAAATATTCCCACGGTTTTCACCTAATGAAAAGTAAAAATTATTCCACTTCCTCCCAACATCAGTCACATGGTCCAATCAGTTGCTAGATGACTCCAGCCCCTTCCTTCTGGGCACCTGGTGGGAATGTCCTTGGTTTCCAAGAGAAAGTATTTTATTTTGGTTACTATCAGAGATTACTACAGCTATCTCTGCTCCTCACTCTTGTTCCCACAGCTCCAGTTTTGGCAGCACTGAAGCCCCAAAATGGCCACAGCCAGATCAGCTTCAGGGTTGACACCCCGCTTATCAAGCCCTCATCCCACCCTGCTGTGTGTCCCCCTCAACCCCCCTCCCCCTCCTGTCACAACTCAGTCCACTTACCTTTTCCATAGATCTCCTTCAGGAAGTAGCCACTGTGCCACACTGCCTTCCTACACAGAGGCCACATGGCCCTCTTCCAAAGTGGGCGCCATTTTGGAAACGGTTTCAAAGAATTGATGCAATTGAACGGATGCAAGATGGCGCCACATGGTCGCCATATGGAAACCAAGGGACAAATCAGCCTGCTCTCCTTCCCAAAGTCGATCTCTGAGATCTCGCTGAACAATGGTCGTGACTTAGAACTGCAACGGGCAGGCTCCATTATGGTCATAACTTGAGGACTGCCTGTAGTGGCCTTTTCTAAAGATATTTTTGGGGAGGGCAAAGATTCAGTTTCTTCAGACTTTGTCTAATACATTGTTTTTCATACCTGGAAACTTTAAGATGTGTGGACTTCAACTCCCACAATTCCCCGGCCAGCATGCCTGACTAGGGAATTCTGGGAGTTGAAGTTCACACATCTTAAAGTTGATATGGTTGAGAAACATTGGGCTAACAACTTCTCTTTTGCAGAATCATTTACAAACAGATGATGAGAAGATACAGAAGGGACGGCGCCACCACCACCAAACCCAGGCAGAGAAAACAATTTATTCGGAGATCACCAAGTCTCAGGAGGCACGTGCTTTCTTGGTTCTGCTTTTGACACCTCCATAGTCCAGTATACATTTCACCTCAATGAATCTAGTTACTGGGCTTCTGAATGGAAAACAATATTACAACTGTACTACATTCATACATCCTATTATAGCCAGTGGTATAATATACAATTAAAACTGTAAAAACATTTTAAAACAATTTTTTTAAAAAGCTAAATAAAAATATTTGTGCAAAACAAATATGCGTAACAGCTGAGATACTTGGCCAGTTAATAACAAAGCCAAGAAATGGGGCCCTTAGCACCTTTGGTGCTTCTGATATAGGGCCTCCTGCCTTGAGCTTAGGGGTTAGCCTAGAAGACCTCCACGGTCCCTTCCAACTCTGTTATTCTGTATTCCTGTCCATTCTCACCTTCATTGCAGGAGAAAAACCAAACAGCTTTTCCCCTCTCCCCATAATCCCTCTTTTTCCAGGTAGGTCTCAGCTCTCCAAATAACCGCTTCCTTGTCTTCTCCTTGGCAGAGTGAAGACCCAAACATCAAGACCATCTATGAAACAGTGCAAATACCCCCGCCCGTCAAATCCTCTGGCCTGTGAGCCTTTAACACACACACCCTCTGCAAAGCTAGCAAGAGACGCCCTCCCCCCACCCCCCGAGCTGGGGAGTGCCTGAGCCCCATCTTCCAAAGGCAGCCAGGAGCACCAGCAGAGGACTCCACGCATGAGAGAGAGAGAGAAGTAGGGGAAGACAAGGCATGGGTCATTCCAGGATCGCCACCAACTTTCACTCCTGGACTTGCACCGGCCCAGCAGCTCGTCCTTCTGACTTGGGGAGTGGGATGCGACAACTCGCCACAGCCGACTAGCCGCAGGACAACTCACCACAGGACAATTCAACAAATAGAAAGTTAAATTCATTTCGACAGAAGCACGGCCAATAATAATAAAAAAGCCAATCCAGAAAAAGGGGCCATTAAACGACAAAGAAGAAGAGTCAATTCAGAAAAACAAGAGTGACAAGAATTTCAACGAAAACTTGGTCACCAATAATAAAAGTAACTGAATGGAACGAGTGTTGGATTGTCCCACAGTGACTTGGTCGTGGCGAGTTGTCCTAGACCCCTCGAGGAGGAGGAGGGGGGGCAGAGAATAATTTCTTTCTTCTTTGTTTCGTAATTTTAAATGATGCACAAATGGAAACCTCATCCATTCCACTGTGAAGCCCTTTGAACTTTGCACTATTGTTTCACCAGCATTAAAAAAAAAAAGGCATTAAGTGGGAAAATCTGTGTACAAATAGTCCTCGACTTAGGACCAGCCCTTAGGATAGGTTACTCCAAGTTATGAACGTGAGGTTATTCTAATTATGAAGGTTTTGCAAAATCCCAGCATTTACGTCTGGTTTTCATCTCAGAGCAAACTGCTGATTCGCTTAATGACCACCATGAAAAAGGTCACAAGAGCAGGTCAGTCCCGCGGATCGGCTATTTTAGAATTGTCACAAATTACAACTATGATGGGCAAGCTCCATTACTGTCGTAAGTCGTGGACGTATACCTATAAAATGTATAATTCTGTGAAATAATGTACAGAAGATTTATAGGAGGGAAGCTTGTCTCGGTAGATACTTTGTGTAAAAAAGTGTTTTTTTTAAAGGTAAATGGGCACCCCAATATTTATATATGGTATGAAATGTTTGAGGGTTTTAACGTCAAGTTAGAGGAATAAATGTCCTATGTCTATATGCCCTAGTTGACTTAAATATGAGCCGGCCGTGTGATCCAGCTGCCAAACTAGCCAGCGCAGTCCTGGTTGCATTAACAGAGGGATAGAATCAAGATCACAAGAAGTGCTAATGTCGCTTTATACTGTGCTGGTCAGACCACATGTGGAATATTGTGTCCAATTCTGGTTACCCCAATAGAAAAAAGATGTGGAGACTGTAGAAAGAGCGCAGAGAAGAACGACAAAGACGGTCGTTTTAGCTGGAGGCTAAAACATATGAAGAACAGTTGTGAGAAATAGGTATGTCTAGTCTAGTAAAAAGAAGAATTAGGGGTAACACCAGTGGTGGTATCCAGCCAGTTCTATCCGGTTTGGGCAAACTGGTAGCAGAGGCTGTGGGAGGCTCCGCCCACCCCCCCGGACGTCATCACATCCTGTTTTTTATGCTCTGCGCATCCGCGGAAAGGACTGTGCACGCGTGGAGGTGGCAAGATCTCACATTTGCGAACCGGTAGCAAAGGTAAGTGAATACCACTCCTGGGTGACACGATACATTGTCCAATATCAAAGAAGAGGGGGTCAACCTATTCTCCAAAGCACCTGAAGGCAGGACAAGAAGTAATACGTGGAAACCTATCAAGGAGAGATCCAAGCTGGAACTAAGGAGTAATTTCCTGACAGTGCAGACAATTAATCAGTGGAATGGCTTTCCTTCAGAAGTTGTGGGTGCTCCAACACTGAGGTTTTCAAGAAGAGATTGAACAACCGTTTGTCTGAATGGCAGGGGTTGGACTAGAAGATCTCCAAGGTTCCTTCCAGCCCTAGGATTGTATGTGCACAGCTGGAAAAATATTCTGAGTCACAATATTCTGAGAAACAGGAAAATGGGATTGACCAATATTGAGAAATGTTGACGGAAGAGGTCATCCGTCCTCCTGTCATCCTGCATGAACAAAAATGGGCCATCAGTTGACCAAACTAACACTTGGTCTGCAAATGTCATGCTTTAGGGAGAACAACGGAGAAATTGACATGCTCAATCTTTGGGCTCATCTAGCATCAGGACCAGGGGTGGGATTCAGCCAGTTAAGAGCGGTTTGGGAAAACCAGATGTTAATTTTAATCTGGTTCGCTGAACCGGTAGTTACAAGGACTGGCTGACCCCACCCGCCCCTCCCCTCCCAGGAGTCTCCATGCGGCCCATTTTGGGTGTGAGGTAAGTGGAGGGCCCACTCGGAGGCTCTGGAAGGGTGAAAAACGGGCCTATCAGAAGTCCAGAAATGGGCCTGTTTCTGGCCTCCGGTGCCTGGGGGAGGCCATTTTCGCCCTCCCAGGGGCTCCAGAGAAGCCTCCAGAGTCTGGGGAGGGCAAAAAATGGGCCTGCCAGAAGTACTGGAAGCCCAGTAGCGGGGTCATTTCCGGCCTCCGGAGGGCCTCCAGAGCCCGGGGGAGGCTGTTTTCACCCTCCTAGAGGCTCGGGGAAAGCCTCCAGAGCTTGGGGAGGACGAAAACACACACATACACCTGCCGTGGTGCAGGAGGTTGAGTAGGTCATGGCCACGCCCACCCAGCAACTGGGCAGTGAACCGGTTGCTGAAATTTTTCCCTGATCAGGACGCTGTTTTTCGTCCAGTGTAGTCCACCAAAAATCCAGTTTAAATGTTCAGAAACACCTGAACAATCTCTGACGTTTCTTAAGAAATCAAAGATCTTTGGGGACTTCTATTCTCAGCTACTCCTCTAGGACAGTGTGTGTCAATTTTAGGAACTTTAGGAGGTGTGGACTTCAACTCCCAGAATTCCCTAAAGTTGTGGGGAGGATCCATCCCTAAAAATTTTCAAGAAAAGAATTGGACAACCACTTGTCCAGCAGAATCTGCACCCTACCCTAGTCAGGGATTTGGGCTAGAATACCTCCGAAGTCCCTCCCAATTCTATGGATCTATGAAAATTTGGCATGAGGGGAAGACAGTTGTAGGCTGGGTTTGGTAAGTAGATTGGATGGGAGGCAGTGGTGAAATTCATTTTTTTTTACTACCGGTTCTGTGGGCGTGGCTTGGTGAGTGTTGCTTGGTTACTTTTGAAAGGATACTGCAAAATCTCCATTCCCTCTCCACTCCTGGGGAAAGGATACTGCAAAATCTCCATTCCCTCCCCACTCCTGGGGCCAGCCAGAGGTGGTATTTGCCGGTTCTCTGAACTACTCAAAATTTCCGCTACCGGTTCGCCAGAACCTGTCAGAACCTGCTGGATTTCACCCCTGATGGGATGGGGCCTGGGGGCAGGATTGTGGTGGGATTGAGAAGGGCTGGGGTTAGGGTTAAGCATACTGGCTGGGAATTCTGGGAGTTGAAGTCCACCCATCTTAAACTTGTAAAACTTGAGAAACCTTGTTTCAAAAATTGACCCTGAGCTGCAGTCCATTTTTGGCTCTTGCTGTCGAAATCTGCAGTTTGAAGCCTTTGGAAGGGGGGGGGCGTTATTTTATTTATTTTATAATTGGATTTATATACCGCCCTACTCCTGAAGGACTCAGGGCGGTGAACAGCCAAAAGATAAAATACACATAATACAAACTTTAAAAAACAATATAAAAACACATTAACTAATTTGACCCAAAATTAAAACACCCCTATTTTAAAACAAATTTAAAATTAAAAGTTAAAAGGAAGTTAGGCCAGGCCAGCCTGTTGAAATAAAAAGGTCTTGAGGGCACGGCGGAAAGTACGCAAATCCGGGATCCTCCGTATCTCCGGGGGGAGCTCATTCCAAATGGCAGGTGCCCCCACACAGAAGGCTCTCCCCCTGGGGGCTGCCCGTCGACACTGTTTGACCAACGGCACCCTGAGGAGTCCCTCTCTATGGGAGCGTTCTGGCTGGTGAGAGGCTACTCGTGGCAGAAGGCGGTCTCGTAGGTACCCCAGTCCTAAGCCATGGACGCTCTAAAGGTGGTAACCAAAACCTTGAAGTGCACCCAGAAGACCACCGGGAGCCAGTGCAGCTCATGCAGGAGAGGTATTACACGGGAACGCCACGTCGCTCCCATAACCACCCATGCGGCCGCATTCTGGACCAGTTGGAGCCTCTGGGTGCTCCTCAAGGGGAGCCCCATGTAGAGAGCATTACAGTAGTCCAGGTGGGAAGTGACGAGGGCATGAGTGACCGTGCGTAAGGAATCCTGATCCAGAAAGGGGCGCAACTGGCGGATCAGGCAGACCTGATAAAAAGTCCTCCCAGCCACAGCCGTCAAATGCTCTTCTAAAGACAGCCGTGAGTCCAGGAGGACACCCAAGTTGCGAGCCCTCTCCGTGGGGGCCAACGACCCGCCCTGAATAGTCAGTGATGGCACCAACTGACTATATCGGGATGTCTGAGTATCTGACAAAATTTACCAAATGGGTCAGCAGCTCTTCCTATCTAGCTACCTCCACCCAAAAACAAAGAGCCACACGCCACAGCTTTCCCTTCCTCTGTTTTTGCACCTGTGTTCTCTTTCCTCTTTCTTGTTCCTCCTTCCCTTGAGGGTGCAGGGTGGGGGAGGAAGAGGAGGAGGAGGGGGAGGAGGACCTCCTGGTCTTTGGACCTCCACATTCTTCTCCACAAAGGAAACCGCCAGCAGGGGAGGGATTTTCAGCAGTGCGAAAGATTACGCCACCCCTTCCATCTCTTTCTTCCAAAGCTTAGAACATGAGAAGGTTTAGAACAGAGGTCTTTACAACTTGTGGACTTCAGCTCCCAGAATTCAACTTCAACTCAGCATGGCTGAGGAACTCTGGGAGTCATAAAGTGGCCAAGGTTGGAGAGCCCTGGTTTAGAAGATGGGGAGAACCTGAGTGACCTCCTTGGAAAGATGATCAATTGGATGGACTGAGGAGGCACTCAGGACAGTTGAAAGAAGAGGTCCCAGATTCAGCAATGGAAGCTCAGCCTAGACGCAGCCGGGCGCCTGAGCTGTTCTCTTCAACACAAAAGTACAAGAAGAGACATGCATTGTACAACTTCGTCTTAATCACCCTGTGATTTCTTCAGAACTTCTTGACTTCCTCCTGCCAAGAGGAAGCGAAGCCAGCCTTAAAGAGGAACTCTCTTGGTTCCTTCTGTCCCACCAGAGCTCCTGGTCAAGAAAAAAACAGAGAGCATGTGGCTGCTTTGGATCGTGACCCTCTTTCGTCTTGCAGGTGAGTTCTCGAGTCGGAAAGATTTCTGGGCAGAGAAGAGCCACGTTTCTGTTTCCTAAACTCTTGAAGGAACAGGACAAACACGTTGGGTGAGATTGGCAGGAGGAAAGCTTGGGAATCCTCTCGGCTTCCCTCCCCGTGTCCAAGAGGAACTTGAAGGGGGGAAGGGGTCCGGGGAGGGGGATTCCTGTCCCCAACCAAGAGCAGCAGAAGCAAAACCAAAAGAAAACCAGATTGTGTCAGTACGAGGACTCATTTTCAAAAACTGCGGTTAAACTTCATAAGTGGAGCAAACCACAGTTTTTAGGGTGTCTAAAGAACTTCTCATGAGCCATTCGAAAAAGAAATAATTAAAAACTGAACTAACTGAACAGCACTTTTCCTTCCCTCCAAATTTCCCCATATGAATCAGCTCACAAAAGAGCTTTTTAAAAAAAGGTCAAAGAAAGTCCCAAGTAAAAAGAAATGTAAGTGTTGAATTCATATAACAGGCTTCATTTATATTAAAGAGCCAGCAGCTGAATTTCCATCACATGCTAAGTTTGGTTAGAATGAAAGTGATTTCTGCCCTTTTGGGGGGGGAGGGGAGCCAGGTGTGCAAATCCAGCTTGTTTGGTTGGTTTAAGGTTTAAAGGACTGAATGCTCAGAAAACAGGTCCGAGATTAGTGAGTTGTCTGGCTGCTTGTCCTTCCTGGGGGTTCTGCGGAATTCTTCTTTCAGGCATTGGAGAGGTTGAAAGACCAGCAAAAGCTTCTGCTTCAGTTCTTTGCAATGTGTGAGAAAACTAATTAACAGGTAGTCCTCGACTTACGGCCATAATGGAGCCCCTGTTTTGAACTTATGACGGACACATATATACCCCAATGGCCATGTGATCACATTTTGGGTGTTTAACAACCGGCCTGCATTTATGGTGTTTATGGCAGAATTCTGCAATAACAGGACTGTAATTTATGATGGGTTTTTTTTGCTGGCAACCGGTGTTTCCTTCCGATTTCTGATTTCCAACTCATTGGCTACAACAATCCACTTAATGACTGCAGCATCTGCTTAACGACCACCGCAAAAAAGGGTTGTAAAATCTGGTGCAATCAAGAGTGGTGACTCAATGAACGACTATAATTCCAGGCTCAATTACAGTCGTAAATCGAGGACTATCTGTGATCAGCTATAATAATCGGAGGCTGTAACTGTTTGCAACTGAGTTCCAAGCCATTTGGAAGAGGGGATGAGCGCTGGGCATTCAAACTACACAGGCACTGCCATCTTCAGAAGGGTAGGGTGGCATTTTTTTCACAACCCTGAAGTGGGCCACTTTGTGTGTCACACTCCCTCTGGGTGTGGGAATTGCACCATCAGTTCGGAGGCCTCCATCCCCAGGCCTCAGTCAGATCTGGCTGCAGAAAAGGGGTCACACCAGGGAGTAAACAGGATTGGGGGCATCAGTATTTCTATGGGTATTTTGCCTGGCACCTGCATGGTCCTCTCCCTAATTTAATTTAATTTAATTTAATTTAATTTAATTTTTATAACAGAGTTGGAAGGGACCTTGGAGGTCTATCTAGACCAGGGGTGGGCAATTGTGGCTCTTTTACAACTTGTGGACTTCAACTCCCAGAATTCCTGAGACAGCCAAGGTGTGTCAGGAATTCTGGGACTTGAAGTCCACAGATTGTAAAAGAGCCACAATTGCCCACCCCTGATCTAGACCAACCCCCTGCCTAGGCAGGAAACCCTACACCATTTCAGATAAATGGTTACGCAACATCTTCTTAAAAACTTCCAGTGTTGGAGCATTCACAACTTCTGGAGGCCAGTTGTTCCACTGGTTAATTGTTCTAAGTGTCAGGACATTTCTCCTTAGTTCTAAGTTGCTTCTCTCCTTGATTAGTTTCCACTCATTGCTTCTTGTTCTGCCCTCAGGTGCTTTGGAGAATAGCTTGACTCCCTCTTCTTTGGGGCAGCCCCTGAGATATTGGAAGATGCTCTCTTGTCTCCCCTGGTCCTTCTCTTCACTAGACTAGCCATGCCCGGTTCCTGCAACCGTTCATCATATGTTTTAGCCTCCAGTCCCCTAATCCTCTTTGTTGCTCTTCTCTACACTCTTTCTAGAGTCTCAACATCTTTTTTCAGTATTCTATTTTATTTATTATTAATTGTGACGCTTGGGAGAAAAATACCCTACCTAGAGGTGGAGAGCATCTGGGGAGGAAGCAGCCTTTGTTAAAAATATGCAACATTTGCGGCATGTGGCAAATCATGGTTAGGAACAGATGACACGGTTTATCAGCCAAGGCTGGCTGTACAATCAGTTCGGACTGATTTATTAAATGTTGGCTAAATAGCAGCATGTGTTAATATGCTTTGTTCATCTGGATGTGTGAGATTTCAGCAGAATTTACAATTTTGGAACAACAATCAGGACCTCTGAAAAATAATGGAAAATGAAATTATTAAAAATTAGAGGGGGGATATTCTATTTCTTGAAGATCTTCGATATACATTGAAATACTAGCTGGATGCCTGTGCTTTGCTACAAAACTATGTGCTCGGGCTTGATAAATTGACACTTGCAGCCTGAAACTTAATGTAGAATGTGTAACTCCGTGGCATCAGAGTGTGTTAATATAATGCAACTGGCAGTTGGAACAGAGGGGGAGGGGGAGTAGAATGTCCCAGCCCGCAGCATCCATCGGTATTCATCTGGCTAGCATCCTGTCAGTGTGTGAGAGAGTTGAGAGGTGTTTGGAAATTCAAACAGTATTTGCTGTGTGAGCAAGGAGGCTGGGAGTGACTTAGCTCAACTGTTCTGTAGTAAAGCTGCTTGCTGCTGTGAAAGTAAAACTAAAAGTGAAACTCCTCTCCTCTGCTTGTGTTTTGCATTTGGAACAGATTTCTTTTGAGGTGGGGAGGGGGAGTAGAACTCCTTAGCATCAGAGCATGTTAATAATAATATAGGAAATACTAATGCTCTGAAAAATCCTTTCTTAGTGAGCACTTAGAAGCGAAGAGGAACATACGTGGCAAATTTCAAGTTTGTAGGCTTTATGGTTCTGGAGATTTTGTGATTAATGTGTGAGTGATCTTCACTTTTATATATATAGATTTATTTATTTTTATTTTTCCAGCCTTCCAAGAGGTGGAACATGATTCCAAAGAGGGAACCAAAAGAACTCTGCAGGAATTTCAAGACGGGCTCACCTGGAACAAGACAATGCTGGAAAATGAGACAAGCACCACTTGGAGATCAACATGGGTGTTTAACACAACCGCTCCTCTCCTGACCGTGCAAACCAGCACTGACTACAAAACCAGTAAGCCTCAAAAGGAGGGGAGGGAGGGAATACAAGTCCCAGACCCTTTTCTCAGGAGAACCAACCCTCGCTACCATATGGTTTCTCTGAGGTTGCACAGCTATAACAAAATAAAAGAATAACAGAATGCAGAATGCAGAACAACAGAGTTGGAAGGGACCTTGGAGGTCTTCTAGTCCAACCTCTGGGGTCTTTCTTCTCCGTGACTAACATTTTATTAGTTCATTGGCATATAAAATACAAAGAAAATGAAAATAATTGGAATCTTGGGAGGAAAAGGGGAAGAGGAGAAAGTGTGGGATAGAAGGGAAAGAAGAAGATAAAAAGAAAAAAAAGCACTGAATTTCCGACTCTTTCCTTTTAGAAAATAATAACATTGCAGCCTCAACCTGTACATTTTTATACAATAATACAGGTAGTCCTCAACTTACAACCACAATTGAGCCCAAAATTTCTGTTGCTGAGAGAGATAGTTGTTAAGCGAGTTTTGCCTCATTTTATGACCTTTCTTGCCACAGTTGTTAAACGATCCCCTGCAGTTGTTAACTTAGTGACATGGTTGTTAAGTGAATCTGAATTTCCCATGGACTTTGCTTGTCAGAAGGTCGCAAAAGGGGATCACGTGACCTCAGAACACCACAGCCGTCATAAATATGAATCAGTTGCCGAGTTTTGTCTGAATTGTGATCACTTGACTCTGGGGATATCTGCAACAGTCGTAAAGGTGAAAAAGAGTCATAAGTCACTTTTTTCCAGTGCCATTGTAACTTTGAATGGTCGCTAAGTGAACTGTTGCAAGTTGAGGACTATATATACTTCGCCATTTCTATAACAACAAAACCACTAATCAGCAAAACCAAAATCAACGTTCCATTTTTTCCCATCACAAGCACAAAATCCAGTAGCTGAATGTTAAAAGGAAGTTTTTTTTTTAAAAAAGATGTTTTAGAATTGATTGATTTTGGAAATATTTTCAAAGAAAAGTTTAGACTTTTAAAATGGAGGCCTCCTTCTCCCGCAAATGGCGTCCCCACAGCACAGTGACTTGCACCTACTAACTCAGGGGTGTCAAACTGGATTGCTTCGGTTTGCCAGATCAGCATTGTATTTCTCCTCCGCGGGCCCGCCGGCTGGGAAGTGGAGGGGAGAGATGGATCGGATGCCTCCTGCAGCACCCTGCCAGCCAAAATGGGGCATGGGGAGGCCATGAGGGGGCCTCCCACATCCCATTTTTGGCCTGGATGGCCTCCTGAAACACTCAAACAAATGAGGTGTGGGGGGCTTTTTTTTTTTTTAATTTGATTTATATGCCACCCTTCTCCAGAGACTCAGGGAGGCTTACAATGCGCTAAGCAATAGCCTTCATACTTTTGTATATTTATACAAAGTCAGCTTATTGCCCCCACAAACTGGGTCCTCAATTTACCTACCTTAGAAAGGATGGAAGGCTGAGTCAACCTTGAGCCTTGGTGAGATTCGAACCTGCAATAATTGCAGGCAGCTGATGGTAATAACAGGGCTTTAGACCACTGTACTATCCAAGGCTCTTTGGCCAGCAGAGTGCTCCAGGAAGCTGTCCAGGCTGAAAACGGGGCACTGTGGGGCCAAGTGTGGCCCCCCGCACACCAGGGGTGAAATGCTCCCAGTTTGGACCGGATCGCCCAATCCGGTAGCGATGGTGGCGGGTGGTTCGGAGAACTGGTAGCAAAAATCCCTGCGCCCCCCCCCCCCGCCTCCTCCACCATGGCCAGCTGAGCCACACAATTATCAGAGGCTTTTTTTAATTATTTTTAAAAGCATTTTTTCTACAACCTCTTCCGCCAAAAAAATGCTTTTAAAAGTAAAAAAAAAAAAGCCTCTGATGATCCTGTGGCTCAGCTGGGATCCCAGAGGCTTTTCAAAGCATTTTTTTCCTGCAACCTCTTCTGAGGAAGAGGTGGTTTTAAAAATGCTTTGAAAAGTCTTTCTGACGATCAGGCAACACAGCTGGGATCGTCAGAGCCTTTTCAAAGCATTTTTTTAACCACCTCTTCCCCGGAAGAGGTTGAGGGAAAACATGCTTTAAAAGTCTCTCTGACGATCCCAGCTGAGTTGCCTGATCGTCAGAGAGACTTTTCAAAGCATTTTTTAAAACGATCAGGCAACTCAGCTGGGATCGTCAGAGAGACTTTTAAAGCATTTTTTTTCTGCAACCTCTTCCGTGGAAGAGATGGTTTTAAAAAATGCTTTGAAAAGGCTCTGACGATCCCAGCTGCGTTCCTGATCGGCAGAGGCTTTTCAAAGCATTTTTTTGCATTTGCAAAAAAAATGCTTTGAAAAGTTAAAATAAAAAAAAAAGTTGGCCATGCCCACTCAGTCACATTACCCCCCACCACCAAGCCACACCCACAGAACCAGTAGTAACAAATTTTACATTTCACCCCTGCCGCACACCCCATTTTGGCCGGCAGAGGCACCACGGGCCGGTCCTTTGCTATTTCCAAGGCGGCTCCGCGAGCCAGATTTAAGCACTCCGCGGACCTTGAGTTTGACACCCGTGTACTAACTGTCCCCCCTCCTGGGCTCCCCCAGGGAGGCTGATGGCCCCAATCATCACTGTCCGTGCCGAGAACGGGACCTGCCGGGCCCTTCTGAGATGTGCAGTGCCAGAAGAGGAAGCCAGCAACCTGAATTTCACCTGGCTCCAGGTCAACGGCAGTGTGGTTCTCTCTAGGGCCCAGACGCTGAACGTCACCGAGAATCCTCAGCAGGGCACCCCGGATTACATCTGCATCGTTCGCAGCCAAGCGGGTGAACGTTCCAGTGTGGTTTCATTGAAGAAGCATTGCCAGGGTGAGTGCAGATTCTGGTACAAAATCAGGGGATGTTAAGGCACCAGAGGGTTTCACCCAGAGGTATGACAACGTTCCACCTTTGAAATTGTGAAGGCAAAGCCTGGGCTGACTCACATCCTGGCTGCTGCAGTAGCCGTGCCAGTCAAAAACATCCATTTAGAAGATGGAGATTTATTATATCAGTATTTATAATTATGATTGTGATATTTATAAATATTTATTTATTACATGTATACATCGCTCGTCTTACTACCCAAGGTGACTCGGGAGTAAATGCTCTTTGATGCTCCTTTTTCGTCTTCAAAGAACTCTGCAGATATATCTGCCAACAGAAGCCAACTAAAGCCCCCCAAAGCATCCTTAAGCAAATCAAAAGACCCCAAGAAATAAAAGCAAAAATCACCCACAACTGACAGTGGAAGGACTGTAACAGCCACTATGTAGGACAGACAGCAGGACACACCCATGAACATCTATTAGCAGTGAAAAGACACAAGGAAAACTCTTTAATCTCATAACACATGAAGAGACTCAGCCATAGTTTCAACGGGGAAATTATGCACATCTTAGATCAAAACCACTGATGGCAAACCAATGGCACACGTGCCCAAAGTGGCACATGAAAAAAATGTCACCCGGCATGCACAGCCTTGCCTGTTTGTCTTCCATGTTTCTGGTGTGGATGCTCATGCGACAATCAGCTGTCCACATGCGCGGCAGGGCTGAAAACTGGTGCACGCATGTGAGCCAGCCAGTTGATCGTCGGGCGCGCATGTGCGCTAGAATCTGGAAGTTCGGCTTTTCCGGAGTGTGGCCCCGATGAGCGTATGTGCACGCAACGTTTCCACACAACCTTTTCAGCACTCGACGGCAAAAAGGTTCGCCATCACTGCACTAGGGAATTCCTAGAACAGGGGTGTCAAACTCAAGCACCAAGTGGTCACCATGGAAACAGTGAAGGACCAGCCCACGGTGCCTCTACCAGCGAAAAGAGCGCTCGGGAGGGCCACACGCAGCCCTCCCAGGGCATGTTTTCAGCCGCAACACCTCCTGCAGCCCTCTGCCAGCTCCATTTTTGCTGGCAAAGGGCTGCAGGAGGCCGTTGTGACCAAAAACGGGGCCCAGCGGGCCACCTGAGCTCCATTATCACTGGCAGAGGGCTGCAGGACACCGTCACGGCTGAAAATGGAGCTCAAGAGCCCGTTTTTGCTGGCAGAGCACTCAGGCCACCACAACATGAGTGATGTCGAGCTGGCCACCCCACCCCAGCCCCTGAGGTCATACACAAACCTGATGCGGCCTTCAATGATATTCAAATAAATCAACCATCAACAGACACATAGAGATAAACCACATTTACACACCAGTGCAAAGAGACAATTAAAAACCTAAGAAGGAACCATCAAACCAGAATACATCCTCTCCAGTAACCAACACCCAGATAAACAGGGATTAACCCCAGACAAACAATCAAATAGAAAACAATAACCTAATCGAGGAACTACCGAGAAAACCACACCCCACCAACCCTGGCAGGGCAAACTATTGTATATAAATGTGAAGCAAGCCCCACAACTGATCACATTACCTCATTTGGTAATGAAACATCTGCAAGAAAACAACCAAGCTCGACTTCCGCTGCTGCCGTTAGCCGTCGCTGACGGTCTTTTGAAGACCGCCAGCCCGATCGCCCGTAAAAGAGCCGTTTCGGCAACTGAAACGGCTCGAAAAACTCCGAGACTTGAGGTGCTTGTGAGGAGAGCTGGCGGCTGCAGGTAGAGTCCCCTGTGAGACCCCCAGAAAGCTTTTTTTGCTTCTGGGGAGTTAACAGGGTGGGACTCCCTATCCACCCCGCTGAAGCTCCGGACGACTGGGAAACTCTGCTTCAAAGCAGAGCAAGACAGTGCGACAGCATTACCAACAACAACGAAAAATAAGGAAGACTTCAAACTTCTCACTAAACAGCAAGTATTGGAAGCTTTTTGGACTATCTTAAAGAGTTCTTAAAGTGAAAGTAATTTGGCTCTGAGAAAGGGGAAAAAAAATGGTGCTTGCTTTCAGTGGAGAACAGCTGAAAGCGAAAGTAATCTGATCAGTGTATCCGGCTACATTTTAAAGTAACAAATCCAGCTGGAAGAGGCAGAAAAGTATCCAAAAAATAAAATAAAATAAAATAAAAATACCAATTGACTTTTATAGACCTGATTGAATCTGGAGAACTTTTTGGGAAAAGTTGCTAGAGTTTGTGGAAAAGGAAGATCTTTAAGAGGTAAAATGGCAACAAAGCAACCGGGGGGGGGCTCCCCCACACATAAACAGAAACAGCCTCAAACAGCGCAGGTGCAATCTCAGACAAAGGAAGAAAGTCAATATGACCTTATTATTAAAGAAATCCAAAGATCAGAGAAGGAGGTTAAAGGAATGGTTCAAGAGAAATATGATGCAGTTAAACAAGATATTCAAACAGTGGTTAAAGGCCTGTCTGAGGTAGTGTTGCAGATTGATAAAAAAGTGGAGAATCTTGCCTCAGAGATGGAGACCAAATTTAGAGCTTCTGACTCAAAAATTATAGAAATTGAAGAAGTTACACAAAAAATGCAAAATGAGATTACTATGATGCAATTTCGATCAATGGAATATGCTATCAGACTGAGAGGTGTAAAAGAGAACACCAGGGAAGATCTTAGGAAAATTTGTGCAGAGGCTTTGGCAGTTATGTTGAAAGTGGAACCAGACGTGGTTTTGTGCAAGATGGACAATTACAGAGTTAATTCTCGTGTGGCGGTACAAAGACAACTGCCTAGAGATGTGGTTATATATTTTACAGACAGAAGAATGAGAAATGAAATCTTGCAAAATTCTTTTGTTACAACAGTTCAAGTTGATGGAAGTGAGATTGGAGTTTTTAAAGAATTACCACCCAAAATGTTAAGAGATAGAAAGGATTTTGGATTTTTGGTGGCAGAATTGAAAAGACAGAACATACAATTCAGGTGGGATGCGCCAATAGGTGTAATATTGAGGCTGCGAGGAGTGAGATACCGCCTTAACACTATTGAAAAAGCAGAAGAATTTTATTACAACGTTTTGAAAGCGGGCTCTCCTCCTCCACGCACATCTTCACCAATAGATAAGGAAGCTCAACTACAAGCTGAGATTGATCAAGAAACAGAAGCACAAATAAGGCAGTCGCAAAGGGAGGCAAGAGAATTAATGGGAGCAGTAGGTGGTGTTGTGGTTGACCCTTTTGCACCATTCGAAGCTTCTCCTTTGGAAGAAATGTCTAAAACCATCACAGAGGAGGCGATGGCTTTGGAAGTAACAACATCCAAAGTGGAAGAGCAACGTATAACCAGAGCAATGTCTAAACAAATGAAGCAACAGCAGCAAGAATATATAAAGCCACAGCGTGAGAAAAGAACTAAAGATAAGCAGCAAGCTGAAGTCATGGGAGGAGCTAAACCGAAGATTGCTACCGTAGGAGAGAATCTTCAACAATTGCTCTCAAAACTTCAGACAGGGTCAAATGGCACTTAAATTTTTGTCTTGGAATGTTAACGGACTGAATTCTCCGCAAAAAAGAAGGAAGATATTTCACTATTTGAGACAATTTCATAATGATGTTATTTGCTTACAGGAGACTCATGTAAAATTGCAAGATCAGAAATACTTGATAAATTCAAAATTGGGAACGCAATTTGCTACTTCAAATTTGGAAAAGAAGAATGGAGTGGTGATATATATAAACAAGAGACTTGTAGCTAAAACTATAGAAGTAGATAAAGATGGAAGATATATTGCAATTGAAGTTATTACAGATGGTGGACCAATCTTGTTGGTCGGAATATATGCCCCAAATCAACAGCAGGAAAACTTTTACAAGTTACTTCATTTAAAAATTCTGGATTGGGATTATTCAAACATTATAATAATGGGCGACTGGAATGGAGTAATCCAACCTAGACTGGATAAAAAAACTACGGCTAAAATAGGGAATAAACTACCACAAGCTTTTTTTGAACTGAAAGAGGATTTGGAATTGAAAGATATTTGGAGAATTCGAAACCCAAATGAATTGGACTTTACTTTTTACTCAGACAGGCACAAATCCTTTTCCAGAATAGACTTTTTTCTCTTAACTTCTAACTTACTTTCTAAAGTAAAGAAAATAAAGATATTTCCTAGGACTTTGACTGACCACAGTCCGGTCTGGATGGAAATCGAGATGGGCAAAAGAGAAAGAAGATCCAGGAGAGTAAATGAGAATCTATTTAGATATGAAAAAAATATAATTGAACTTAAAAAGCATTTAAAGGAGTTTTTTAAATTTAACCTGAACAAAGGTACCCCATTGAAATAGTTTGGGATGCAGGTAAAGCATATATGCGGGGAGTACTAATTCAAATGAATTCTAAACACAGGCAGAATCAGCAGAAGAAAAGATTACAATTGGAATCTGAGATAAAAATTTCAAATGCTTATAGCAGACCAAACGGCAACTAACTTACAATTTGCAAAGCATAATACCTTTTCCAATGCTAACAAACCGGGCAGGTGGTTGGCGTATACTTTGAGGAAACAAGCATCGACACGAATTATTGATAGCACTGAATATGCTGATAAAGAAGTTTATCAACCAGATCTAATTAAAAAAGCCTTTTTGGAATATTATACTAAGTTATATGCTAAAGATGATATACAGAATATTACCATAGATGAATATTTAGAAAACAAGAGAATTTCAAAAATTTCAACGACTCAAAAGAAAAGCTTGGAACAATTGATAACAGTGGAGGAGATCAGTTTTGCTATAAAACAATTAAAAACAGCTAAAGCTCCAGGGACGGATGGCTTAACTGCAATTTATTATAAAACTTTACAGGAAGAAATGATTCAGCATCTTAAAGATTTATTTTGTAATATACAACTAGGAGGTAAGATACCTTCCTCATGGAAAACAGCTTTTGTTTCATTGATTCTGAAAGAAGAATCAGGTCCTAAGAAACCAGAAAATTATAGACCAATATCTTTATTAAACACAGACTATAAAATCTTTGCAAAAGTATTAGCCAACAGATTGATGCCAGTTATTCAAAAGATAATTCACCATGATCAAGCAGGATTTATTGAAGGCAGATATATGAAGGAGAATGTTAGGCAAGTCATAGACTTAATGGACTATCTAGATAAGAATAAACAGATCTCTGCAGTGCTGGTTTTTTTGGATGCAGAAAAAGCCTTTGATCGAGTGAATTGGAACTTTATAATTAAGACTTTGGAAAAAATGGATTTGGGGGAGCGGTTTATACAAGCGATTGGTGCAATCTATCAAGAACAATATGCACAACTTATTATTAATGGATGTTTAACATCGAATTTCAACATACAAAAAGGCACCAGACAAGGTTGTCCATTATCCCCGTTATTATTTATTTTAACTTTAGAAGTCTTACTTAACGCAATACGGGATTCGAACTCCTTGACTGGAATAGTTATAAGGCAAGAGGACTACAGAACTAAGGCATTTGCAGATGACCTGGTTGTTACCCTATCACAACCTATGAATTCAATAATCCAGATGAAAAATATTATAGAAGATTATGGCATGGTATCTGGTTTTAGGTTGAATCAGAAGAAAACTAAAATGATTGTCAAAAATTTGACAGAGAGCAAAAAAAAGGAACTGGAAAGAATGGCAGGTTTTGAGATTGTTTCAAAGGTCAAATATTTAGGAGTACAAATCACAGACTCCAATGCTAAACTGTTTCAAAATAACTATGAGGTTCTGTGGCAAAAGATACAAAAAGATATGCAAAACTGGAAGAAACTGCAGTTATCACTGCTTGGAAGAATATCAGCAGTAAAGATGAATGTTTTACCTAGACTGATCTTTTTATTTCAAATGATACCGGTGCTTAAATCAGACAAACCATTGCTAGAATGGCAAAAAGGACTGAACAAATTCATTTGGAATGATAAAAAACCAAGAGTTAAACTGAAAATAATGCAAGATACTCGTGAGAGAGGTGGTCTTAAACTCCCAAACCTTCGACTATATTATGAAGCAACTGCATTGATACAATTAAGTGATTGGTTTGGGAAAACTAAGACTGACTTGTTGAATATAGAAAGTCATGACCTGGTTTGGGGATGGCATGCATACCTATTTTATGATAACAAAGTGGATAAAGTGTTTAATAGTCATCTACTTAGAAATGCCTTGCTGAGAGTCTGGAGAAGGCACCGAACTAATTGGGATTATAAGATTCCGTTTTGGCTGGATCTCGCTGATACCATGTGGAATACAAATATTAAGTCACTCGGGGGTTTCTTATATAAAGAGTTACTTTATTTTGAAGAGGGCAGGTGACGATTGAAGACTTTGGATATGCTGTTGGAAGAAGGGAAATCGTTGACTTGGTTGCAGTACAATCAATTACAGATGAGATGGAAAGAAGATCAACAAACTGGTTTAATGGAATATGAAGTAGAATTGGTTGAACAGATAAAGCGGACAGGTCCAATGCATATTAAGAGAGTTTATAATGTTCTGTTAGAAAGAGACTCAGAAAATGAGCTAGTTAAAGATTGTATGATTAAATGGGCACAAAATTTCTCTCAACCAGTTATGATGGAAACATGGGAAAAAATATGGGTTCAGAACGTTAAATTTACACAGTCACAAAATCTACGAGAAAATTTTTATAAAATGTTTTATAGATGGCACTTAGACCCCAAGAAATTGTCTTGCATGTACCCTAATGTGCAGCCAAAATGTTGGAGATGTGATTGTTTAGATGCTACATATTATCACATCTGGTGGACTTGCAGGAAAGTGAGGGCTTTTTGGATAAAAATCTGGTGGGTTATGCAAAATGTTTTAAAGAAAAAAATACAATTTTCTCCGCAATTTTTTCTACTGGGTATAATTAAAGACTTTACACTGGGTGAAACTAAATTGATTTTGTATATGATGACAGCAGCTAGGTTGTTGATTGCCCAACATTGGAAGAGTGATGTTTTACCGACTGTTGACCAATGGACCCAGAAGATGGCTGGATTTGCAGAAATGGCAAAGGTTTCAGCTTTTTTAAAAGACCAGACGCATGAGAAGTATATACAGGAATGGAAATTATGGATTGAGTATGTACAGAATAAGTATCAGACTAGAAAATATTATATCGCTTTTAGCTGAGATGATTATGTTAGTATGTTAGTAAATATAGAAAAAAGATATGGAAGTTTGAATAACATATATATTGTTTGGGAATATTAATATTGCATATAATGGAAGTCAAGGGGGGGAGGGAAGAGGGAGGAGGGGGAGGGTTAGGGTGGGGACGGGAAGGAATTATATATTGTTTTTATATGTATCTTATAATGTGGGGCTAGGGAGGGGGGGGAAAGGGGGAAAAATTTGTATTGGTAAAACTTTTTCAATAAAAAAAAAAGAAAACAACCAAGCTCAGAGAGCACCACCTTCTTTCTGTCTTTCTATTCCTGTTTCATTAAAATATTTGTTAACAAAAGCAGAAGACACAGACCATCTGCCAGGCATCAAGACTGGCATTTAAGGCATTGCCACGTTCCTTTTCTAACATGACAATGGCTTATGGCAAGGGATTTTTGCAATCCTGGGGGCCCATGGCACAGGAGAGAGGAACGGAAGAAAAATCATTTGGTGTGACTCACCCAGGAAGACATCCTGAAAATATATAACCGCAGGTGTTGGAGTGGAAGGTCAACAGTTTGAGCACACAGAAGAAGTCAAACTTGTAGAGAACACAAAACATTTAAGAAAGATTAATGCTACAATTAAGAAGACCAGATGTGGAGTTTGGGTTAATGTTGGTGGCACAATTGCTTGTCAATCCGATCATAGAATTGGAGGGAACTTAGAAGTCTCTAGTCCAGGGGTGTCAATCTCAATTTCATTGAGGGCCGCATCAGAGTTGTGTTTGATCTTGGAGGCCAGGGGGGACGTGGGCAGGGTGGACGTGACCAGCTCGCCATCGCTGTCGGGGGCAGCTGTGGAGGCCCAAGTGCTCTGCCAACACAAACGGGCTCTCGAGCTCCGTTTTCACCTGTGACAGCCTCCTGCAACTCTCTGCCAGTGAAAACAGAGCTCAAGAGACCACCTGCGGCCCTCCTGAGCTCCGTTTTCACTGGCAGAGGCAACATGGGCCGGTCCTTTGCTGTTTCCAGGGCAGCCCCATGGACCAGGTCTAAGCACCGCATGGACCCTGCCCCTCCTGGAGTCCCCACACAGCCCGTTTTGAATGCAGATAAGTGCAGGGCATGCACGGAGGCTCAGGGAGAGCAAAAAATGCGCCTACCGGAAGTTCGGGAAGTCCAGCCTCCAGAGGGCCTCCAGAGCCCGGGGAGGGCAAAAACGCCTCCTCCTGCCGTGGTGCAGGAGCCCAACTAGGCCACGCCCACCATGGCCACGCCCACCCAGCAACCAGGCAGAGAACCCCTGAATACACCATGATACCAGAGTTACGTATTTTGGGGTGGCAACTCCTCCCACTGGACGCACTGATTGGGGCTGATGAGAGTTAAATCCTTACTCCAGCTTTCCCCAACCTGGTGGCCATCATTTGAGTTAGAGTTGCTAGCCTGAAGAGTCATTTTGAGGGGGGGGGGGGGGAGTTGTCATAAATTATACTTCATAAAAATGTTTAAACCACTCAGCAATTTTGCTAGAAAAAAATAGGGGAAGGGTCTAATTGACTTTGCTTTTATTTTGGGTTCCTACAGATCCGCCTATCACCAGCAAATATCTCTCGGCATCTTTTTATGCTAAATATATCGTCCCACTTTTGATCGTTCTTGTGATCTTGCTGGTCCTCTTCTTAATGTACAGACGAAAAAGAGGGAGAGGTGAGACGCCGCTGTTCTTTTTTTTCGCAGGAAGGCTTATTTGCAAAACGGTTTATTATTCATTATTAAAACATACGAAGAGTTCTTGTAGGAACTGGGTGTGTCTAGTCTAGTGAAAAGAAGGACCAGGGGTGCCATGATAGCAGCCTTCCAGTATTTGAGGGGCTGCCACAAAGAAGAGGGGCTCAATCTATTCTCCAGAGCACCAGAAGGCAGGAGAAGAAGCAACGGATGAAAACTAATCAAGGAGAGAAGCAACCTAGAAATAAAGGAGAAATTTCCTGACAGTTAGGAAAAAATAATCAGTGGAACAACTTGCCTGCAGAAGTCGTGAATGTTCCAACACTGGAGGCTTTTAAGAAGAGATTGGATGGCCATTTGTCTGAGATTGGTATAGAGTGCCCTGCTCGAGCAGAGGGTTGGACTAGAAGACCTCCAAGGTCCCTTCCAACCCTGTTATTCTGTTATTCCCTAGATTTCAGTCCAGATTTTTAGGAAATCTGCCTTCCTTTGTTCCAAATCAGTGTTTTTCAAACTTGATGACTTCAAGATGGGTTGTTTTCCACCCCAGAATTCCCCATCCAGCATCCTTTAAGATCGGGGTTTCCAACCTTGGCAACTTGAAGATTTGCAGACTTCAACTCCCAGCTATGCCGGCTGGGGAATTCTGGGAGTTGAAGTCCCACACATCTTCACATTGCTAAGGTTGAATGTCCGTGCTTTAAGGTGTGCAGACTTCAATTCTCAGAGTCCACCCATCTTAAAAGTTAGCAATTGTAAAATACATAAATTCACCCTGGTTAACAACATCCTCCCTGTTGCAACCACAAATAGCTTTTGAGAAGTCTTTTTCCACTGAATTTCTGGAACCCCATTGTGCAGACACTGGCTCATTTGGCTGAAATCAATATGAGGAGCAGAGAGAAGAGCCACATTGACCACTTCCCACAGAAGCTGGGCATTTGACTAATTGATGGCAGACAATCTTGCAAATTCCTTCAGTGAGGGAGGTCTTTGGGCCAGAAAGTTAGAACAAGGTATGGTGGACAATCCATCATCATCATCTACTTCTTCTTTTAACCACCCCATAATACCTTGCAGGGTGGAGTCTGGGCAACTGAATGGAGCTAGCAGAGTATTTACTGGCCGGATGCCCTTCCTGTCGCCAATGTAGAGTTTTGTTCAGCAGATAAATTCTAATAACGCCCAGAGAGAGAGAAATATTTGCCTCTACCTAGGATCAAACTCACAGCCTCCTGATTGTGAGGCGAGAGCTCCACCTCTAGGCCA
>WNWU01000390.1:383013-396908 GCA_012654045.1 Ptyas mucosa | reverse complement strand
AACTCACAGCCTCCTGATTGTGAGGCGAGAGCTCCACCTCTAGGCCACTGCACCACTCAATGTGTGCCAGACAATGCCAAGACAAAATTACCTGCAACTGCTCACCTTGCCCAAATTTGACTTCTGTGCACTCTGGCCACAGATGTTCTTGATCAAGGAAAGCCCCCTCAACAGCAAGGCAAATCCCCCCTCTCATTTACTGCACAAGGGTGCATTTGGATATAAAGAGAGATCCAACCTAGAATCAAAAAGAAATTTCCTGACAGTAAGAGCAATCAATCAGTGGAACAGCTTCCCTCCCTCCAGAAGTTGTGACTGCTGCATCACTGGAGGTCTTCCAGAAGAGATTGGACAGCCATTTGTCTGAAATGGCAAAAGGTCTCCTGCCTGAGCAGGGGGCTGGACTAGAAGACCTCCGAAGTCCCTTCCAACTCCGTTATTCTGGATTCTGCAAAGCTAAGAAACGACAGGGTAGATTTGATCAGCAGGCTATGGATTAATTCAGTAAGCAGATTGTGTGAATGCAACCTCCAATATTGCCAACCTAAACAATGTCTGGAGATTTTACAGAACTGATTAAATGTCTTAAAATGGAAACTTACAAGTCAGGTGGCCAACAGGTAATGTCTCAGACCTTTTTGTGTTCTACTTGGGGCCTCCTTCCAGATTACTACACCTAGTCTTAGTTTAGTGACTGCCCTGTACAATGACCACCACAGTTATAACCATGATGAATAATAATTTTGCAACCAGTTGTCACACTGATAATTTTTGCAGGCTGTAAAGCAAAGAAAAGCTGAAGTCAGATTGTAAGCACAATTGTGGTTTCACTTGCCAACCATTTCACTTAGTGACAAAAGTGGCTAGACTCAGTTCGGGTCATTAAGTGAGGACTCCTTGGACTACCACTGAAGAGAAAGTGGCTTGGTCAAAGTTTTCTTGCAGGCAGATCAATTCTCCATGACTTCAGGTCTTCAGGCAGGACCTTGGTTGAAGTTTCACAGCCCTCGTATCCCAATCCAAAGTGGGCAGAACTAGCCGATGAATTAACCACCAGTCCTGGCCATGGGCAAGATGATGGGCAAGGGGTAGGGTGCCCCGAATAATGCCTGTAGCAGCTCAGCAGATCCTCCAAAGAATTCATATCTCTTTTCTTTCCCTTCCAACAGAAATCCACAGCAGCATGGAATCCATCAACGAGTCTTCAGGTACGTCATCTTCGTAGCCACGGCCCTCATCAAGAGCCACGGCTGGACCACTTTCACATTTCTTGGGTGTCTAGATGGGAAACTGCTCTGGCAGGAGTTTTTTTGTATTTTCATGTAGCAGCAAAAAGGGCATCAGGCACCATAAATCAGGAAGTCCAGGCAGCTCAAATGAATATATAAGTTTGTTACAAGCTCAAGCTCTCAACAAGAATCTGGCCAACTAACAGTTCAAAGCAAATTGGCGGCAGATAAAAGTCAGCAGAATTCAAGGTGGGCCAGACTTAGATCTCTTGTGAGCACGAAGGGACTTGAGACTAATGACTGGTTTGACCCCTCCCTCCCTTGGGCTCAGCCTGGTCATCTACATCAGGATTGTAAATCAAAGCGGGGGACCCCACCTTGCTGACATTCAACTCCCAGCAGCCTCAGTTAGCACATGCAATGGTGGAGGACGCTGGGTGTTGTAGTTCTAACAGGTCTCTTTAGGTGGCGCACCCATTCTCCATCCTGAGCACGAACAGGGCTTAATTCTCATTTCAGACTCCGACAACGAGGTGGGTCCTTCGGTGGAACAGATGGCAGAGGTCAGCTTCCTTCCCGAGGTAATCCGGTTATGCCCTATGAGGGGGTGGGAGCCCCATTTTCTTTCCCACTTTTGCCTGGTCCTCTGCACTGCCCGAGAACTAGAATCCTCGACTTACAACAAGTTGCTTAACAAGCAATCAAAGTTGCATCAGATCTACCTTGGGGCTACTTACAACCCAGTTCCAGTGGCCAGGCCATCTCCGCAATCGTGTGACTATTGAATCAGCTGTTCAATAAAAAGGGCACATTTATGGCTCTTTGCACCATCCCACGGTCACGTTTTATGGAGGTTTTGCCAAAACTGGTTCTTGGCCAAACCGTGCCCATAGCCAATCATTGCTTTTTGTTAACGAGCACTGTTTTTGCTTAACGACCACTGCATAAGTTGTAAAATAAACAGGTTGGTCCCACGAGCAACCCATTTTATGACCATCATGACATACAACCAAAACGGTCCATGATGGTCGTATGTCGAGGGCTACCTGTAAGGATGGCTCATCTTCAGAGCAGAAATGGCGTGTTGCAGGAGGGATGGGGAGTGGGCTCCCAACTCCCCACCTTGACTGGATGGCTGTTTCCCCCAGGAGCCAAAAGCTGCAGGAATATTAGCAGCAGCGAATTCTGCCTTCCTTTGGGTATTTTGGCAGCCTTTGGAGATGAGAGTGGATAAAATCCAGGCGTTTCGGCTTTTGACTTTAAAATCGCACCGCTATAAGTCAACTCTTGTGCTCCAAAAGGCCACCAACAACCGTTTGAGGTTTTAGACCAGGGCTCTCCAAGCATGGCCCACTTTAAGACTAGTGGACTTCAATTCCCAGAATTCCCCAGCAGCACGCTGGGGAATTCTGGGAGTTCGTCCTCAAATCTTAAAGTTGCCAAGGTTGAGAAATCCCTACTTTAGAGCTACAGATGTGAACGTGGACAGATGAAAAGGGTTTTGCTGTTCCTTGCAGGGTGTTAAACCTCTCCCTCAGAACAACACGTCCATCGCAGAAACAGCCGTCAGCAACCAGGAAAAGGCCTCCGATACGCCGAAGCAACTTCCAACTCAAGCATGATTTTTGCTTCGGATTCTGGGTCACTGCCTTCTCCCCCATGTTATGCAATGTTAAGGGTGGTGGGATGGGGGGCTGGCCACCCCAGTAAGAAGCCCTCGAATGCCCCCCCCCTCCACAGGAGGAGGCACCTCCTGGCTTCCAAGACTGGCATCTTATCTCCAACTTCCCTGGTTCCAAAACTGGCACCAAAGGAGCATGGCCAGTTTAGTCTTGCTTAGGTTCTCGGCAGTTTTGGCCAGACTCTCTATCTGAATAATTTCCAAGAATTGGAAGTGGAAAAGACCACACTTGGAATACTATATCCAATTCTTCAAGGTATTGGTTACCATCTTTAGAGCGCTCCATGGCTCAGGACCTGGTTATTTACGAGACCACTTTCTGCCACCGGTAGCCTCTCACCAACCAGTACGCTCCCACAGAAGGAGGGAGCCGTCGGCCAAACAGTGTTGACTGGCGGCCCCCAGGGGGAGAGCCTTCTCTGTGGGGGCACCTGCCTTTTGGAACAAGCTCCCCCCCCCCCCCGAGATACGGAGGATCCCGGATTTGCGCACTTTCCGCCGTGACCTCAAGACCTTTTTATTTCATCAAGCAGGGCTGGCCTAACCCTTTTTAATTGTTTAATTTTAATCCGAATTTGTTCTTAAAAATAGGGGTGTTTTAATTAGTGGGCCAAATCTATTTAATATGTTTTTAAACTTGTTTTTAAATTTTGTATTATATCTGTTTTATTTATGGCTGTTCACCGCCCTGAGTCCTTCGGGAGGAGGGCGGTATATAAATCTAATAAATCTAAATCTAATTATTCTGGTCACCATGATACAAAAAAGAGGTTGAGACCCTGGAAAGAATGCAGAGAAGAGCAACAAAGTTGATTAGGAGGCTGGAGGTTAAACCATACAATGAGCAATGTCCCCATATTTGAGGGGCTGCCCCAGAGAGGAGGAAGGGAGTCAAGCTATTTTCCAAGGCACCTGAAGGCCAGACAAGGAAGAATGGATGGAAACTGGAATGTGTGGGAGTAGGAATGCAGATGAGAAGCCAAACTTCAAACAGCCATGTTTATTGCAGACAATGACTCAGTAAAACCAACATGCAATTTTCAGCTGATAGCCCCTTTTAAAGGAAAACTATCAGCCTTTAACCATTAACATTAAAATATGTCCCACACCTGCGTGGCAGAAGAAAAGTCTCTGCTCACGCCTGCGCGGACATAACAGAAACTGACCAAGGAGAGATTCAACCTAGAAATAAGGAGGAATTTTCTGACTGTGAGAACAATCAACCCATGGAACAGAAGTTGCCTTCGAAAGTTGTGGGAGCTTCATCGCTGGAGGCTTTCAAGAGGAGACCAGGCTGCCATCTGTCAGAAATGGTGTAGGGTCTCCTGCTTGGGTGGGGTCAGACTAGATGACCTCCAAGGTCCCTTCCAATTCTGTTAATCTGTAAAATCTGTCAACAATTGAGGGAACAAGGATTATCTAGCATGACAAAGAGAAGGACTCGGAGTGACATAAGACAATCTTCCAATATTTGAGGGGCTATCACAGAGAAGAGGGGGGGTCAACCTATTCTGCAAAGCACCTGAAGGCAGAAGAAGCAGCTATGGATCGAACATTATCAGAGAGATCCAATTTAGAACGAAGCGAGAAATTTCGTGATCGATGCGAACTAATCAATGGACCGGCTTGCCTTCGGAAGTTGTGGATGCTCCATTACTGGTTTTCAAGAAGAGATTGGACAGCCATTTGTCCAGTATGGCCTTGAGCAAGGGGTTGGACTAGAAGACCTTCAAGGTCCCTTCCAACCCTATTATTCTATACCAGTGATGGCTAACCTTTTTCTTTTCAGGTGCCAAAAGCGTGTGCACGCTCCTCCCCCTCCGCCATGTGTACGCGACCCACCCCCCCACGACCCCCATGCATGGACGTGAGGGGTGGGATTCAAAAATTTTAGCAACCTGCACCACGGCAGAGGGGGGGGGCGTTTTCACCCTCTCTGGGCTCCGGAGGCTTTCCTTGAGACTCCGGGAGGACGAAAACGGCCTCCCCTGAGCTCCGGAGGCCCTCCAGAGGCTGAAAATGGGCCCGTTTCTGGACTTCCGGGAGGCCCGTTTTTCACCCTCCCCACTTCCAGAATGTGTGCGCTGATCCCACTTGCGCTCTCCCTGCCCCCCTGCAAACATGCACGCAACCCCCATGCATGTGCACCAGGGGGGGGGTTCTACTTACCGTTACTACTGGTTCACAACGGGGCTGCGCATGCACAGAAGCATTTTCATGACGTCAGCGTCAGCGGGCGGAGCCTCCCGCCGGTTTTTCTACTGCTTCTATAGAACCGGTGCGAAATGCGGACAACCCACCACTGATGTGCACGCATCTCTTCCATGCGTCCCAGCCCCTTGCGCACCCCAAAAATCAGCTGGCTGGCGGGAGGCAGGGTGAACATGAGCTGGGCGATGGCTCGGGTGACCGTAGAGAGGGCTCTGTAGGCCAGCTGTGGCACGCGTGCCGTAGGTTCACCGTCACGGTTCTATACTGTATGTTCCAGTGGCGAGTTTCAAAATTTTTTACTACCGGTTCTGTGGGTGTGGCTTGGTGGGCATGGCAGGGGAAGGATACTGTAAAGTCTCCATTCCCTCCACACTCCAGGGGAAGGTTACTGCAAAATCCCCATTTCCTCCCGATCAGCTGGGACTCGGGAGGCAGAGAATAGATGGGGGTGAGGCCAGTCAGAATTTTTACTACCGGTTCTCCGAACTACTCAAAATTTCCGCTACCGGTTCTCCAGAACTGGTCAGAACCTGCTGAAAAATCCACCTCTGGTATGTTCCAAGTTGGATGCACCATATTATGGTGTTTCTGCTCTTTGAGTGGGCGGTGAAGTGAGTTGCCATTCTGGGTGTCTGAGGCCCTGTTCCACTCTCCTCTGATGCTGGGCATTTGTGTGAAACCACTCGTAGGAGTCATTCCCCAATTCTAGGTGATGAGTCTGTAGGTGACACCCAGTTATCTACGCCTGTCATGGTTTGAATGGAAGTCACCGTGGAAACCCTGACTGGGTCTCTAAAGGTTGTCATGCTCTGGATGAGTCAGACTCAGCAAGAGAGTGGCTACAAAATGGAATGAATAATCTTGAAATAGGAAAATAGCAAATAGTTGCAAAAAGTAGTTTTGCAACTATTATAAAATGAACTGCAATATTTCAACATTACAAAAAGGGGATGGAGAGAGAAACAGGTTTGCCCTACCTAACCTCTAGCTTCCAGGAACTTGCAAGAGAGAGAGACCGTCTCTTCTTCTTTCTCTGGAGAAGCCAAAAGTTCTTACGGGAACATCAAAACATGAGGAGCATTTCATATGTCTTGTCCTGAATTCCCACCATTGTGACGCCTTCTTTCAGGGGCTAAAAATTCAGCTTGGTCAGCCTACCGTGGAAACCCCACCAGGAGGTAAAAAACAACTCCCGAATTGCAGTGTTTCCCTTGATTAAAGGTAAAGGTTCCCCTGGCACATATGTGCTAGTCGTTCCTGACTCTAGGGGGTAGTGCTCATCTCCGTTTCAAAGCCGAAGAGCCGGCGCTGTCCAAAGACGTCTCCGTGGTCATGTGGCCGGCATGACTCAATGCCAAAGGCTCACGGAACGCTGTTCCCTTCCCACCAAAGATGGTCCCTATTTTTCTACTTGCGTTTTTTACCTGCTTTCGAACTGCTAGGTTGGCAGAAGCTGGGATAAGTAACGGGAGCTCACCCCGTTATGCAGCACGTGGGATTCGAACCGATGAACTGCCGACCTTTCGATTGACAAGCTCAGGGTCTTAGCCACTGAGCCACCGTGTCCCTTGATTAGGAACAAACAAAATCTGATTAGGAAGTTGTGGTAATATTGTAATACTGGTAATATTGAACTGCAAACTAGGGCAGGCAAAACTTTTGCCAGACCAATTCTTGAATACAGTTCATCTGTCTGGAACCGCACTGCATATCAGATATTTCACGAGAAGTGTATTCCCTTCCTCTGCTTGCAACAGAAGACCTTATGCCACCAGGCTTGAAATTTTGGGCTTAGACAACTCAGAAATACGCCGCCTTCGGTTTGACCTAAGCGTAGTACACAAAATTATCTGCTACAAGGTCCTACCTGTCCATAACTACTTCAGCTTCAACCGCAAGAATACACAAGCACACAATAGGTAGAAACTTAAGGTAAACGGCTCCAAACTCAATTGCAGAAAATACGACTTCAGCAACAGAGCGGTCAATGCCTGGAATGCACTCCCTGACTGTGGTTTCACCCCCAAACCCCCAAAACTTTAACCTTAGACTGTCTACTGTTCACCTCACCCCATCCTAAGAGGTCTGTAAGGGGCGTGCATAAGGGCACCAGCGTGCCTACCATCCCTGTCCTACTTCCCCATTTATTCATATCAATTTCCTGTAGTCATAATCATGTTTATACTTATATCTGTTACCTTATACATGCTTGACAAATAAATAAAAATAAAAATAAATAAATAAGTGCCAAGAAAATTTCCACTGGTGGAGGAAGAGTGTTCTGCCCAGCTACGGAGCCCAAAGAACGCAGCACACACAAACTCTATTCAAAGCTTATTTTGCTCAAATAACTTAGTCTTTATCAACCAAAGGCTGTTAATAGCTGTCTTAACAGCCTACCAGAATTCTAAGATAAGGTAATCAGTCTTACTAGAGTTGGCAGAAAGCCCAGAAACAATTTTGCAGAGAATCCAGACGTGAAGGAGATTGAACTAAAGTTGTTCCCTACAGCTTGCTGCAAGCGGCGTTCCTCCTTAAATAGGCTAAGGGAGTGGCCAATTAGCCCCAAGCCTTACTCTCAAGAGACCTCCTCCTGAGGAGCCACTCCTGCCTTTTGGCAGCTCTGCCTGCCCGTGCATCGAGAAGAGGCTCCTCCTCTTCATCCTCTTCACTTAAAGGAGCTTCTGGAGGATCTGAAGGCCATGGCTGAATCCCTGCCTCTGGCACCACATCTCCTCCAGCCTCCTCACTGTCTGACTCGAGTGCCAGCTGCACAGGCTGCTGGCGCAGCACCACACCAGCCTCCTCACTGTCAGAATCAGCTACAATCTGCACAGGCCACTGACGGGCCACAAAGAGATGGATCAAAGGGGCAGGAAGGAATGAAGCCCACCTGGGATTCATGGCTGAGACACCTGGGGAGCGGGCACCCATATTGTATTTAGATATTTGTCAACCTGTTTCAAGTTTGGGGGTCCTTGTTGCTCCGTGAGCTTGGTTGCTTTCTTGCAGACATCTCATTACCCAACTGGGTAACATCACCAGCCTCCACTGTTTGAATGTTGGCATCCATGTTGACAAATTTCAATGGTTAAGCTTCAAGTAGCACTGATTATGTTACCTAATTGGATAATAAAATGTCTGCCATAAAACAACTAAGCTCAAAAAGTACCAAGGACACTAGAGTTGTCCTCCTCGTCTACCTCCTCCTCCTCTGCAGACTCTACTTCCTTCTGGCATTGATGATGTTACCTAGTTGGGTCCTGAAACGTCTGCAGAGAAACCACCAGAGAGCCTCAAGGACCCCCCCAGTTCAACCCTCAGCTACAGATATTCTCTATTATTCCAAGCTTAACATCAATTTGTTATAAAATCTGGAGTAATGTTTAACCTATTGATTTATTATTTCCTCCAGTGTTAAAATTTAAGAGTTTGCGATCCCAAACAAAAGTACTACCGTGTTTCCCCGAAAATAAGACAGGGTCTTATTTTCTTTTGAACCCCAAAATAAGGGCTTGGCCTTATTATCGGGGGAGGGGGCTCTGGAGGAGTGCAGGAGACTCAAGCGGCCTGCGCACTCACAGCCGGAAGTCCGGCAGAGAGAGGTTCCCTTCATGCGCCGCCATCAAGTACCTCCTCTCCCGTGGGGGGGGGGGGTGTAGAATGTGAGCACCAAGCCGCGTGAGTGCCTGTCCCCCCGCCCCGCCCCGCTCGCACGCCTCCCAGTCCTCACCATGTCGATGTGAGCACCAGGTCCTTGGGCTCATAGCCAATGCCCCCGGCACCCGAGTGGAAGCCACAGCCTGGGCCGGCTCTCCCTGCAGGCTCCAGCTGCAGCCGTCACCAGAGTGGGAAGCACATTCCCAGAGCGGCTGCTGCCCTGACTGTGGCAGAGGCAGGGTTTGGGGAAGAGAAAGAAAGACTTCTGCGCCCAAATCCTGCCTCTGCGGCTTCCAAACCATAGCGCAGGCAGGGGTGGGTTGCTCCCGGTTCGCACCGGTTCACAAGAACCGGTAGTAAAAAATTTTAGTAGTTCGGAGAACCAGTAATAAGATTGGCTGGCCACGCCCCCAAACCGGTTCCCGGCCCGGTCGCGGCTCTTACCCCGCCCACCATCATTGCCTACATGCAGCCCCGGGACTCCGCCCTTTGCCAGCCAGGAGCGCTGCCGCCAGTCGCTCCCGTGCACCCAGCTGCCTGCCTGCCTCGTCACCGCCACCATGAGGAAAGGCCCCGAAGTTGCGCTGCTTGGGATCCAGGTAGGCTGCCGCAGGGAGAAGCCAGGTATGGCGGGGGGGGACGCTGCCCGGAGCCGAGCTCGAGGCTGGCAGGAGGAGGAACATTGCCTCTTAGCCGACTCGAACTGTCTGCTGCCGCAGCCTGCCACCATCCCCTCTCCCCTGCCAGCTGCTCCTGTGTGAGTACCGCTGCCACCAAGGGCGAGGGGGCGGTGGTGGCAAGGATGGGCCGTCCTGGGCTTCCTTGTCTCCTCGCCCGAGCAGACTTCTGGCATAGCCCCAGGCCTCTGGAGGGAGGGAGGGAGGGAGGGAAGCCCTGGCCTGCTGCTCCTGCCGCCACCACTCCCTTGCCCCCAGCAAGAGTGGTTCTCGTGCTGCCGCTTCTCTGGCAGCACCAGGACCAACTGCCGGGGCAGAGAGGGCAACGCAGGCTGTGGTGGCAGGCCACCGTTCTTGCCGGGTAACAGACAGGCTGCTCCTGGAGCATACAGGAGAAGAAGCTGCCAGCGGGGAGGCGAGCCACCCCAGGAGGACCGGAGGAGAGCGCAGCTCCTCACTCATGGAGATCTATCAGTGGGGAAGTGGACGCGGTAAGAAATGCACAAGCCAGGAAGAGGTTATATTCCCTGCCGGAGAGGGTTGCACAAACCTTTGCTATGCGTAGCGCAGGCTATGTGGACGTGGCGCCTAGGCGCGGGGGAGAGCAGGTGCACAAGGTTTACGGTTGGTGCCATGGGTGGCGAAAGGAGCGGGGGGCACAGGAGTTTGCAGGGATGTGGCTGCCTTGGGAGGGTTGGGGGGTGAGGGACCTGTGTGGGTGGGTGAGAGAGAGGGGGCTTATTTTCAGGGGAGGGCGTATATCTAGGCCCACCCCAAAAATAAAGCTTGGCCTTATTTTCAGGGAAACACGGAAGTAGCTGGGGTTTTTTCCCCCAATGATCCAGCTATTTATTCTGTAATGAATCCCTTATTGTAAATAAAGAAACACCAGGAGTTAAATTGCTTTAGATTAGATGTTCTTTGAATTGTGCTAATCCTTCAGTTTAACATCCTCTTGAGCGGAGAGTAAGCCATTAAGTCTTCGCCCTCCAGGCTTAAAGAATCCCTTGGTGTAATCTTAACACTTATGGGATTATGAGCCACTGAAACAAGAGGTGCGACTTTCACATCTCTAAACTTAAGTTAACAGTGAACTGCAGATCCAGTACGTGTCTAATTCAAGGGTTACTTTTATGAACAGAAGAGCAATGACGACGTCCCTTTGTTGAAGGCTCTTTATGGCTCCAAAATCTCGTAAGAAGGAAAATGGTGACATGCAATCTTGAACATTTTTGGGGAAGCTTGCTGGCGTTATCTTCAGACAGGAAACCCCATTCATTCCTCTGGACCCCTGTCTTTACCATTTCCAAGAAGCTATTGGGAGGGAAATTGTAAAATGGTGTTTGATCATTTGGAAACTGAGTTGAAGCTTGGCAAAAGCAACCCATTTAACAAGGAAAAATAAAAGATGGAAGGGACCCTTGGAGATTTTCTAGTCCAACCCCCTACTCAAGCAGGAGACCCTATGTCATCCCAAAGAAATAGTTCTCCCAATTTGGTGGACAACTCCTCTGTAGCCGTGGATGCTTTCAATTCTAATAAAAGCCATTCATTCCCAACTGAATGAGCCCCCCCCCCCAGTCCTTCCTGAAAACATCACCAGGCCAGACAGAACGGAAATACCCAAAACTCCAAAAGATGTTTATTTTTAGAAAAAAATGTACAATTTTACTTCCTATTATTTATGAAAAAAACCCTCGACTAACATTGTTGTAATGCTTAGTACCACTGCAAACAGTAAAAACAAAATTTTATATATTAAAAAAAATTTACATTTTACAATTTTCTACATGCATGCACAAGGTTTCTCTGCTTTTTTGGGGGTGGGGGTGGGGGAATGTCAGAAAATGGTTTCCTAAATTCGGTGTGTGTGTGTGTGTGTTTGAGCGAAGGAGAAAAGTGGCCTCTGTTTCAATAATACTTCCAGTCTGAGAGGGGAGGATGATCTCTTGAACTCTTTTCTCCTACTAAACAACCAAGTCTTAAAATGACATGAAAATGGCAGTGAAGTTACTTCTCGGAGGCCAGGTCTGGATGTGCTTTCAAATTTAAGAGGATCAAGAGGTGTGGGCTACAAATACAAGACCCCCCCTGCCCCACCCCCTCGTGAGGATTAGAAAGTTTCTATGGAGTCCTTGACTTACGACTCATTTAGTGACCAAAAAGTTACAACAGTGCTGCAGAACGACCGTATGACGGTCCCTGCACTTATGACCACTGCAGCACCACGTTCATGTAATCACAATCCAGGTTCTTGGCAACCGATTCACACATACGACGGTTGCAGCATCCTGAGGTCACATGATCCCCATTTGCAACCGTCGCAGCCGGCTTCTGACCCAAAGAAAGTTGATGGGGAAGCTGGAAGGGAAGGTTGCAATTTGCAGTCATGGGATGCCTCCCTTATTTACAAATAGCAATTTGGTGAAAAATTGCATAAAAATTATGTGTGGCCACACGATGCCTCACTTAATGACAATTTTTTTCCAATGGTGGTTGTAAGTCAAGGACTACCTGTACTTGTGTTTTTCCAAGTGCTGGGGGAAACTCTTATCCTGTTATCAACTTTTGCCACCCCAAAATTCCTCTAAACCAGGGTGTCCAACAACCTAAACTTTTAAGACTTGTGGACTTCCAACTCCCAGAATTCCCCAGCCAGCACAGCTCTAAACCAAGAAGCCACCATCCAAAATCAAGTATGGATCACTGGTGGACCCCATTAAGAATCTCCCTAAGAAACCGATCCCTTCTGTAGCTCCAATATCTGGGTGCGAACTGCTTCTAAGGCCCTGAAATCCTCTGGATCAAATTAACAGATTTGGAAGGGACCTTGTAGGTCATGTAGTCCAACCCCCTCCCCAAGCAGGAGACCCTACACCATTTCTGACAGATGGCAGCCCAGTCTCTTCTTGGAAGCCTCCAGTGATGAAGCTCCCACAACTTCTGATGGCAACTTCTGTTCCATCGGTTGATGGTTCTCTCTGTCAGAAAATTCCTCCTTATTTCTAGGTTGAATCTCTCCTTTTTTCCATCCATTGTTCCTTGTATGGTCTTTAGGGGCTTTGAAGAATAGCTTGATCCCTTCCTCCTCTCTGGGGCAGCCCTTCAAATATTGGAAGATGCTCTCCTGTCTCTCCTGGTCCTTCTCTTCACTAGACTAGCCATGTCCATGTAATCGTTCATCGTATGTTTGAGCCTCCAGTCCCCTCATCATCCTGGTTGCTCTTCTCTGCCCTCTTTCCAGAGTCTCAACCTCTTTTTTATAGTGTGGTGACCAAAACTGGATGCAGGACTCTAGGTGTGGCCTTACTAAGGCTTTATAGAGTGGTATTAGTACTATCGCTTGATCTTGATTGTATCCCTCTGTTAATGCATTTTAGGATTGCAGTGGCTTTTTTGGCTGCTGCCGCACACTCTCTTATTTAACTGGTTGTCCACTAAGACTCCAAGAGTGAGGACAATTAACCAGTGGCACAGAAATTAGCTTCAGAAATCATGGGCGCTCCATCACTGGAGGTTTTTAACAAGGGACTGGACAGTCACTTATCTGAAATGGTATAGGGAGGCTGGACTAAAGACCTTCCAGCATATTCTATTTTATTCAGCAGCGGGCCACAGACACAGCGCTGTTAAAAGGCCGCAAAGGTATAAGACCTCACCTGGTGGGCACCTGCTCAGAAAAACCAAGGCCAGCGTCTGCATAACGACCAAGAGAAACTTTTGAGCCTTTAGCAGATTTGCTATATCTATTGGTAGTCCTCGACTTACGACAGCAATGGAGCCCAAAATTTCCATCGCTAAGCTTGGGTTAAGTGAGTTGCGGCCGATTTTACAACACTTTTGCCACCGTTGTTAAACCAACCACCGCAGTCATTAAATAAATCAAGTGTCCGTTAAGCGAATCTGGCTTCCTCCATCGGTTTTGCTGGTCGGGCGCCAGCTGGGAAGGCCACGAGTGGTGATCAGGACAGCACCCAGGACAGTGCAAGCGACATAAATGCACGCCAGTTGCCACGCGTCCCAATTCCGATCACAGGACCATGAGGATGCTGCAACGTCTGTACAAGTGTACAAGTCATAAGCCACTTATTACAACTAAACAAATAGTTGTAAGTCGAGGACTACCTGTCCCGGAAACTTCTCTGCGAAGGAGATTGGGCCGGTCTCTCCCAGTTGGTCGCTTTGGGGGAATGTTACGGCAGGAATAAGGAAAAGATATAAATATATAAATAGAATGCAAGCTCTGGTGTCAGCGTTGATTAATTTTTTAAAATGGCATCCCTCTCCCAAAGCCAATGCCGTGGTTTAAATTGGAATATTCTGATGAAGGTGTAAAGCAGATGTCTCTAAACTTGGCAACTTTAAGACTTGTGGACTTCAACTCCCAGAGTTCCTCAGCCAGCTTTGCTGGCTGAGGAACTCTGGGAGTTGAAGTCC
>WNWU01000390.1:340988-354032 GCA_012654045.1 Ptyas mucosa | reverse complement strand
GTCTCCAATCTTGGCAACTTTAAGACTTGTGGACTTCAACTCCCAGAGTTCCGCAGCCAGCAAAGCTGGCTGCGGAACTCTGGGAGTTAAAGTCCACAAGTCTTAAAGCTTTGCTGGCTGAGGAACTCCGGGAGTTGAAGTCCACAAGTCTTAAACTTGCCATGGTTGGAGACCCCTGCCTTAGAGGTCTTCTAGTCCAACCCCCTGCTCAAGCAGGAAATTATTCTAGACCAATGGCTGGCCAGTCTCTTCTTGAAAACCTCCAGTGATGGAGCACCTACCCTTCTAAATTCCTGAGACATTTAGGGTCGGGGCAACTAATAACCATTTAATCTTGTTCAAGTCAGTTTGTCTTCTGCTCCTCTTTGTCCTACATTGTCCTGCCTATCTTCTCTCCTAAGCCACATGTAGCTGATACTGTTTTACTCTGCCTCAAGGGCCCTTTTATTATGCATGCGGATAGAAACTAATACCTCTGCAAATGGAGGCCATTGTTTAATAAAGGTCTACTGCTGGTCTCAGGCCTACACTGAACCTTGAGAAAGAAAGAGCAGCATTGGGTGGTTGTTTTTTCAAAGCACGGTCTTAAAAAAAACAAATTTACAAATCCTTCACCTTTTAAAACATCTGCCCTTTAATTTAACTGGTTTGTCTATCTCTGCAACTTTAAGTGGGGCGGACTTCAATTCCCAGAATTCCCCAGCCAGCTATGCCTTCCAGTGAAAGGTTTGTGTCTTTAGGGCGGGGGGGTCTCCAAACTCGGCCACATTAAGGCCTGTGGACTTCAACTCCCAGAATTCCCTAGCTGGCACATGCGGGCTGAGGAATTCTGGGAATTGAAGTCCACTCTCTTAAAGTTGCAGAGATTGAGAATATAATATAGAATAATAGGGTTGGAAGGGACCTTGAAGGTCTTCTAGTCCAGGGGTCTGCAACCTTAAATACTCAAAGAGCCACTTGGACCCATTTCCCACAGAAAAAAAAACACCGGGAGCCACAAAAACTCTTCCCGTGCCTGACTGTTTCTTGAGCGGCCACAAAACTAGCCTATGTAGTTGAATTAAACGTTGTTTTCTTCTGAAACTTTTTACTTTTCTTGGATTTATCCATGGTTGGCCTATTGGGGGTTGAAAAGCTCAATAAATCACCTGCTGTGGGTGTTGCATATTGGCGGTTGTGACGCCTATTTTGAGTGACGGGGAGCCACAGCAGAAGGATGAAAGAGCCACATGCGGCTTCAGAGCCACAGATTGCCGACTCCTCTTCTAGTCCAACACCATAGTCAAGCAGGAAACCATTCAGGACGTTGAACCTGCCAATTCAGGGTGGGTCCTTGACTTATGACCACAACTGAGCCCAAAATTTCTGTTGGTAAGTGAGACATCTGTTAAGTTTGTTTTGCTCCCTTTCGCGGCCTTTCTTGCCAGCTGTTAAACGAATCACCGCAGTTGTAAAAATTACTAACAGGGCTGTTCAGCGAATCCGGCTTCCCTATCGACTTTGCTTGTCGGAAGGTCGCAAAAGGGGATCAGATGACCCCCGGTCATAAATACGAGTGTCCGAATTTTGATCACGTGATCATGGGGAGGGCATGCTAAGGCCACAGGGCAAAAGTTTGCCCTTTTCCTCAACGCAAGGGGACCTTTAGTCCTCCCACCCGTCCACCCACCCCCAAATACAGAGAAGGTGGGGCTGAAATGGGTGGAGGGCTGAGGCCCTCATCACAAAGAGGGGGAGGCCACTGCAAATTAGGCTCATATCACTGGGGCTGGGGGGAGCCCTTGATAGGTTCTCCGCTCCCCCCTCCCCACAATGCGAGCACCGCTGCCTGCACAAAAGGCGAGAGAGAGAGAGAGAGAGAGAGAGAGAGAGAGACCAGGCTTTTGTGCAAAACCCCTGGAGAGTTTTGCACATTTATCACGGCCGGGGGAAACAAAGCCGGCCTGAGAACACGCACAGCCGGTTACCTAGGCGATGGCAAGCAGGCCGGGGAGCTTGCAGGCCAGCATCCAAAATAGCCAGATGAAGTTTTTTGGGAAGGGGGGAGACGGGCAAGGGGTGCCCAAAGAGGGGGACGCTGCCCCCATCGGCCTCCACCCCCCTGAGCTTTGTTTGGTGGTGGGGGGGGGAAACAAGGGTTTCTCGGGGAAACAAAGCAGCCGGGACAGCTGGGGGCAAACATTTAGGAGAGGGGTTGGGTAGGGGGCTTTTTTTGAATAGGAGAGGTTGGGAAGGCGGCTGTGGACTTATTCAGGCTGGCCTTTGGGTGAGGGAAAACACAGAGGGCCACCTCTGTCACCCCCCAGCCCTCTGCGCTGAGCCCCCCCCCCCAGCTGGGGGAGGGACCCTTTTGCAAGGTGCCCATTCGGAGCAACCCACTCGGTTACAAAAGAAAATCTTTGCACAGCGCAAGGATCCAAAGCTCCACCCGTTCCCAGCAGCTCCAGGCAAGGCAGGGGAGCAGCCCCCATTCAGTGGGGATGGGGCAATTTGGAGCTCGATGCCCCCGCTAGAGAAGGCAGCCCCCCAAGACCCAACGAAGAGTTGTCCCCTCCCGAATGGTGGGGGTGCCGCTTCCTGACCCTAAATCTCTCACTCAAGTTGTGGATGGCTCACAAGGGGATTAAAGTGGGGAGGGGGCGTGTTACAGTGCCCCCCCCCCCCAAATTCAGGTTCTGCTCTCAGACGTCCCAGTCTTCGGAAGGCACCTGCAAACTATTTCTTTATTTATGAAATTCATTTACCGCCCATATCACTCTGCAAAGAGACTCTGGGAAGCACAAAATTTGAGAGAGACTAGATAGACAAGAGAGAGAGACACAGAGAGACAGAGAGAGAGAGAGACGAGAGAGCAAACTAGATAAGACAGACGGATGAGAGACAGAAAGAGGGAGGCAGAGGGTGGGGGCAGAAAGAAACTGACTAGACATAGATGAAGAGAAAGACAGACAGACCAGAGAGAGAGATACAGGAAGGAAGGAAGGAAGGAAGGAAGGAAGGAAGGAAGGAAGGAGAGAGAGAGAGAAGCAAGATTGTTAGAGAGACAGACAAGAGAAAGAAACAAACAGGATAAACAGGGGGAAAGAGAGACAGAGACAGACAGACAGAAAAGACAGAGAGAGAGACAGGGAGGCGGGGGGGGGGGGGGGCAGAAAAAAAGTGAGTAGACAGACCAAAGAGAGAGATACAGGATGGATGGATGGACAGATGAGAGAGAGAGAGAGAAGCAAGATAGTTAGAGAGATAGACAAGAGAAAGAAACGAACAGGATAAAGGGGGTGAGAGAGGGAGGGAGATTTGCATGTATCTTCTGAAGAGTGGGCAGTGTGGGAGCAGAATATGAACTTGGGAGCCCACCTCCCAAATGCCCAACCGTGTCCATCCCCAATGGACATCCTGACCCATAGAGGTGGGCCCAAAGGCTGCATCAACCTACAGCGGCCCGCCGCCTTCCTGCACGTGATCCAGAGTTTTCTCTGCAGATGAAGCTACTATGCCACTATTTAAATCCTCAAACACCACAAATGTATTTGTGATTCTCTACAGCTGTTTCTCAACCTTGGCAACTTTAAGATGTGTGGACCTCAACTTCCAGAATTCCCCAGCTTCTGGGAGCTGAAGTCCATGCAGCTTAAAGTTGAGGCTTTTTCCTCACCTCTGTTAACACACCCAGGATTTTATTAAGACTTAAAAAGAACAATTCACCCATCATTAGCCAATATAGCCTCTATTCACACAGCTAAACGTTTTGGACAACAGCTGAGATAAAGCCACCATTCTTGATCAAAACTCCATCACTGATTAAAAACAGCTTCAACGAAGTCTCAGGAATCACAACCAGCAGGAGAAAACACACAACCACACTGAACAGTTTTCACGACTTAAAACAAGGAATGTCCATAAGATTTTACAGTTCCAAAAAGTGAATTCTTCTCTCGGACAAAAACAGGTTAAAAATAACGTGGGAAACAAACACACACACCCCGTTGAAGGTCCTTCTTCCAGGCCAGCCCCCCCTCCAAGGGAAGCCACACTCACCAACCCAAAGGGCGCTGGAGAACCGTCTCTTGCTTGCCCACTCAGCCCCACCAACAGCTGTACATAGCCGGGCCGCTGAAGACCTCAGCCGCTGGGCCAGACGCTCCCTCCTGTCCCGGTTAGTGTGGCAAGTCCTGGATCTCAGCATCTACAAGGGCTACGGTGTAGTCCAAGGTCCAGAAAGGAGCTGCAGAAAGAACCAAGATCAAGTATGAGAGAATGCAAGTAGTTTCGGTTATTGTTATGATTCCTTATTTTAGCTATGAACCATAACGAAGCAAGAATGGGGTGAAGCATCCAAAAAGTATCCTGAATGGTTGGGGAAAGTAAAGGAGAAGGCAGCTTGAAGGACCGTTTATCCTACAAGGAAGGACAAAGCGACAATTAGCCAGTGGAAGAGTTCGCCTTCAGACGTTGTGGTGCTCCATCACTAGAGGTTTTTAAGAAGAGATTGGACAGCCACTTGTCTGAAACCATGTAGGGTCCCCTGCTTGAGCAGGGGGTTGGACTAGAAGACCCCCAAGGTCCCTTCCAGCTCTATTCCGATTCTGATTCAGCATATTTCGACCAGTTGGTAAAGGTGCCCAGAATCAAACTGTGAGAGGTGGCACTTCAAGGGTGGCTCCAGCACTTCAGGATATTGAAAGTTCTACAGAATTGGACATCATGAGTCCAACCAATGGAGGAGATACAAACATAGGGGGAACAGGCCCGGAGGGATAAAGGTGGAGGAGGCTGCATGTCCCAGCAAGAATTAACATTACATCAAGGTTTAATGGGTTGAGAAATCAAAAAGGAAAAAAGGAGGATCTCAATAGCACTTAAGACTTATATACCACTTCACAGTCATTTACAGGCCTCTCTTACTGATTTACAGAGTCAGCCTCTTGCTCCCAACAATTTGGGTCCTCATTTTACCGACCTTGGAAGGATGGAAGGCCGAGTCAACCTTGAACTAGTCAGGATCGAACTGCTGGCAGTGGGCAGAGTTTAGCCTACAATCCTATATTCTAACCACAGGGAGGGAGGGAGGGAGGGAGGGAGGGAGGAATGAAGATAGCAATGGCACTCAGACTTATATACCGCTTCACAGGGCTTCGCAGCCGTCTCTAAGCGGTTTACAAAGTCAGCATAATTTATCGATAAACAATAACACAGATATCGTAGTCTCAAGTCCAGGATTCGGGTTGATGAGAACTTTTGGTTTTAGAGGAAATTATGGAAATGATGCACACTGTGGACTTCTTGCGATACAAACATTCAAATTCAGCCATTAAATTCTCTGGGAGAATATTCAGGAAGCATTAATTTCGCTCAACAGTTGCGAAATTGACAGACGTTGAAGTCCACTCAAGCTTGAAGTCACCAAGGTTGAGAAACATGGAGATGGGGGAAGGGCAAGGGGTCATGGGCTTCCTCCAAGGAACATCACAGCCCACACAGTCCCATACAGCCCTTCACATGCATTCAAACCCCAGAGTAGACGTCTCCAACCTTGGCTACTTTAAGACTGGTGGGCCTCAACTCCCAGAATTCCCCAGCCAGCATGCAACTGACTGAGGAATTCTGGGAGTTGAAGTCCACCAATCTTAAAGTTGCCAAGGTTGGAGACCCCTGGCCTAAAGACACAAGCATTTAGTGGGAGGGAACCATGGGCAGAATCGCCTCCAACCTCCATGTTTAAAGTCCAAAACCTCCATGTTGGCAATTTTAGTGGTTAAGCTTCAGTTAGTTTTTCCCCACCCTGGGAGCCTAGGACAGGTTGTATGGCAACTGCACGTTCCTGGATTTTTAGATGGGCAACGCTTAATCTGACCACAGAATTTAGGAAAAAGATCTTGGAACAAATAGCTGATCACTAGTGGAATGTTAAGCTGGTAAAATACAGACAAGTCTTCAAATTTCAACCATGCGTTTGAACGGTCGTTCGAAGTTTCAACAGCACTCAAGAATGGTCCTCGCATTTATGACCATCCGTTTCCCCATGAATTTGGACACTTGTCAACCGGCATGCATTTACAATAGTTGCAGCATCCTGGGACCATGGGATCACTATTGGCAAACTTCCCACCCAGATCCCAGCAAGCAGAGCCAATGGGGGAAAGGCAGACTCACTTAGTAACAACATGATTAGTTTAACTGCAGTGATTCACTTAACAACTATGGCCAAAAAAGTTTTTAAATTGTGCACCACTCTGCTAACTGCCTTGTTTAGCAAGAGAAATTCTGATGGATGGATGGATGGCAGGCAGGCAAGGGAAGGGAAAAGGGGAAAGGGGAAAGGGGAAAGGGGAAAGGGGAAAGGGAAAGGAAGGCCCCGAGTAGGAGAAAAGAGGAAAAACAGGAAGGAAGCCATGACAAAGAAGGTCATAAAATCAGCCCTGTCTCACTTAAGAACCACTCAGCTTAGTAAGTGTCTGCTCCCAATTGTGGACGTAAGTCAAAGACTGGCATGGCAACCTCAGCATTATTTTGCAGTTCCCGAAAGAACAAATAACCAGGCCATGCTGCTCCCAGCTGCCATGCCCAATTCTGGGGGCACCATTTCAAAAAAAGACTCCGAGAAATTGCCACGGGTTCAGCCCAGCGCAAGGAAAGCTAATTGGCAGGTAGACGAAACCTCTAATGAGAGGTTGAAGCATTTGACTGGGCAAGTTTTGGGTCCTTTGAAGAAGACAAGAAAGGGACACAATTGTGCCTCCTGACTCCTTCCCTAGAGAGAACTGAGCAAAATGTCTGGTTTCCTTCGGGGTTTCTGCCTCCCAGAGACCCCCCTAAGTCCCTTCAAAGTCCAGGACTCCTCTGTCAAAACCAAGAAGCATCTGGATCTTCTCACAGCCCCGGTGGCCATTACGAAGGAAGGCTCCTCTTAGGAACCCTTGCAACTCCAACAGCTGGAATGTGTATTTCCCTAGTTTATGAGTTCGTAAAGTTTATGGGGTCTCTACAGCCAACAGATGCCTCTCCTTCCTCCCCCAGACCCAAAGCTTCAAATCCCCCCCCCTTTTTTTTTCAGAGCCCTCCAAAGCGGCTTATCTGGAGCTTTAATCATCTTGCCAGACTGAAGAGGGTTAAAGACATTTGAGACCCTTTTTAGAACTTTTTATCCACTTAATAAAGTTCGTCCCTGGGACGATATATGGGTTCAGCCAGGGAAGCTGGAGAAAAAGGGGAGGGGGGGTTAAGTCACTTCTCCCCATCATTGCAGCCCATGAATACAAGACCAGGGATCAACAGGGTCAACCAGGCTTCAAAGGGATCAGGGCTATCATCCTTTCTAGATCTCTCTGCAAGTCAATCTAGAATAGAGGTGGAAGTCTTCCAGCAGGGTGGATTTGATTTAAATCAACTTGATTTAAATCATAATTTTTAAAGAGCAACTGTCCTGTGTCCCACAGCGGCTCCTTCTCTGACCCGCTATTGACTCACCGACAGTCCCAATATTGCCAAATCTACAGCCTCATATGCTACATAACTAAGCTCCATGTCACACTAAAAAAGCTAAATTATTAATGTATCTTAAATGGAAAACTATCTTTAGATAGATTTTTACTTGAAAAGCATTTTATTAAAATAAATTTTATAAAAATCACAAAAATCCGATTTAAATTTTTTAAAAATCTGATTCTTTTGATTTATTTTTTTAAAAAATCATCAATTTTTATCCACCCTGTCCTCCAGACAAATGGAAGTCCCACCTACACACACAACCCAAGACTTTGCTGCTTCTCTAGTTAGGGTCACACCTTTTCCCAGGTAATCCCTTTTCCCCTAATTCTGCAATGAGATGGGATGCACAAGTCCTCACTCTAGTTGGATCTAAACTCTGCACTGATCCGTATTTGATGACAATTTGTTAAATAAGCCATAATCTTGGCTTATGGCAGGGTATGATTCTGGTACTGAATAGCCATGTTCGTACCACACCTAAATATCTAGCAGCTACATTTGCATAAGATGCTAAACTTGGTTAGTTTTAATTTGGTTTTCTGACCAAATAACTGTGGGAATACTAAGTGTAAGGGCTGGACATAAGTCACTGTTTTCGGTGCCGTTCTAATTTCAAACACTAATTGCACTAAATTAATAGGGCTGTATTGCTACTATCCATCTCACCTGTCCTATTACTTTCCCCTATTGGTATCTTACGATTTATCACTTTGCCGTTTGTATGTACACTGAGAGCTTATGCACCGGAGACAAATTCCTTGTGTGTCCAATCACATCTGGCCAATATTCTATTATGAAATGAATGATTGTTAAGTTAAAAACTACCCATAAATTCTTGAAGTTCAACAAACAAGCCTCCAGCCATCCATTATCAAAAACACAGAAGGAAACAAAGGGACCACAAATCTGTGTTGGATTTTCTCGTGACACCCCAAATCTTCTGTGGGGCCTGCAAAGCCTTTAGAGATTCTATAATCCAAGCAGGTGGTGACTTCTGCAATCTGTGAGCAGAGCTCTTATCCAAGCCCTATTAACAGATAAAGACATTCTGGTTAAACAAACAATACACAACTACTGTACAATGCCAAGCCTTTGTTGAACTCACTGAATCAATATCCAGCATCTTTGACAGGAAAAGCAATCAGGGCTTCTAGCAAGTGATGGCACCTCTTACGAGAGCAGGGACTTCAACCAAAGGTTTCCTGTACTTGGGCATCAATCCTACACACCATCCTGGAGACATTTTGGCCTGCCTTCCTTTCCAAAACAGCTTTAACTCACTGACATTGGGGGGCCATCTTGACCAAACTGGTCTCTTCAGCTCATGCCACCACATTTCACTTGGGTTAAAATTAAGTGGTCAACTCAACCATTTTCAAATGCAAAATTTCTTTGGCTTCAAAACTTCTGTGATAAATTTATTCATGCATTCAGGGTTAAATTTCAAATTATGTGCAGACTACCTTGACATTCTCCAGTAAAATATTCTGGTGTAATCCAGAACCTACTATTGCCCCAAAGATGAAGACCATCCAGATTCTGAAGCTGCAAAGCAACCTCAAGTTAGATGCTCACACACTCTATTTTTATGGTGGGAAGGAGAGCTTCTTCTGTTGAAATGAATAATTTCTCCAGGTGTAATATTTCTCAGTAAAGCCAGAAAGTTCTCATCAGAAAGTTGGCTCATCTGTCCACAAGAGTGTGGTTCCAACGACTACTAGGTCATCCAATGTTCCTCGGCAAACTCAAGTTGAAAACAATATGCTTTCTGTAGAACACCTGCCTCCTTGATGTTCTTCCATGGACATCCTCATGCTGATGGACACTGAAATTAAGGCCATGCAAAGATGCTCCACAGATCTTCTGCAGAAGTTCTTTGAAACCTCCTGCAGTATTGTATATCCTGTTCTTGAGATAATTCAGTTGGCTGACCATCGATGGGAAGGCTAACAATGGTGACCATGGATGAATGGAGACTGTCAACCATTTTCTGAGTCCTGCAGAAAACTCTTTGGATTGGGATATAACTCATTTCCACAAACTTGAATATTAGACTCCAATTGTGGTAATCAAACAACGTGGGTTTTTAATATGGAAAGTCCCTTAAACATACGTCCAACTGCAACCGGTGCAATGATTTACCCCCTCAAGAGCATCAGATAACCCCATATTTTCACCAACAAAGACGGTGACTATTAGCACAACATTTTTCCATAAAGATTAACAAAAAGCATTATTTTTCACGCTATTTTGTTTAGCCAGAATCCCTTTATCCATTAATAATGTTCAGATGAAGCTCTAATTACATTGCATGTCACAGTCAGCAAGATTATGGATCACCATAATTAAGCCTCACCATAATTAAAATCCCTCCAGCCAAGGGCTGTCCACCATTTTCCAAAGCACATCTGTTTCCAGCTTGAATGGCGTTTGCCCTAGGAAGTTTTTCTTAAAAGTCCCATCAAAATCTGCTTCCTCGTCATTTACATCCATTCTTCTTCTGAACGAATCTGCCCCCTCTCTTCTACATGACTCCTTCACGTACAGGTAGTCCTCGACTTGCGGCCATAACTGAACCCAAAATTTCTATTGCTAAGCGAGACATTTGTTAAGTGAGTTTTGTCCCATTTTACGACTTTGTCACAGCTGTTCGGTGAATCATTCATTGTGAATAACACAGCTGCGAAGTGAATCTGGCTTCCGCACCGACTTCTGCCTGTCAGAAGACCGTGGGATACAGAAACCGTCATAAGTACATGTCAGTTGCCAAGCATCTAAATTTTCATCACGTGACTATGGGGATGCTGCAATGATCGGAAGTCTGAAAACCGGTCGTAAGTCACTTTTTTTCAGTACCATTGTAATTTTGGTCGCTAAACAAATTGTTGTAAGTCGAAGACTATCTGTATTTGAAGCCAGCTAACCTGAGCCACACATTTATTTTCCTCTGAAGGCTAAACACCCACAAAGTTTTTCCTTCCAGGTCCTGGATCATCTTAGCTGCTCTCCTTTGGACCTGCACCACTCTGTAAATTCCTGAAATTCCTACAACGCATTGTCCAGAACTGGACACAACGGTCTTAAGTGGACTCTGACCCAACCAGAGTTTATGCCAGCAAACAAGAAGTCACAATTAACATGGCATTCGATACAACTGCAACAGGTATCTTAAGAAAGCTGCACAAAAATACACAGAAAGCCATCTTCTCCAATGAGGCTCCTCCAGATGAGGGACTACAACTCCCAGAATTCCTTTAATCAAGGCTGAGGATTCTGGGAATGGTAGCCTCGTCACATCTAGAAGGCACCAGGTTAAGGGTCCTGTCAAGGCAAGGGCTTGGGCGGGGGGTTGGACCAGAAGACCTCCACACTTCCATTCTTTGATCTTGGGCAAGGAGATTGAGTAGAAGACCTCCAAGGTCCCTTCCAGCCCTGTGATTCTATGATCTTGGGCAGGGGGTTGGACTAGAAGACCTCCAGGGCCCCTTCGAGCCCTGTGATTCTGTGACTTTAGATCCCCATTTATTATCGCAGGGGAAGGGAGCGGCCCAGGTGTTGGGCAACTGAGATGAAACCCAGGTTGCCAGTGTGTCTGCAGGGTGCAGTCGAAATGGTAGTGTTGACGGTGCAATCAAAGCTCTTTTTATGGGACACCTGGGAGCATCTGCCAAGCTTTGGGCAACAGGTGCCTTGGCCGCCATGAAGTCAGGGCTGCCTCCTGGGAGGTAAGTTTTGTTGGGGGGCAGCATCCCCAGCCCCTCAAGTGCCCAAGAGCAAGCCCTCCCCCCTTCTGCAGAACCCCAAAAGCACCGGGTCCCCACACTGGACTCTCCATCTGTGGACTTCCATCCTCCCCAACTGGCAGAGCCAAGAACAGTCTGGCAGCCTCCGGGAACCCCAGGCTGACATAGGCTGAGCTACGACTGGTTGCTTAGTGATGGTTCAAAGTTACAACAGACACCCCAAAAAGGGACTTACGACCTGGACTGGAAGTTCTGATGTTTCATGGCCACATTTACAACCGTCACAGTTTGCAATTCTAATTGCAGGGCTCGGTCATGGTCATAACTCAAAGACTACCTATCATTCAGTCCGTAAAGCAACCCTCCAATGAAACTGGATTCCTGGTGACCTCAAGGATACGTCCAGGGTGTTTTCTGGGAAGATCAATACCAGCATACAGGCAGTCCTCGACATATGACCATTCGTTTAGCAACCGTTATGGCAGCACTGAAAAAAGTGACTTGCAACACTTATGACTGTGGCAGTGTAACCCCATGGTCACGATTGCGATCTGGGCTCCTGGCAAGCAGCTCACATCTACGATGGTCACACAACACACACTTGTGAGCTTTGCGGTTGCCTTCCGACAAGCAAAACCAACGAGGACAGCAGCAGAGAAAGGTCACAAGTTGTGGTCACGTGATGTCTCACTTAGCAACGAATTTTCCAATCCCAATTGTGCTTGTAAGTCAAGGAGTACCTGTATTCCTCCACTTGTCTCTTTCTTTCTTTTCTTTTTTTCTTTCTTTTGCTCTTTCTCTTGCTTTTTCTCCTTTCTTTCTCTCTCGCTCGTGCTTTCTTTCTTTCCTTTCTTCCTTCCTTCCTTCTGCCTTTTCTGACACACTCACACCCTTAAAATTACGACCAAAAGCATGCAGAAATGCCTTCCCCTTCTAGAGTCTCCGTTCAACTTAATGGGTGAAACTGAGAAGGACTTTCCTGTCAGGTCCGGCTCATCTTACACTTCCTGCTTCCTGCCAGGATCACAATTTATATCTGTGCCCTCCAACCTCGGTTGCCCTCCAGATCAGGGTTCTCCGTGCTGGGTTTTTTAAACCCCGATCTTGAATTTTTCTAACTTTTTGTCTGGGTTTCTTAAGTTGTTGATTTTAAAATTTCATAGAAGTTTTTCTCTACAGGTAGTCCTCGGCTTACAACCATTAGTTTGGCAACTGTTCAAAGTTACGACAACACTGAAAAAGGTGACTTGCCACAGGTCCTTGCACTACGACCATCACAGCAACCTCACCATCGCGTGAACAAAATCCAGGCGCTTGGCAACCGGCATGCAACCGATGACGGCTGCAGCATCCCTGGAATTAGGAGATTCCCGCATTTGCTGCCTTTCTGACAAGCCACGTCAGTGGGGGAAGCCAGATTCACTTAACGACCACGTGAATCACTTAACCACCGTGGCCAAAAACAGAGGTAAAACCAGGCCCAGCTCACTTAACAACAGAAGCACTTCAGCAACAGAACTTTCCTTCCCAATTGTGATCAAGAATTATATTTTTAATAATTATCTCTGCAAAAGAGCCTTGGATAGTACAGTGGTCTAAAACACCCTGTTATTAACACCAGCTGCCTGCAATTATTGCAGGTTCGAATCTCACCAGGCTCAAGGTTGACTCAGCCTTCCATCCTTTCTAAGGTGGGTAAATTGAGGACCCAGTTTGTGGGGGCAATAAGCTGACTTTGTATCAATATACAAAAGTATGAAGGCTATTGCTTAGCACATTGTAAGCCGCCCTTCTCCGGAGACTCAGGGCGGCT
>WNWU01000390.1:303391-325156 GCA_012654045.1 Ptyas mucosa | reverse complement strand
ACTGGGTGACTTTGGGCCAATCACCAGGAGACCGTGAGTTCTAGTCCCGCCTTGAGCATGGAAGCCAACTGGGTGACTTTGGGCCAATCACCAGGAGACCGTGAGTTCTAGTCCTGCCTTGAGCATGGAAGCCAACTGGGTGACTTTGGGCCAATCACCAGGAGACCGTGAGTTCTAGTCCTGCCTTGAGCATGGAAGCCAACTGGGTGACTTTGGGCCAATCACCAGGAGACCGTGAGTTCTAGTCCCGACTTGGGCATGGAAGTCAGCTGGGAGACTTTGGGCCAATCACTAGGAGACCATGAGTTCTAGTCCCGCCTTGGGCATGGAGGTCAGCTGGGTGACTTTGGGCCAGTCCTTCTCTCCACCTCACAGGGTTGCTGTTCTGAGGAAAATTGAAGGAGGGAAGACCATATATTCACCCCCTTGAGTTCTTTGTAAAAAAAAAAAATAAAGCCGGAATATCAATAAAACCAGAACGGTTGCATGTAAAGGTGGGTGGGGTTCGTAGCTGTCCGCTGGGGTTTGTGCACAACCTGGTGCCACCTGGCAGCCTGAAAGCCGTAGCCCCGCCCTCCTCCTTCCTCTGCCCCCAGCACTTGCAGCTCTCCCCGTCTTCCCCCCTCCTCAAAATCTTTGCATGTCAGAGGCGGAAAGTGCAAAACACTTTATAATTACTGGGATAAACGTCGTCACGTACAGGGCTCACAGGCAGCCTCTGGATTAATAGCCCCGGTGCATCAGGGAGCCTCTCTTGCCTTCACCGCCTCCCTTTCCTGGGTGAGCCCAACAAAAGTTGGATCTTCGCCCAGCATTTCCCGTAGGAGAGCCCTGGAGGTCTACTCCAACCTGCTCCACCGAAAAATGTGGGGAACCAAGTTACACGTTTGGCAGTGGAAGAGCCTTTGCAAACAGCCTCTCCAAATCTTCTTGACTCTTACAGATACAGATGAACAGAGTTGGAAGGGACCTTGGAGGTCATCTGCTCCAACTCCACCCCCACCCAAGCAGGAGACCCTACACCACTTCAGACAGATGATCCAATCTCTTCTTGAAAACTTCCAGGGATGAAGCTCCCACAACTTCCGAAGGCAACTTCTGTTCCATGGGTTGATTGCTCTCACTGTCAGGAAATTCCTCCTTATTTCCAGGTTGAATCTCTCCTTGTTCAGTTTCCATCCATTCTTCCTTCTCTGGCTTTCGGGTACTTTGGAAAATAGCTTGAGGAGGAGAGCTTCCTCCTCTCTGGGGCAGCCCCTCAAATATTGGAAGATGCTCTCCTGTCTCCCCTGGTTCTTCTCTTCCCTAGACTAGACATAACTCAGTTCCTGCAACCGTTCATCATATGTTTTATCCTCCAGTCCCCTCATCATCCTGGTTGCTCTTCTCCGCACTCTTTCCAGAGTCTCAACATCTTTTTTTATAGTGTGGTGACCAAAAGGGGATGCAGGACTCTAGGTGTGGCCTTACTAAGGGTTTATAGGGTGGTATTAGGACCTCCCTTGATCTTGATTGTATCCCTCTGTTAATGCAGTTTAGGATTGCATTGGGTTTTTTGGCTGCCGCCACACACTCTTGGCTCCTATTTAACTGGTTTTCCATTAAGACTCCAAGATCCCTCTCACAGTTCCTGCTCTTAAGCCTGGTTTCACCCAGTCTGTCTGTGCACTTTATGTTTTTCTTGACTAAGCGTAGGACTTTAGGACTCAGTCTCCTGCTGGACTGGATTGGCACACAGGGAGTCCTTGACTTAAGTTACAACCATTCATTTAGCAGCCACTCGCACTTACAACAGCACTGAAAAAGGGGACTTACAACCAGTCCTCGCACTTACGACCATCGTAGCATCTCTTTGCTCATGTGCTCAGAACGCGCTCACTTGGCAACCAGCATATGTTTATCATGGTTGCAGCAGCCCCAGATCACATGATCTCCATTTGCGACCTTCCCAGCCAGCTTCTGACAATGGGGGAAGCCAAATTCACTTAACGGCCACATGATTCACTTAATAACAACAATGATTTGCTTAACAACCATGGCAAAAAGGGACATAAAATTGGGCGCATCTGACTAAACAATTGCCTTGCTTAGCAATGAAATTTTACCAGACTTTATTTCTGCAGACTGTGGTGTTTTTGGTTCTGTTCACCACCAGGAGGCAGTACAGACCAGTGTTCAGAGGTGGGTAGTCAGATCTTATTAGTCGATGGGGTAGAGTTTCCGAACCTTGGACCAAAGAGGCTTTTTTCAGGAGGCAATTGGACTTTCTTCTTTTTCCTTGAAGACATTTTGCTTCTCATCCCAAAAGCTTCTTCAGCTCTGATTGGATGGTGGGGAATGGAAGGGGAATTGAAGCAGAGGTGGGCTTCACGTAATTTAACAACCGGTTCGCCCAGAATTAAATACGTGAGTGTGCGCATGTGCACTCTCGTTTCATTCTCGCATGTGCCTTCTGTGGATGTGCTTTGCTCATGTGCACGGCTTAAAAAATACAGCTAAATAGGATGGCATAGTGCCGGGGTGGGGGTGGGGGCGGGGGCAGATCGCAACTATCAGTTCGCCCGAACCGGCTTAATCCGGTCTTGAAGACAGCTGGTCAGTTGCATCCTTTTAGAGCAAGGGTGTCAAACTCAAGGCCCTCGGGCCGGATTCAGCCTACGGTGTGGTTTGATCCAGCCTGCAGGGCCATCCCAGTCCACCCGTGTCACTTCGGCCCAGGCTACCCAATGTGAAGAGGAAATATGCCAGCAGTTTGAGGAGTGGCATCAAGCTGGTCACGTCTACTCATCTGGCCACGCCCACCCAGTCAGCCATGCCCCCCCCCAGCTCCCCTGAGCCCTGATGTGGCCCGCAATGAAATTGAGTTTGACACCCCTCTTTTAGAGAGTCGTTGAGGTTCGTTGGAGGTTCGTCTGTGTCCACGTGGGCACAGGGTCACCCGTGTGGTGCAAAAGGGTGTTGAGCCTTCTTGGCTGCAGGATGGACACCAGGGGTGAAATGTGAAATTGGTTACTACCCGTTCTGTGGGCGTGGCTTGGGGGAGTAATGTGACTGGGTGGGCGTGGCCAACTTTTTTTTTAACTTTTCAAAGCATTTTTTCTGCAAATGCAAAAAAATGCTTTGAAAAGGCTCTGCCGATCAGGAACACAGCTGGGATCGTCAGAGCCTTTTCAAAGCATTTTTAAAACCGCCTCTTCCTCTGAAGAGGTTGCAGAAAAAAATGCTTTGAAAAGGCTCTGACAATCCCAGCTGAGCCGCGCGATCATCAGAGGCTTTTTTTTAACTTTTTTTTTTACTTTTCAAAGCATTTTTTCGGCGGAGGAAGTTGTAGAAAAAATGCTTTTAAAAGTAAAAAAAAAAGCCTCTGATGATCGTGTGGCTCAGCTGGGCATGGGGGGGGCGGGGGGGCAGGGATTTTTGCTACCACTTCTCCGAACCACCCGCCCCCCATCACTACCGGATCGGGCGATCCGGTCTGAACCAGAAGCATTTCACCCCTGATGGACACACTTCAAATGGTGCAGGAGTATGAACGGACTTCCGGAAAAGTTTCAGACTACAGGAACCGTTTGCGCTTCAGTTTGAGATGCAGGCAACACAGATTCATCCCCAACAGCCTCTGCCGACTTCAACAGGGAAGGGACGCAGGGCAGAAAAAGCAGCCAAGAAGGCTCCACCCCCATTTGCACTACTGCAAGAGATATAAACCCTTCCCTTCACCACCATCCAGCCAGAGCCGAAGAAGCTTCTTGGAAAGGTGAAAGGTCTTCAAAGAAAAACAAGGAAGTCCAGCTGCCTCCTGAAAAAGCACCTTTATTTATTTATTTATTTATTGGTTCGATTTCTATGCCGCCCTTCTCCGGAGACTCAGGGCGGCTTACAATGCGTTAAGCAATAGCCTTCATACTTTTGTATCTACCTGCTTAGTAGGGCTTTCGGCCTCTCCCAAGTGGTGTTCTTTTTTTATACAAAGTCAGCTTATTGCCCCCACAAACTGGGTCCTCAATTTACCCACCTTAGAAAGGATGGAAGGCTGAGTCAACCTTGAGCCTGGTGAGATTTGAACCTGCAGTAATTGCAGGCAGCTGGTGTTAATAACAGGGTGCTTTAGACCACTGTACTACCAAGGCTCAGTAGTACTTTAACAGCACTTCAGTCTGCTGCGCCATCAAGGCTCTTCTTGACCTGGATGACGGAGAATCACCATCAGAGGTGGCATTCAGCAGGTTCTGGCCAGTTCTGGAGAACCAGTAGTGGAAATTTTGAGTAGTTCAGAGAACCAGTAAATATCACCTCTGACCGGTCCCACCCCCATCTATTCCCAGCTGATCGGGAGGAAATGGGGATTTTGCAGTAACCTTCCCCTGCCACACCCACCAAGCCACGTCCACCGAACTGGTAGTAAAAAAAATTTGAATCCCATCACTGATTGCCATAGACATTTAACCTTGGACCTTTGAAGAAATATGAATTTCAATGGCCAGAATTCCAGGCTGGGTGGGGGAACTCTGGGAATTGAAGTTCAGAAAGTCTTAAAGTTGGCAGGTTTGGTGACCCCAAAATTAATTGGAGGTCTCTCCTTGCTGTCTAATTCCAGACAGTGTTTTATTGATCAAGTTTAGGATTCAACATGCTGTGTGAATGCACCAAAACTCACGATTTTAAAATGTTATATATTATCATCTGTCTTTCGTAGCCTCTGCTAAGATTATGAGACTTAGCATTCGCATTTACTTAAGTAAAACCTACTTGCTTTAATTACCTATAAATAGGGCCCTACAAAACTCAGAAAAATTCCTTTCTCTGGTTTTGCTTTTCCCACGAGGTGGCGCCAGCCTCCATGTTTTGGGGGGTTTCTGTTTTTTTTTTAATTATTTAATTCATAAATAATAAATAAATTGGAAATATATTAAATAAATATGAGGGATTTCATGGCGGCCATATGTGTGATCTCTGGATGAAAAGATGCAATGCTCTTTTTTAAAAAATTTATTTATATCCCACTTTTATTATTTTTACAAATAATTCAAAGCAACGAACACCCCCTCCTTCTATTTTTCCCACGCCAACAACCCTGCCAGGTAGTTTGGGCTGAGAGAGAGAGAGAGGGACTGACCCAAAGTCACCCAGTTGACTTTTGTGCCCAAGGCAGGATTTGAACTCAGGATCTCCTGCTTTTGAACATGCTGTTTTAACCACTAGAACAGTGATGGCTAACCTTTTTGCCGTCGCATGCCAAAAGCGGGGGGAGCGTGGGTAGTTGTGGGTACGTGTGCCCACATCCATAATTCAATGTGTCCCGCCCTCCCGCACATGCGCATGTGACCCCCCACACTTCCCCCTGCTTTTGGCATGCATTTTTCCCCCTCCCCAAGCTCCAGAGGCTTTCTAAGAGCCTGGGGAGGGCAAAAACAGCCTTCCCCATCCCCCCGGAAACAGCTAGTTTTCCGACTTCCGGTGGGACCGGAAGGCCTGAAAATCAGTTGGCCGGTGCGTGCATGTGTGCTGGAGCTGAGCTAGGGCAACACTCGCGTGCCCACCAATATGGCTCCGCGTGCCACCTGTGGCACCCGTGCCATAGGTTCGCCATCACGGCACTAGAACAAACTGGCTCTCTTTAAATATAACATGTATTGCAACGAGCCTGCAGAGTAGACCACTATGAGAGTCTTGCCTTGCGGCTTAGTAGGAAGAAACTAGGAAACACAAATTTGCCTTGAAAAGTTAGGACAAAATACATTTGATGAGACCTAGTCTAACAAAGAAGGGGGTCAGTAGGGATAACGGTGTTCCAATACTTGAGGCATTGACCCAGAGAAGATGGGGTCAACCTCTTCTCCAAAGCACCTGGCCATACAAGAAGTAATGGCTGGAAGCTCACCAAGGAGAGAAGCAACCTTGAACTAATAAAGAGAAATTTCTTGACAGTGAGAACAATTAACCAATGGAAGAACGGCTTCCCTCCAGAAGTTTGTGAGTGCCCCCAACCCTGGATGTTTTGTGACAGAACAACAGAGTTGGAAGGGACCTTGGAGGTCTTCTAGTCCAACCTCCTGCTCAAGCAAGACATCCTAAACCAATTCAGACAAATGGCTGTCCAATCTCTTCTTAAAAACGCATCTACTGTACAACTTCTGGAGGGAAGCTGTTCCCCTGATTCGTTGTTCTCCCTGTCAAGAAATTTCTCCTTAGTTCTAGGTTGCTTGTCTCCTGATTAGATTCCACCCGTTGCTTCTCGTCCTGCCTCCAGGTGTTTTGAAGAACAGGTTGACCGACCCCCTCTTCTCGGTGGCAGCCCCTCGAATACTGGAACTCTGCTATCACGTCACCCTAGTCCTTCTCTTCATTCAATTAGACATACCTAATTCCAACAACCGTCCTTCAAATGTTTTAGCCTCCAACCCCTTCTTCATCTTTGCTGCTCTTCTCTGCACTCTTTCCAGGATCTCAACATCTTTTTTGCATAGTGATGACCAGAGAGATCTAGAGCAGTGATGGCTAACCTTTTTGCCATCGCGTGCCAAAAGCGGGGGGAGCGCGGGGGGGTTCATACCTGCATGTGCCGACACCCATAATTCTATGTGCCCCCCAGGCATGTGCGCGCGATCTCCCCATGCTTCCCCTGTTTTTGGCACGTGTTGGCACAGTGGGCTCGATAGACCTGTTTTCCACTCTCCCCAGGCTCCAGAGCCTTTCTAGGAGCCTGGGGAGGGCGAAAACGGCCTTCCCCATTCCCCTGGAGGCCCTCCGGAGGCTGGAAATGGCCTGTTTGCTGACTGGTGGACCCAAAAAGCCTAAAAATCAGCGTGCCGGAGCTGAGCTCGTTTGCCCACCGATATGGTTTCGTGTGCCATAGGTTCGCCATCACAGGTCTAGAGCCTTTGCTGTTGTCCATTCATGGAGTCAAGGGCAAGGGTGAAATCCAGCAGGTTCTGACAGGTTCTGGAGAAGCGGTAGTGGGAATTTTGAGCAGTTCGGAGAACCGGCAAATCTGGCTGGCCCCAGAGTGGGGTGGGAATGGAGATTTTGCAATATCCTTCCCCTGCCATGTCCACCATGCCACACGGTAGTAAACCGGTAGTAAAAAAAACTGGATTTCACCACTGGTCAAAGGGGTCTTAAGCGATGGGCAGGGAGGCAAACCTCTTGCTTTTCACATCCAGCCCTCTCCCTCAGTCTCCAGCTGCCACACGCACCCCAACTCAGTGGTTAAATGCAAATTTTTTTGCTACCGGTTCTGTGGGCGTGGCTTAGTGGGTGTGGCTTGGTGGGGGTCTCATATGACTGGATGGGCATGGCCAACTCTTTTTTTTTTAATTTTTAAAGCATATTTACTACCTATTCGCCAGAACCAGTAGTAAAAAATGGCTTTAAAAAAGTTTTTAAAAGGTTCCGACGATTGTGCAGCACAGCTGTGATCATCAGAACCTTTTTTTAAAAAAAAACTTTTTAAAGCATTTTTAAAAACTGGGGGTGCAGAACGGATGGCCCGGCCTTGTCTGCCCTTTGCCGAGACCCCCAGCGCTCCAGACCAGATGGGACAGCCCTTTGCGCCTGGGTTCCGCAAGGGTCTCCGTGGCAATGGAGGCAGAGGTCACAGAGGGAGAGAGCGGGACATCGGCCCCCCAGCCCCACAAGTACCATCAGCCATGGCCAAGGGGAGAGAGATGGCGCGGGTCAAACAGGCAGGCCCCCAAAAGACCCCAGGTCAGCCCTCGCCAGGGCGGGGGGCACCAGGGCCTCTTGGGGAGGTTGGCACCAGCTTTTCCAGCCCCAGTAGCGGGCAGACCAGAGGCCCAGGACTGGGGGGGCCAAAGTCCCAGACAATTGGGGCAGAGGCTGGGACCCTCAGAGTCAAGGTCAAGCCAGCTCTTGAGCTTGGCAGCTTCTCCAAAGGGGCGAGAAGGCCTTCTTCCGTTTCTCTGAACGGAAGGGTACTTCTGGGGTCCCCCATTATTTCGAACCATGCCCCTTCCAGACATCTCCCCTTGGGCAGCTGAAGACTCTTGGGGGGAGGCAGGGAGAGGGGAGATGGCACTTCTCGGCATGAGTTGCCAGCAAGATAGCCATAGCACTGAGACTTATATGCCTCTTCGCAGTGCTTTACAGCCCTATCTAAGTGGTTTTACAGAGTCAGCAGGTTGATAATCTGGGTGCTCTTTTATCAACCTGGGAAGGATGGAAGGCTGAGTCAACCTTGAGCCAGTCAGAATCGAATTTCTGGCAGAGTCAGTCTGAGATACTGCATTCTCACCACTGCGCCACCACGGTTCAAGATTTATTTATTATTGGTTCGATTTATATGCCGCCCTTCTCCAGAGACTCAGGGCGGCTTACAATGCATTAAGCAATAGCCTTCATACTTTTGTATATACCTGATTAGTAGGGCTTTTGGCACCCCCTAAGCGGTGTTCTTTTTTATACAAAGTCAGTTTATTGCCCCCACATTCTGGGTCCTCATTTTACCTACCTCGAAAGGATGGAAGGCTGAGTCAACCTTGAGCCTGGTGAGATTTGAACTCGTAGTAATTGCAGGCAGCTGGCAGCTAAATGCTATTTAACAGCAGTTTAGTCTGCTGCTCCACCAAGATACCCTCTTAGCAGTGGTGAAATCTAAAAATTGTCAGTACCGGTTTTGTGGTTCTGTGACTTGGTGGGCTTGGTGGGTGTGATGGGAAGGATACTGCAAAATCTCCATTCCCACCCCACTCTGGGGCCAGCCAGAGGTGGTATTTACCAGTTCTCCAAACTACTCAAAATTTCCGCTACCGGTTCTCCAGAACCTGTCAGAACCTGTTGGATTTCACCCCTGCCTCTTAGGGAAGACATCCCTATCCTGCTTCATCCATGCCCATATGCCTGGAGATCTGGCACACCCAAGCCACAGAAAGCACCATAAGGAATTCCAGGTTCCCATGCTCCCCAGCCAAACAGTAGCCCGGCTAGGCAGAGAGAGCTGAACGGGGCTCTCTGGGCAACATTCAGTGGCATTTATGACCCCTCTCAACCTTGCTATGGTGTAGGGTCTGCTTGGGCGGGTGGTTGGACTAGATGACCTACAAGGTCCCTTCCAACTCTGTTAATCTGTATCTGCTAGCTCCGCCTTGATCCAGAGCAGAGCTCTCCAAACTTGGCAACGTTAAGACATGTGGACTTCAACTCCCAGAATTCCCCAGCCAGCATAGTTGGCCGTATAATTCCCCACTCCAATTCTAGGAGTCGAAATCCACACGTCTTTCAAGTTGCCAAGTTTGGAGAGTCCTGCTTCAGAGCAACACCTGTTGGGCAGGATGGTGCCTAGACACAGCAATTTCCCAGGAAGGAAGGAGCAGGTGCCAAGGAGGAGGGCAAGATGAGAGGCAGCTCAGCCCGAAGACGAAGTGCCTTAGGAGAGCCACTCCCTAGAACAGAGATGGATAACCTTTTTGCCATTGCGCGTCAAAAGCGTGGGGAGCGTGGGGCGGTCGCGCACCCGCGTGCCCACACCATTTAATGCCTCCCCTCCCCAATGACAAAAAGGTTACCAGTGGGCCTGTTTTTCACCCTCCCCAGGCTCCAGAGACTTTCTAGGAGCCTGGGGAGGGCAAAAACAGCCTTCCCCAACCCCCTGGAGGCCCTCTGGAGGCCAGAAACCGCCCGTTTCCTGACTTCCAGTGGGCCCAGAAGGCCTGAAAATCAGCTGGCTGGTGCATGCATGCGTGCTGGAGCTGAGCTAGGGCAACACTCGCGCGCCCACAGATACGGCTCCACGTGCCACCTCTGGCACGTGTGCCATAGGTTCGCCATCATGGCCCTAGAATCTCCCAGAGTAAACTTTAGAGTAAAAAGTCTGTAAAGATTCTCGGTCCTCCAGGTCCTGGTTGTCCCAAAGGTGCTTTTCCAGGAGGCAGCTGGACTTCCTTGTTTTGGGGGGGGGGGGGGCGTTTTGCTTCTCATCCAAGAAAGTTCTTCAACTCTGAAGAAGCAAAACGTCTCCAAAAGAAAAAAACAAAGAAAGTCCAGTTGCCTCCTGGAAAAGCACCTTTGGGACAACCAGGACCTGGATGATGACCGAGAATCTCTACAGATTTTTAGTTATGCAATTTGGGATGAACATCCTTCCAATGGTGTGGGAACAGGAATAGATTTCCAGAGGGAAAAAAATTGCAGACTACAGGAACCATTTGCACCACTCAGGTGACCCTGAGGACACAGACAAACCTCCCAGTGGCCTCAACGACCCTCTCAAAGGATGCAAACGACCAGCTGTCTGCAAGGACTATAAACCCTTCCCTTCCCCCCCATCCTAGTTAGAGCTGAAGAAGCTTCTTGGATGAGAAGCAAAATGTCTTCAAAGAAAAAAACAAGAAAGTCCAGTTGCCTCCCGAAAAAGCACCTTCGGGACATCTTAGACTAGTGAAAGTTTAAGAGCAAAAGAACCCTGGGGGCACAGTGGTTAAAGTACTGCATTGCAGACAAACTCTGCCCACACAGTCTGGATGTTCGATCCTGATGGGGTTCAAGCTTGCCTCTGCCTTCCATCCTTCTGAGGTCAGTAAAATGAGGAGCCAGATTCTTTGGGGGCAAGATGCAAATAAAGCTTTGACATTGTAAACTGCCCAGAGAGTCTAAGCCTACAGTGCTATTGCTATTTAGTCCGGCAAGAGTCTGTCAATTGTGCGCAAACAAATAAAGAACCAGAGCCCGGACGTCGTTCTTGAGCTAGGCCCAGCCCCTGCCCTCTTCCAATCGCTGCCCCCTCTTCCCAGGCAGGCCTGGAAGGAGCCAAGGTTATGGAAGCACCCAAGGCCCCCAAGAACCCCACCAGCGGCCGAGGCCTCTTCAACACCAACATGGGACCACTGCAGCGCCAGCTGCGCCTGGGCGAGTACAACCTGCTCAAGTGCGCTGCCATGTTTGAAAGCGACTTCGTTCAGGTAAGAGGGCAGGGGCAGAAGCAGCCGGGGAGGTGGCCGTGGCCCCATCCAGCCCCCCCCCCCCAAGAAGCAGCCGTGCTTAGGAATGCAGGTAGCCCTGGATTTAGGAGCATTCATTTAGCAACCTTTTTTTAAAAAAAAAACTTTATTAAACATAAAAAGATAAAATATCAAATCAAGTACATACAAAATACATTTATATTCACCCCATAAAATAGAAAAACAATACAAAACAAAACAAACTAGATCTATCTATCTATCTATCTATCTATCTATAAAGTGACTTATTACATCATTTATCTTATTGACGGTGCTTGTTGTTAATTTTATTTTCTTGTTTTCTTGAGAGAATCAGTATAAAATGTGGTATAGATGGTATCTGGCCCCTTTGAGGTTAGCGAAGATGTATCAGAACTTAAATCCAACTTGTTGGAAATGTAAACAAGCACAGGGCACATTCTTTTATGTCTGGTGGCTTTGCCCCAAAATTAGGAAATACTGGGAAAAAATAAAAACTTGGCTAACAGAAATAACAACAGAGGAAATAGAGTTGAAACCAGAAATTTTTCTATTAGGCATGATCAAAGGAAACCATAGCAAAGAAACAAAATATTTAATATTACACATAATTACGGCAGCCAGATTGGCATTAGCACAACATTGGAAAACGGATCAATTGCCAACAGATCATCTAGTAATCCAAAAAATTTACAATTGTGCAGAAATGGCTAAATTAACATTTGAGTTAAAAGACAAGGTAAGACTCAAAATATTATACTGTATGGAATAGATGGTTCGATTGGACAAGTCAAAAGAAAAGAGAGTAAACGTTTAGTAACTTTTCAAAGTTAGGACCGTTGCAGTCTTCCAATATCTAAGGGGCTGCCCCAAGGAAGAGGGGGCCACCCTATTCTCCAGAAGGCAAGATGAGAAACAACGGATGGAAATTAATCAAGAAGAGAAACAGCCTGGAATTAAGGAGAAACTTCTTAACAGTGAGGACAATTAACCAGTGGAACAGCTTGCCACCAGAGATTGTGGGTGCTCCATCACTGGAGGTTTTTAAGAAGAGGCTGGACAGCCACTTGTCTGAAATGGTCCAGGGTCTCTTGCTTCTGCAGGGGGTTGGACTAAAAAACCTCCAAAGTCCCTTGCAACTCTGTTATTCTGTTCTGTTCATTGCAGTGTCCCCACACTCACCTGATCACAGTTTTTGCACCTGGCCTGTATTGATGGCATCCCAACATCCTGGGATCACATGATTCCCCCAATTACTGGTTTCCAACAAGCAAAGTCAGTGGAAAAAATCAGATTCATTTAATGATGGCATGATTCACTTAGCAACATGATAAAAAAAAAATCCAGTGCAGTCACATAATGACTCACTTTAACAATTTCATCGCTCAGTGACGGAGGTTCCCGTTGCGGTCGTAAGTCAAGGACTACCTGCAGAGGAAGCCACAGTTCCCCACTTGCCATGGCCAGATCCCGTCACTTCCTTCCGGCTGCTCTCCCTCCCCCCAGATAGCAGTGATCCTCCGTGAGGCCTCCCAGGTGATCTGTTAGCTTCCGCAACCTGCAGGACAGGGATCCCAAAGGAGCAGCTCTCCCAAGGGAAAGGACAGCGAGGGGCCAAGGATGCCTCACGGAAAGGGGTCCGAGAGAGGCCGTGTTGTGACCGAGGCCCAAATAGTCGTCCTCTCTGCTTTAGCTGCTCCTGCCTTCTGGCAGCTCTTCTCATACATGCACTAGGAACAGGCTCCTCCTGTTCCTCTGCCTCTCTGCTATCAGCCTCTGGAGGCTCTGGAGTCAGCACATCGCTCCCCGATGGCCCTGGCCCCATCTCTGCCTCCGACGCAGAGCCCTCATCCGGGCCTTCTCCAGCCTCCAGGACTGGCCCATGGTCCTCCCCAGCCTCCTCACTGTCCGACCCCGCTGCCAGCTCCTCAGGTTGCTGGCGGACCACTACAGGCCGATGATACCAGGCGTTCTTGCAAACTGCTTGGCAAGTGTGGGCAGAGAGACGGGTGAATCCTGCCCTGCCAAGGTTGCAACTGGGGTTACCCCTTGAGCCAGAAAGCAGGAAAATTTGGGACTGATCCAGGGAGGTTTTTGGGGGTTTTGACATTAGAATAAGTTGGGCTGAGGAACAGATTGCCACTGGATATGAGGCTGGCATTCCCTGGGGTGGTTTTGAAAGAGGTTTCTTTGCTTCCAGGATGGGAGATTGTCAGAATGCCATCCAGGGGTGGAGGGGGCTTGTTTACCCTGAACCCTGGCCTGGATCCCTGAGACCCTCTGGGACCCCGGCCTTTTGGTGTTCTCCGGCTCCGTTATGGCATTTGTGCAATGTGAAAAGTTTGGAGAGTTTTAAGTTTGACTTTTTTCTTCTTTGGATGGAAAACAGGACGGGTAATGCAATGCTAAGTTGCATTAACAGAGGGATTCAATCAAGATCAAGGGAAGTACTAATCCCACTCCATAAAGCCTTAGTAAGAAGACCACACCTAGAGTCCTGCATCCAGTTTTGGTCACCACACTGTAAAAAAACCATCAACCCGTGGAACAGAAGTTGCCTTCGGAAGTTGTGGGAGCTTCATCCCTGGAAGCTTTCAAGAAGAGATTGGAATCTGTCAGAAATGGTGTAGGGCTTCCTGCTTGGGCAGGGGGTTGGACTAGATGACCTCCCAGGTCCCTTCCAACTCTGTTAATCTGTTAAATCTGTTAAGGTAGTCCTCAGCGTATGACCACAAGTGAGTCCGAAATTTTTAGCGGTTGTTAAGTGAGTTTTGCCCCATTTTATGACCTTTTTCACCACCGTTGTTAAGCAAAACTGCAGTCGTTAAGTGAATTGTGCAGTCGTTAAGCGAATCTGGCTTCCTCCACTGACTTGGCTTGTCAGAAGCCAGCTGGGAAGGTTACAAAGGAGGATCAGATGACCCCAGGATTCTGCAACCCTCCTAAATCCATGCAGTGGCCAGGTGACCGAATTTTGATGATGTCAGCCACGGGGATGCTGGAATAGTTGTGTGAAAAACGAGGCCTATAGGTCCCTATCTTCAATGCTGTTTTAACTTTGGTCACTAAGCGAATGGTTGTAAGCCGAGGACTACCTGTTCTGTGTTTCTCAACCTTGGCCACGCGGGCAGACTTCATCTCCTCCTCAGGAAGGCAGGAAAAAAGGGGGCGATTCCCACCACGGTCTGCAGGTTAACAGTCTACCTGGGCGCCCCCCCTCCGTGTCTTCCAGGTCAGCAAGCAAGGTGGCATTCTTGATGTGCACAATCAGGTGCAGCAGGTGCGTGTCGCCATTGCAGCCACCAGCCCGGGCCTTCCGGTGCCCGACATTCTCCTGCTGGCCCGGCCGGTCCTCCTCCCTCAACAGCTGCCACCCAACCTGCAGCACAGGTATCGCCCCCGTGCTCGGAACAGGAAGTTTGAGCTCACCAGGTAAGGCTCGCCGGCCATCTCTCCCCTCTCCGGGCTGGGCTGCGTTTTCATGGTCCCTCCCTTGGCCGTGCCTTAGTTGTACTCCGAAGCAATTAGGACTGGCTTTGGGAAGAGATGCTCGCCACGCCTGGCAGGAAAGCTCTTCGGCCAGCTTTGCTAAAGCTTGGAACTCCTGGACCTTGTTAAGAGGGACTCAAACGCTAGTGGTCTCGCTACTTGTAGGGGCTATGCGACAGCATAATGCTGTGGTCATTTGGAACGGTCACTCACCAAATGGATGCAAGTCGGGGCTGCCTGTGGGGTCCCTGGGGCTCTCTGAGATTGGTGGTTTTCTTTTGCAGGCGTTTCATTACCAAAGCAGGTAACTTCATCAGTGCAAGAAGGGAGTGGGGTTTGTGGAGAGGAGGAGGAGGAGGAGGACGACTATGGGATCTTTGTCATTCTTGATTGTTTTCTTGCAGACGTTTTAGGACCCAACTAGTGAACAACATCAGAAGGTAGAAGGTAGAAGGATTTGCTCTCTCTCTCTATACAGTGGTTTGCCCTGTTTGCAGGAGTGTTACTTTCTTCTTGGTGATTCTTTCCTCTGAGTTGGTAGTTCCTTGATTGGGGTAAAAGAGAGTAAACACCCTTCACTTCCAGTACTGATGATGTTATCTAGTTAGGTTATGAAACCACTAAGCTCAGAGAGCACCCAGGACCTCACAATTGCTGCCATCCTCCTCCTCCTCCTCCTCCCCCCCGCCAATAAACCAATGAGATAAACAGGATGGAGGGAGATGGCCCAGAGCAAGCCCCCTGCCCCCCCACCCGTTGCATGCCCCTCCCCACAGCCTTCCCTCCCCCCTTAGGCTCCTTCCGTTGTGCTTCGTCAAGATCAGCATCCACGACCAGGAGAAGAAGCAGCTGCGGTTCAAGATGGTGACCGGCCGCACCTTCTACCTCCAGCTTTGTCCCCCAGCAGACAACCAGAAGGACAACTTTGACTTGTGGGTCAAGGTGGTCCATCTCCTTCGGCCCCCCTCAGACATTAGCCAGGATAAGTGGCGCCAAGACCCGTGGAAGTCTGGAGATTTAGCCCCCCAAGCAACCATCGTGAGTTGGCAAGCTGGCTGGGGAGTTTGGGGAGATCTGGAGGGCGCCTGCTTGGGGAAGGCTGCTCTGGACCAGCCCTCTTGGGGGGAGGGTCCCCCCCCGCATCACTTCTCTTCTGCCCCCACAGAGTTCTGCCACCCAGGCCTCGGAGGAGAGGGAGATCTCCATCGCAGAAGTGCTGAGCACCCTGCAGGAAGAGATCCTGGACAGCCCCGGCAACACAATGGACTTCCTGGACACTCCCAGCGTCTCCACAAGCCCCACCCCGACCTTGGTGGCCCTCCAAGAGAGGCTGGAGAGCCCTTTCCCTCTGGAGGCCCACAGCTCCATGGAGGAGCCCTGGAAGGCCCCCCAGGAAAGGAAGAAGGAGAACTCCATGGCGCTGTTACCCATCAGCAGATACGAGACCAGCGATGCTCCGAAGGAGACCCCAGAGGTGGCCCATGGAGCAGGAGCTCAAAGGTACCTCCTGGAAACTGCCAGATGAGGGTCAAATGTGGGAGGGGGGAGTCCCTCGGGGCACTCTGGCTGTTTTCCTGCAGACGTTCCATAACCCAGCTAGGTAACAACATCAGGCCAGAAAACATCACCTTTAATAGGCAAGCGGGGATTAACACCAGACAAGCAATCCTGCAGAAAACAATACTCCAATCAAGGAACTCCCAAGGAGAAACAATCCCACCCCGATACTGGCAGGGCAAGGTACTGTCATCTAAACAGCTAAACAGGCAACAAATCCCACACTCAATAGCCCTGATGATGTTACTTAGTTGGGTAATGAAACATCTGCACGAAAACAACCAAGTTCAGAGAGCACCAAGGACCCCACAGTCTTCCTCCTCCTCTTCCTCCCTTCCTCCTCCTCCTTCATTCCGGATACCCCACTCCCTTGGAGCACTGATGATGTCACTTAGCTGGGGAACTCTGGGAGTTGAAGTCTACATACCTTGCGGTTGAAATTGAGCAAAGCTGAACCTTTTGCTTCGCATTCTATTTATTCTCTGCGTGTTTTTATTTCCATTATTCCTGCTCTTTCCCCCTTCAGCAATCGGCTTTCAACTCAGAGTTCAAACCATCAGCCTTCCCTGTTTCGGCAAAGCCTCCCACAATCCCTTACCCTGAGTTTTCTCTGTCTAACTCAACAAATGAGCAGCAATCCTTTTTTTCCCTCCGTGTGTTTCTGAACGACACGATGAAGGGCAGAAAGGATGCCGCCCACTGTACCCTGGCTGGAGGTCCGGCAGCACCAGTGGGAGAATTGGTGGAGTGGGCCAGCGTGGGAACGGTCCCTCGAGACGGGTGGGAGTCCTGATGGAAACCATTCCTCTTGCAGAAAAAGCAAAACGCGAAGCAAGTCGAGCCGATCTCGCCGAAGCCATTCGTCCAAGAGAGGTAAGCAAGGCTGCCGGACTCAGAATCGCGGAATCACGAAGTTGGGAGGGGGCTTGGAGCAGGGGTGACATCCAGCAGGTTCTGTCAGGTTCTGGAGAACCAGGAGCGGAAATTTTGAGTAGTTCGGAGAACCGGCAAATACAATTTCTGGCTGGCCAGAGAGTGGGGAGGGAATGGAGATTTTGCAGTATCCTTCCCCCGGAGTGGGGAGGGAATGGAGATTTTGCAATATCGTTCCCCCAGGAGTGGGGAGGGAATGGCGATTTTGCAGTATCCTTCCCCTGCCACACTCACCAAGCCACACCATGCCCATCAAGCCATGCCCACAGAACCGGTAGTAAAAAAAAATTGGATTTTTTTGGCTTGGAGGTCTTCTAGTCCAGCCCTAAGCTCAGACAGGAGACCCTACACCAGGGATGCTTAACCTTTTTGGCACTGAGTGCCGAAACTGGAGTGTGTGCGCGGCACGTGCCGGACCGCTGGATCCTGGAAGAGAGAGCTGGCCGGTACGTATGCATGCCTGACCAGCTGTCCAGTACATGCGCATGACAAAACCCAGAAAAGCACACATGCCCACAAAGAGGGCTCTGAGTGCCACCTCTGGCATGCATACCATAGGTTTGCCATCACGGCCCTACACCAATCAAAGGACCACCAAGGAGAAAATCACAGCCTACTAACATTGGCAGGGCAAACTATTGGATATAAACAGCGAGCAAACTCCACTCCCTTCTAACACTGAAGATGTTACCTAGTGGGGTAATGAAACATCTGCAAGAAAGCCACCAAGTTCAGAGAGCACCAAGGACTCCACAGTCCTCCCTCTCCTCCCTCCTTCACTCCACTCCACTCAGCACCAAGGATAGCACAGTTGTCCTCTTCCTCTCTTCAAACCCCACTCCTTTCTAGCACTGATGATGTTACCTAGTCACGTAATGAAAGGTCTGCAAGAAAACCACCAAGCTCAGGGAACACCAAGAAACCCACAATCTTCCTCCTCCTCCTCCTCCGTCAGAGTTTGTTGCAAACATCAAATCCACAAGCACACACAGATAAACTGATGCAGCAGGATTCGTTAATTTCTTTATATACACAATAATACATGAAGTAACTTTACAGTGCCAACAGCAGATTCACAGTTTCATTTCAGCTCAGATCTGCAGACAAGTTCACACACACACTGGTTTCAGTTTCTCTTTTCTCTGCACAGACTCAGAAGCTGCAGACTAAGATACGCCCTGGCTCAGCTCCCAATTGGCTGACTTAGTTGCTATACCTATTCATTGGCTGACTTTGTTACCATGTCTTCCCAGTCATGAATATTCTGACATCCTCCTCCTCCTCCTCCTCCTCCTCTCCACATATCACACCCCCTTCTAGCACTGATGATGTTATCTAGTTGGGTCATGAAAGGTCTGCAAGAAAACAGCCAAGCTCAGAGAAGACCAAGAACTCCACAATCTTCCTCCTCCTCCCTTCCTCCCTCCCTCCCCCACAAACCCCACTCCCTTCTGGCACTGATGATGTTACCTAGTTGGGTCATGAAAGGCCTGTGAGAAAACAGCCAAGCCCAGAGAGCACCAAGGATCCCCCAGTTCAACCCTGAGCTACAGATCTTCTCTTGTGTCTCTTCTCTTCCCTTCCTCTCCAGTTGTGAGCCAGGCTTCCAGGAAAATCTCCTCCTTCATGGGCTCCTTCTCTGGGACCAGCCAGAAAGTCCCCAAGAGTTCCCGCAGCAGCCGGAAGCCCTCCAGCAGCAAAGAAAGAAAACGCTGAGCAGCCCCCTCCCCACAATCCCCTTGAGAAAAATCAGAGGCCTGAACCAGACAAAAATGGCCTCTTTCCTTTCTTGAATAAAGGAAATCATTAGTAAAGATGATGGCTAGAAACACATTTCGGATACCTTGTCTGTGGTCCTGTCTTGTAGAGCAGTGTTTTTTCCAACTGGCACAACTTTTAAGGCAGCTGGACTTCAACTCCCAGAATTCCCCAGCCAGCTGGCTGGGGAATTCTGGGAGTTGAAGTCCACCTGTTTGAAATTTACCCAATTTGAAAAACACAGACTTAAAAAACAGCATGATGTCTGCTGTTGGAATCAGGCATCACTTCCTGTCATGGCTTCTTAAGTAAAGGGGGGGCTGTATCCCCCAAACTTTGAGGGTTTTGCTCGCATCCCACCCTCAAGATGAGGAAAATTGAGAATCACTTCGTCCCCAGCAACCCTTTCTCTATGCTTTGCCCTGGTTAGTAAGGGTCACGCAACACCTGTTGTTAGTACAATAGGTCAGCTCAACAGAGCAAGCATCCAACTTGATTTACACTGAGCCCAGAAATCTTGAAATCCGGCATCTGTCCCGGCCTGTTTCCCTGACTTTTGACCTCACTGACCTCTCGCTAGTATCCTGGCACTTCCAGGTGAGGCAGCTGCCCTCTTAGAGGAACGCAAAGCGAACAGACATTTTTGTCCTGGGATTTTCGTTGGCCGAGAGCTGCCGAAAGCAGCTTGCTCTGTCCGTCTGTGAAGGCCACTTAAGCACAAAGGAGCCAGGTTGGATGTGACGGAGGCGCCCAAGCTGTTGCCTCCCAGGAAGTGGGTTGCCACCGGGCAGGATCACAATGCCCTCCATATGTTGCGGGACGATGGACGGGGCCCCACCACAATGGGTACCACAGACGGGCTGGGGAAAGCGACAGCATGTTCACACTTCCCCCCCCCCCTGATTAATCGGTCTGCTCCCTCCTTGCAAACACACACAGACGGCCTCGGCCCCCACCCCCACCCCCGGTCGGGAATGGGGAGGGGGAGACAGTGAGGGGCGCCGAGCAGCAGAAGGAGAGGCTGCCACAGCCTAGAACTGGCCTTCTGGTGGGTCCCCGGAGCCCTTTCCATGGGGTGGAGGAGGAGGAATGGAGATCGATTTGCTGCGTCCCCAGGAGGTTGTCCAAATGCAGAGCAACTAAGCGATCCTGGATTTTCCAGCAGCAGCAGCAGGGCATTTGGGGGGAGGGGGGAGGGCAGGCTGTCTTTCTAGGAAAGGGCGGGGTGCTTTTAAGGGTGCAGATACAGACCATCAGGTTCCCCACCCCCCCAACTTCTTGGAAAGCTCTTTTGCCCATCAAAGTAGTGGCAGTTTCTCAGGAACAGCCAGCCGGATCGATTGGGCAGCCCAGCCTCACAACATCGTCTCTGGCAAAAATCTGAAAATGGACAAACCCCAATTTGGATCCCTGGTGCACTGGATGAATTTTATTTTATTTTAATTTGATTTATATGCCGCCCTTTTCCGGAGACTCAGGGTGGCTTACAAGGCGTTAAGCAATAGCCTTCATACTTTTGTATTTATTTATACAAAGTCAGCTTTTTGCCCTCACAATCTGGGTCCTCATTTTACCCACCTTAGAAAGGATGGAAGGCTGAGTCAACCTGGAGCCTGGTGAGATTTGAACTTGCAGTCATTGCAGGCAGCTGATGTTAATAACAGGGCTTTAGTCTGCTGCGCCACCAGGGCTCTTTTGGTGGAGCAATCCCCATCTTCAAGGTTTTTAAATCCCGCCGATCTGGAGAATGGCAGGTTTACATCTTTGGTTACTCGGCCCACTGACACCACCAGATCGTTTTCTGTAAAACATCACATTATCCTAGCCCATGAATCATAAATACAAGGACCTCCAAACAGAAATAGAATGACTGTGGCAAAGGAAAGCAAAGGTAGTCCTGATAATACGTCATCATAGGTGCCTTGGGTGCAATCGCAAAACATCTGGAGCACCACTTGAACATTTTCGGCATTGACAAATTCACTTATTAGTCAATTGCAAAAGGCAGCTTTATTGGAACATACCTGTAATACCGTCAAAGATCCCCATCTGCCTATCCCAGCTCCGTGGGAAGGACTCAATGGGTGGACAAAAATACCAAATCCAGCCTGAACATCTGGCTGATTGACAGACAATAAATAATAATAATAATCCAAAGCATACAATTTATTGATATCGCTGTACCAGTAGACGCCAGAGTCGAAGAAAAGAAACTGGAAAAAAATCACAAATTATAACGTGATTATGGATGAAACATGTGACAGTGATACCTATTGTCATTGGGGCACTTGGTACCATGTCCACGAATTTTACAAAACACATCAAGAAATTGCAGCTTCCTGCAATAAAACCAGCAGAACTGCAAAAAACTGCACTACTCGGAACATCATATATTTTTAAGAAGGTACTTGGTTGATACCTAGGACGCTGGCAGCAACCCCTATCAACCATTAGCAACAGTCAATCGTATTTGTGACACATTTTTAAATGTTCATTTGACTGAGTTTCATGTTTAATGAATAAAAGAGATAATAATAATAACAACCTTACATCCTTCAATGATGCCTTTAATACCCTTGAACACCAACTTCCATCTGTTTGAGATCCTTGGGAAGGACATGAAAAATGAACAAAAGTGCCAAAGCCAGTCTAAACATCTGGCTGACTGTGCGACAAACCATAATAATACTGATGATTTAAATGAGATGTTATTGGCAAAAATGGAAGGAAAAGACTTAACTTCATGACGTTTCTTCACCTCTTTTAAACTCTGCATCAGAGGATTCCAGTGGAATCCTTTCCTTCTTGCCGACCCACAAATAATAGCAATAGCACTTAGACTTATTTACCACTTCACCGTGCTTCACAGCCCTCTCTAAGCGGTTTGCAGAGTCAGCCTCTTGCCCCCAACAATCTGGCTCCTCATTTTACCCACCTCGGAAGGATGGAAGGCTGAGTCAACCTTGAGCTGGTCAGAATCGAACTGCTGGCAGTCAGCAGATTTAACCTGCAATGCTGCATTTTAAGAGGAAGGAAGGAAGGAAGGAAGGAAGGAAGGAAGGAAGGAAGGAAGGAAGGAAGGAAGGAAGGAAGG
>WNWU01000390.1:269878-283469 GCA_012654045.1 Ptyas mucosa | reverse complement strand
TTGTAACCGCTTAGCGGCTGCCCCGCTGAACGACCCAGGAAGCGGCAAAAGCGAAGGCAAAAGAGCCTTGGACCGGGGAGGGAAACTGCAGGATGTTTGGAGAGTTTTCCCCACAATTAGAACGGAACAGAATCACGGCGTTGGAAGGGACCTTGGAGGTCTTCTAGTCCAACCCTCTGCTTAGGCAGGAAACCCTGCACCCCTTCAGACGAATGGTTGCCCAGCCTCTTCTTAGAAACTCCCAGTGTTGGAGCATTGGCAACTTCTGGAGGCAAGTGGTTCCACCGATTAATTGTTCTAACTGCCTTCCTTGCCTTCCTTCTCCTGCTCCTCCGCCGTCTCGAGCAACTCGCAACTTACAAAGCGCACAGCATCATAATACATGTCCCAAAGAACAGGTGTGGCTCCTTTGATCCCATCTGTAGGCTGAAATTGGTTCAACTTCTCCATCTACCTGCATTGAGTTGGCATTGCCTGTTGCTCTGTCCACCCTTCCTTCCTTCCTTCCTTCCTTCCATCCATCCATCCAAGGAGGGGTTACCTTATCTGTCTGTTTACTTACCTACCTACCTGTCTTCTTATCCCACATATTACTTTAACCTTAAACCGGTTCCCTTAAGGCTCCCTCGCTTCCAGCCCTCAAAACGGGACCATCCTCACGTCAGAGGTAGCTGCGGCATCTCCCAAGCAATTTTAATTCCAATTTCTACTTCTCCTAGCCCAGCACTTTCGTGAGATATTTTGCAAATAGAATGAATAAATGCTCTTTCCCTCCCGCTTTTTAGTTGCTCCGTCTTCCGTGCAACCCTTGCTTCCCGCAATCCCCGAAAAATCTTACACAATACAGTAAGAACCAAGATTAAAACAGCTCCGGAGAGAAAATTCTCAGCCCACCTTAAATATTCTGTGATGCTGAATTGTTTCTTTAGCTGCTCAAATAGTCCTCATCTGTCGTTCCTGGCTGCTTTAGTGACATTCAGGGGCTCGATTTTGACAACTTTTTAGCCAGTTGAGTTTCCTGCTTCTTTGCAGAAATGTGGGAGTTTAACCATCTGTATGTCTCTGCAGTTATTATCTTCTGTTAATTCCAGACATCAGATTTTTTTTTTAAAAAAAATAAAGATTAATGTATTTTTTAAACGGAAGGATTACCTGGCGGAGAAGAAAGCACGTTAGCTTCTCAGTAGGGGAAAAAGAGAACTAGGATCAAAGCATAATTCCCATAAGATTCAAGAGAATCCACTGACAATTCCAATTCCCAGGATGTAAATCGGGAAGCTGAATTGCAGGGTTGCAAAAAGCTGGTATTACATCACCCGTATTAGTGTGTAAAAAAATCACCAACACTGTTGTGTGGGGGGGGGGGGGGGGCCCCAACCCGCTCTCTATTTTACACAACAGCCTGGTCTCCAAATATCAGCTGCTGCAATTTGCACTTGTATATTTTTTTTTAACTAGAGGTTAAGAAGTTGTACACCGAGTACCCAACTCATTTCTCTATTGCTCAGAGACCAAATGGTGATTGTCGGTTCGGTTCACACAACATCCAGTCAAAGCAAGAAGGGGGAAAGGGTCATTATGTGTCTGGAATGGTATAGAATCTCCTGCTTGAGTAGGGGGCTGGACTAGAAGACCTCCGAGGTCCCTTCCAACTTTCTTATTCTATAATCCCACATCAATTCATCGGTGGAATGGCTTCCCTCCAGAAGTTGTGGGTGTTACATCACTGGAGGCTTTGAAGAAGAGATTGGACAGCCATGTCTCTGGAATGGCATAAAGCCTCCTGCCTGAGCAGGGGGCTGGACTAGAAGACCTCTGAGGTCCCTCCCAACCCTGTTATTTTATTTTAACTCTACTGTTGGATTCCCTGTGGGTGAACTAAGACATCTTAAACCAGTGGTGGGATTCAAGTAATTTAACAACCGGTTCTCTGCCCTAATGATTTCTTCCAACAACCAGTTTGCCAAACTGCTCAGAAAGTTAACAACCGGTTTTGCCTAAGTGGTGCGAACCGGCTGAATCCCACCACTGTTTTAAACCACAGTACAGCTGATTTGGTGTAGCATTGTGTGTTCTCTGAATGCCAAAACTGAGCACGGTTAATCTGGATTGAGGGTTTAGCTCATTTCATGGATTTATCAGTATGTCCAGGATGATCAAATTGGGATCAGAAGTGAATTAGGTATGCAAATGAGCTTCCCATAACCATGTTGCCTTGGCTTGTGAAAGCCACAGAACTTTCCTTTTTGCAAAGGATAATTACAGCGAGATTATTATACCCCCCAAAGGTGGAAAGAATTTGCACGGCCCACAATAGAGGGATGGTTGGTGAAGGCGATGGAACTTGCTGGCTTCTTTGATCAGACAAAAGCCGATATCTACATTTATTGCTGACTGGAAACTTCTTATAGACTTTTAATGTTAAAACAGAAAAAAAAATGAACTTTTGATTTAAGATGATTAGACAGAAATTGAGAGGCATGTTGTAACTGAGGAGCAAGCAGTAAATTTTATAATTGTACTTATAACTGCTATAAAGGAGATCAGAAGCTGTTTCTTTGCACTTTTTCTCTTTTTTAATTTTCTTTTCCTTTGTGGGCTCTCCGTCACTGGGGGTTTTTAAGAAGAGACTGAAATGGTAGAGGTTCTTCTGCTTAGGCAAGGGGCTGGACTAGAAGACCTCCAAGGTCCCTTCCAGCTCTATTTCTATTCTGTTCTGTTCTGTTCTGTTCTGTTCTGTTCTGTTCTGTTCTATTCTATTCTATTCTTCCACTTTTATTTTCTCTTCTCATCTCTTTCATTTCCTTATTCCATTCCATTCCTTACACTTTTAACTTCCTCTCTGATTTCTTTCCTCTCCTTTGCTTTTTCACTTTGCATTCATTTTTAACCTTCTTTTAAAAACAAATCTTTAATAATTATAATAAAAAAAATTAAAAGCTGCAGAATTTCTCCGTGACTGCTATTTGACTGTTTATTTGTTTACCTCCCAGCTTTATTAATTGCTCTGGAAATGCAGCCTCCTGTGGCATTTTTGTCTTAATAACAGTGTTGCCCAGCTGTGGGTTTTGGATCCGTTTTCTCCCATGCCCACAGGCTACCTTGGGTTGGTTTTAGTTCAAGCGCACACATCCAACAAGGAAAAGCGTCCTTTCTCCCGGATAAGGGTGTCAAATTTCTAAAGCTAATTTCTAAACCTGCAGGCCTCTTGGGATACTTGCAGGCCTGTCAGTGCATTGGAGGGCGCGCGGTCCATACTGCTGGCCTCCCATGGACGGGAGCGATTCCATTTGGAGGAAAGTTGGGGCATTGTGCCTCTCCATCTGAGAAGGCCCCGTGCGCGTACCTAATGGTGTGGCAGCCGACCGCATGGCAATTGTGTCCACCCAAATGCCATCTGCCTTCACAACACAACTCCTATTTATACCTTGGAGCTAAATTTGCTGTCCTGGCGGAGAGGCACCCATCCATCGGCAGAACCCAGCGGGCCTCATCCTGCCTGCGATTCTTAGGGAAGGCAGAGGAGGAGGAAGGAAGGCAGGGAGGGAGGGGGCAGGGAGGGATGGCACTAGAGAGGGAACATTTGGCAAGAGATGAGGTGACATATTGTCGGTCCCACCAGGGACCTCGGCTGGCCTGGTCTTGTCAGGCAAAGCAGACGGCATTAACCCTCCAAGGACTGGTGGTGCCTCTCTCTTCAAGCCTTGAACCTCCTTTGAAATTCAGGAACAGCAGCTGGGAGGGAATCCGATTATTACTCTCACCATCATCATCATCATTATTGATCTGGGTTCATAATAATAATAATAATAATAATAATAATTCGTTTTTATCGTGTGGTATGGAAAATGACCAACCTCAAATCATTTGTCCAGCGTTCCATAGCGTCTCCTGGCTGAGCAGGGGGTTGGACTAGAGGACCTCCGAGGTCCCTCTGTCAGTCTGTATTCTACTCAATAGAGACCTCTTGGCTTCGCTTTCATTCTGAATTTCGGAGAGCTGTAAAAACTGGGTTGCTCTGCAAAACATGGAAGCGCAAAGTGGATCTAGCTACATGGCGTAATAAAACCCAATGATAATGGGGAGAGAACTTAGAAGTGACCGCAAAACAGGTCGCGCCCCCCCCTCCAAAGCTGGGTTCAAATGCAGTCATAAATCACTGTCAGGCGGGGGGGGTTGGCAGGCTCCGTCAGAGTGTGGCAAGGCCATCTAACATCTTCATTAATGAGTTGGGGGCTGCAGGAGGGGGGGAGGGAGGAGGAGCTGGAGAATAAGCTGTCAAAACATCCCGTGGAGACATAAGAGGCGCAAGCTGGATCAAGAGGAAGAGGAGGAAGAGGAAGTTTGCCCCGATTAGTCAGTTGTTGAGAAGCCCTTAACAGAATAAAAGAATAACAGAGTTGGGAGGGACCTTGGAGGTCATCTAGCCCAACCCCCCTGCTCAAGCAGAAGACCCCACACCACTTCAGACAAGTGGCTGTCCAGTCTCTCCTTAAATGCCTCCAGGGATGGAGCCCCCACAACTTCTGATGAATGGCTCTCACTGTCAGGAAATTTCTCCTTAGTCCCAGGTTCCTTGATTAATTCCCATCCTTCTGCTGCTTTGGAGAACATAGGTTGACGCTCCTCTTCTTTGGGGCAGCCCCATAAATATTGGAAAGCTGCTCTCCTGCATCCCGGGTCCCCCTTTTTCCCTAGACTGACCGCACCCCATTCCCGCAACCCTTCTTCCAGCCCTTCTTGCGAGGGGGAGATCTCAAGCCAACCTTGAAGAACAGAGTTGGAAGGGACCTTGGAGGGCATCTAGTCCAACCCCCTGCCCAAGCAGGAGATCCTAGGCCATCCTGGAGAAATGGCTGCCCGTTCTCTTCTTGAAAGCCTCCAGCATGGGGCCCTTGGATCTGGGGGAGTGGATCGCCCCCCCCCCCAGGACCCACCCGCCTGGTAAACTCGCTTTGGTGGCTTCGCTGGAGCGGCCGTTGGTTCTCCGTCCGGGACGGGGCTCGGGGTGGGGGTCTCTGCCCTACACGAGAGGGAAAAGGGGGCGCCCCCCCTCAAGAGAGCCAGCCTTCCCACCCACCGGCTCCTTTCCTCTTCCTTCTCTTGCGCCTCCGCCCCCCCCCCCCCCCGGTGGGCACCGCGGACTCTCATTTGGGGAGGGGGCGCCGCCTCTGTCCGCCCCGTGCTTGGTCCGCTTTCGCTGGCGCCCCCCTACCCAGCCCCGGACCGGCTCTCCCCACTCGCGACCCCCGCCAGGCGGACGCCCGGCTCCGGCTCGCCCCAATCTGTTGCTGGCGCTGGGCTGCCGGCTGGGTGGGTGGGTGGGTGCGCGGCGACCCCCCCCCCCCCCCCCCCCCGCCCCCCCCCCCCCCCGGGCGCCTTTTTCCCCCCCCCCCCCCCGGGGGGGGGGGGGCCCCCCCCCCCCCCCCCCCATTGAGCCGGGCATAATCGGATCCGGGCTAATTAGGCGGGGTCTCCTCCTCCTCCTCCCTCCTCCTCCTCTCGGCCGGCGGCGGGGGTCTCTCTCCATCTGTCCCGCCGCCTTTGTGGCCGCCCATCTGTCGAGCGCCAGGCCTGCGCCGGCCCGGGTCTCCCTCCGCCCCCCCCCCCCCAAGGGGGCCCCCCCCCCCCCCCCCCCCCCCCCCCCCGCCCGTCTGCTCGGCTTCCACTCCAGGAGACCCCCCCCTCCCTCCACGGCCGCCCCTCGCCCGGTTCCGGCGGAGGAGAAGCCCAAGGGGGACGAGGGGTCCTTGGTAGCCAGGACACCCAGAGACCGGCCAAACGGGCCCAGCCCAAACTCTCTCTCGGATTACACACACACGGGGCAGAGAGAGGGAGAGAGGGAGGATGCTGAAGGAAAATGATTCAGGCTGAATTGAATTAGTAACTTTATTTTACTTATTTTATTTTATTTTATTTTATTTTATTTATTTTATTTTATTTTATTTTATTTTATTTTATTTTATTTTATTTCATTTCATTTCATTTCATTTCATTTATTCTAGCTTAGCTTAGCTTAGTTTAGTTTAACTTCTCTTCCCTTCCCCTATTGAACGTTTTATCATTCTTTATTTTGATTGGACCACTTGAGGAGGGGGTTGGGCTAGAAGACCTCTAAGGCCCCTCCCAACTGTTATACTGTTTCTATTGTGGTTTCTGCAGAATGGTTTACATTGCTTAGCATAGAACAATTGACCAGTGGAACAGCATGCCACCGGGTGTTGCGGGTGCTTCATCCCTGGAGGCTTTTAAGAAGAGACTGGACAGCCACTTGTCTGAAATGGTGTAGGGTCTCCAGCTTGAGCAGGGGGCTGGACTAGATGACCTCCAAGGTCCCTCCCAACTCTGTTATTCTGTTATTTGGCCAAGGGTGATTAGACACCCAGGGTATTTGTCTCCTGGACGCCTGGCAGGATGGGTTTATGCCAGCGTTTCTCAACTTTAGCCATTTTAAGAGGTGTGGATTTCAATTCCCAGAATTCCCCTGCCCGCATTCCGTGAAGTGAAGTCCCCACCTCTTAAAATCGCTGAGCAATGCTGGTTTATTCATCCCTTCGCTGGGGCGATTCTTATTCCTGCAGGAGATCAAGCTTTTGGCGTCCAATTCCTTCTGCTGCTTTTTCCCTGTCACAACACCCCTGTGGGGTAGACTGGGTCCAGAAAGGATGACCAGAACCATCAGGAATATTTTCATGGTCAAGGATGATCATTTTGGCTTAGAGCTGGGCCTTAATTGAGCCCTCCCTCCCCCCTCCCCCTTCCTTTTCTTCCTTTTTTCCTTCCTTCCTTCCTCCCTCCCCCTTCCTTCCTTTCCTCCTTTTCTTTACTCTCCTTCCTTCCTTCCCATTTTGTCCCTTTGTTTTCTTTCTCCTCCTTCCCTTTCCCCTTCCTTCCTTCCTTCCTTCTTTCCTCCCTTTTTCTTTTCTTCCTCCCTCCCTCCCTTTTCTTTATTCTCCTTCCTTCCCTTTTTCCTCCCTTTGTTTTCTTCCCCTTTCCCTCCCACACTCCCTCCCTCTCTCCCTCCCTCCCTCCCTCCCTCCTTCCTTCCCTCCTTTCTTCCTTCCTTCCTTCCTTGCCAGTCTGCAAAGCCAAGATTCAACAAAACGCCTGCTGGATTATTAACCGTCCCCTTCCTCCTCCTCCTCCTCCTCCTCCTCCTCCACCCCCATATGTTCCCCCTCAGGGCAAAAGGGGAGGGCAGCTGCCACTATCTCTCCACCCCACTTTTCTTCTGCCTCCAGGGAAGCAGCTGAGTTCAAAGGGGGGAGGGGGAGGGCTGCACCTTGGCCAGTTTCATACAACCACAAATGCCCAACTAGCATCCTTTGGCGGCTTCTCCAAAGCATCCTGGTGAGAACCTGGTTTGTTTTGCATTGGGCAAACTGGGGGTGGTTTTCAAACAGTTGAGAGCTGATTTCACCCCTAAAAGTACCCTAAGGCCACCCTTCGCCTCCCTAGTGTGGTCTAATGGAAGCCGGGCATCTCTGTTAAACCCGGGTTAAACAACCAAAAGGCTATATTTATTATTATTTATCGATGAAATTTGTATTTGCATCCCATGTTCCACCTAAGCCAGCCTTTCTCAGACTGAGCCGGGGAGTCACACAGGGCTCTTCTGTGCTGGGGCAGAGATTTTGGCTAAGAAAACAGGATGGGAGATCCATGGGACCCCCAACGAGACCCCTCCGATTATCCACCCACACAAATCCCCTTTGACCAGGATCAGATGTCAGCAATTCAGGTAGCCCTCGACTTACAACCATTCATTCACTCTCCTTTCCAAGTTACAACGGCACTGAAAAAAGTGACTTATGACCTGTTTTCACACTTAGTGACCATTGCAAACCCTGGGATCACATGATGAGAATTCGGATGCTTGGCAACAGGCTCATAATTATGACGGTCGCAATGTCCCGGGGTCACGTGACTTTTGTGACTTTCTGATGAGCAAAATCAGTGGCTCAAGGGAAGTCCTAACTAATCCCACTCTATAAAGCCTTAGTAAGGCCACACCTAGAGTCCTGCATCCAGTTTTGGTCACCACACTATAAAAAAGACGTCGAGATTCTAGAAAGAGTGCAGAGAAGAGCAACCAGGATGATGAGGGGACTAGAGGCTCAAACAGATGATGAACGATTGCAGGAACTGGGCCTGGCTAGTCTAGGGAAGAGAAGGACCAGGGGAGACATGGGAGCATCTTCCAATATTTGAGGGGCTGCCCCCGAGAGGAGGAAGGGGGTCAAGCTATTTCCCAAAGCACCGGAAGGCCAGAGAAGGAAGAATGGATGGAAACTGATCAAGGAGAGATTCAACCTGGAAATGAGAAATTTTCTGTCAGTGAGAGCAATCAACCCATGGAACAGAAGTTGCCTTCAGAAGTTGTGGGAGCTTCATCATTGGATGCTTTCAAGAAGAGACTGGACTGCCATCTGTTAGAAGTGGTGTAGGGTCTCCTGCTTGGGTGGGGGGTTGGACTAGATGACCTCCAAGGTCCCTTCCAACTCTGTTAATCTGTTATTTTAACAATCGTGTTAGTAACTGCAGTGATTTATTTAATAATTGTCTTGCTTAGCAATGGAAATTGTAGACTCCGTTGTTGTCGTAAATCGAGGATTACCTGTGCCCCAAACAGAACTATGGGAATCAGGGCTTGAGGTAAGAACTGTGCCACCATCCCGGGGACAAAAGAAAACTAGGTTTGCCAGGCATCTGGGGTGAGGCTGCCAGTGATCTCCCCCCTGCAGCCTCCAGGGACCCGTCCTTCCTTCCTCTCCTCTGGAGACCCCACAGGTGGTGAGCAAAAAGCCTTGTTTACTTTCAAGGTAACTTTTGCTGAAAGTTGCATCATGGCCAGGTGTGAATGGGAGAGGCTTGGGGGTGGGGGGGGGAGAGCGGGCATTGTGACTGTATTTCCCGAATTTCCTTCCCCTTGTGGAAATGCGGATTGGAACAAACCTGTTAGATCACATTTAGAGTGATCCACACAGAGGAATTTGGCCTTTGGGACTGTATTTGGGTGAGGAAATAGGGAAACTGATTCAGATTATAGACCACTTCTTGAAAAAATAGCCTACTGAACCATCGCAGTCAGCTGCTGACTTCATCAAGATGCGAGAAACGAGAGCAAGTGAACAATTTCACAGCTGTGACTCAGGAAAAATGAATCTAGAGCTTGCACTGAATTGGAAAGGAATCCGTTTCACATGGAGCGCTTACGTTTAGATGAATTTTTGTAAAAACTTTGGCAATTTATTTTATCCAAAAGGAAGCATAAAATATTCAGTTTTAACTGCCATATACACGAAAGCCAATCTGTTTTCTTTAGGTTTGTTTCTTTGCTGTGAAACAACAAACTTTTTTTTTTTAAAGACAAAGAGAAATAATATGATTTAAATCTTTTCTTTTAGTACTTCATTATGAAGAAGAAAAAGTGGCAGAAAACTAACCATCCATCCAGCATATATTAGAATGTCTGATGATGATGGATTTCTTCCCGAGGGATTTGAACAGAAAGCATACAAGTTCACAATAAATAACTGATGCTCTCGATTAGGTGAACAGATTATAAATACAGGGATACATAGAAGATAAAATGGTTCCCCAAATTCAGTTCAGTATAAATAAATATAGATTGGTGCAGAAATCATGATTTTTCAGCGGCTGCAGTTCCCTTAAAATTTGGGAGCCCTCTCTATATATTTAATAATTTAGAATAACAAAATAACAAGCGTTGGAAGCAACCTCGGAGGTCTTCTAGTCCAACCTTGGCAACTTTAAGCCTGGCAAACTTCAACTCCCAGAATTCCCCAGCCAGCAAAGCAAAGCTTAAAGTTGCCAAGGTTGGAGACCCCTGTTCTAGTCCAACCCCCCTGCTCGAGCAGGAGACCCCGTATCATTCCAGTCTCTTCTTAAAAACCTCCAGTAAATTTGATTTAATCTCACGTTTTATCTTGTTATTTTACTTGGCGGTAAACTGCCTGCAGGTGAGTCTTGCTGAGATGAGCAGCATATCCCTTTCTGGATTGGGACTCCTTACGCACGGTCACTCAGGCACTCATCACTTCTCGCCTGGACTACTGCAATGCTCTCTACATGGGGCTCCCCTTGGGGACCACCCGGAGGCTCCAACTGGTGCAGAATGCAGCCGCGCGGGGGATTATGAGAGCGCTGGGGTGCTCCCATGTGCCACCTCTCCTGCGCGAGCTGCATTGGCTTCCAGTGGTTCATGGCTTAGGGCCTGGGTACTTATGGGACCGCCTTCTGCCACCGGTAGCCTCCCGCCGGCCAGTACGCTCCCACAGAGAGGGACTCCTCAGGGTGCCGTCGGCCAGACAGTGTCAGCTGGCGACCCCCAGGGGGAGGGCCTTCTCTGTGGCAGCACCGGTCCTTTGGAACGACTTGCCCCCGGAGATACGTAGGATCCCAGATCTCTGTGCTTTCCGCCGTGCCCTTAAAACTTTATTTTATCAAGCTGGGCTGGCTTGACACCCCCCCCCCCTTAGATATTTTTAATTGCTAAATTGGTTTTAGTTGGAGCGTTTTAAATCTTATTGGGCCAATACTAGTTTAATTCTTTTAAAATAATTTTAAATTTTGTATGTGTTGTTTTTATTCTTGGCTGTTCACCGCCCTGAGTCCAGTAGGAAAAGGACGGTATAAAAATCTAATAAAATAAATATTTATTTTTTTAAAAAAAATGCATTATAAGAAAATATATATAAAATCTTTAAATGCTTTTTCTCACCCAAAACAATCCACAAAGACAGAAGCGATTCTATTTTCTTCTTTTCAAAGCGAAAGGAAAGGATTTCTCCAGTGCCTGTGTCCCCCCCCCCCCCCCCCCCCCCCCCCCCCCAGCACTCACACTTTGTCTCAAAGGTTTTATTTCCTTTCCTTTCTCGTCCTAAACAGCAGAAGGCCTTGACAGGTTGCAAGAATGGGCTTCGCAGCCTTTTGTAAAGAAAATTGTTGACTTTCTGCCTCCCCCCCTCCCTTTCCCAGCCGATAATTCTTGCTGCCACTGCTAATTATCCAAGCAGAGCCAGCCGGGATGAAGGGAATTCTCCCTTGAGCCCCAGTACCGGGTCACAGAATTATGTGAAATGGCAGGAGGAGGAGATGGAGGGAAAAAGCGTGCAAAAAGCCCGTTAAATTAGATTGTGTGTCTTTGCGAAGGAGAGAGCGAGAGATGTAAATCTAGCCACTTGCTAGTTGCATGTTACACAACCTTGCATTGATCCCAGGAAGTGGAAACAGTCTGTAGTCCAGAAAATGGAGTTGTTGGACATTTGGAGAGCTTTTGCAAAAAAATAAAAATAGAGCCAATTTGCCAAAAGGAAGGATTTGCAGCAGACTGAAAATGAAATTGCAATCATAGCTGTGCTAATCCATTGCAAGGGGTGGGGGGGGAGGCGGGATTATAAAAATCTGAGTTTTTGTTTTTCGACTGGGATCAACTAAAGTAGCACAACAGGATCTGGCAGCTTTGCAGCCCCCGAGAAATCGTTTGGAGAATTGGGAAGATCAAAAATTAAAAGCTTGGCTTGGTTCACAGTGAGGATGTTTGCAAACTGGGTTATCGAGACACAAGTGTGTGTTGAACTTGCTGTATGGAAAAAAAACAGAAACTCTCTTCTTCAGGGGGTCCTCGAGTTACGAAGCCAACGGAGCCCTAAACTTCTATTGCTGAGAGACAGTTGTTAAGTGACTTTTGCCCCATTTTAGGACCCTTCCTGGCACAGTTGTTAAGTGAACCACTGCAGTTGTTGAATTAGTCACACGGTTGTTAAGTGAATTTGGCTTCCCAAATGACTTTGTTTGTCAGAAGGTCGCAAAAGGGGAATCACAGGATCCCCAGGATGTGGCATCCGTCATAAATCCATGCCAGTGGCCAAGCATCTGAATTTTCATCACTCAATTCTCATGGGGATTCTGCAGTGGTTGTACAGTGTGTAAAACGGTCAAAAGTTACTTTCTTCAGTGCTGTTATAACTTCAAATGGTCACTAAATGAATGGCTGTAAATCGAGGACTTCCTGTATTCAAAATGGAGGGATTCCAAGGAAAGAGAGAGACACAGAATCAGTGGTCGGGTTCAAATTTTTTTACTACCGGTTCTGTGGGTGTGGCTTGGTGGGCGTGGCATGACTTGGTGGGCATGGCTTGGTGTGCGTGGCAGGGGAAGGATACTGTAAAATCTCCATTCCCACCCCAATCCAGGGGAGGGATACTGCAAAGCCCCCATTTCCTCCCGATCAGCTGGGACTCGGGAGGCAAAGACTAGATGGGGGTGAGGCCAGTCAGAGTTTTTACTACTGATTCTCCAAACTACTCAAAATTTCTGCTATCGGTTCTCCAGAGCTGGTCAGAACCTGCTGAAACCCACCTCTGCACAGAATTGCTTTTTAAGTGATTTGGTAGAGACCAGCAAAGACATTCAAGTCCCTCAAGGAGCGTTAGACCAAACATGGTGTTTTTTTCTGCAAGATTCTACCTGGATCTGGGATTGTTGCAGTGTTCAAAACAGCCTCTAAATCTTGTTGAGAGCAATAGCAAGAAAATTTAGATTTATCTACCGCTTCACAGTGCCGTTACTGCCTTCTCTAAGCGGTTTGCAGAGTCAGCTTCTTCCCCCAACAATCTGGGTCCTCATTTTACCCACCTTGGAAGGGCGGAAGGCTGAGTCAACCTTCAGCCGGTCAGGATCGAACTGCTGGCAGTTGGCAGATTTAACCTGCAATGCTGCATTCTAATCACTGGGCCACCATGGTCTCTAAAGTTCCAAGTGCCAGACCTAAACCAGGATTAACGACGCCACTCGTGTGGGTGCTAACACATGATTCTTTTATGTTATTTTAGTTCATTTTATTTTAATTCATTTTATTTTAGTTCATTTTATCTCAGTTCATTTTATTCGGTGTCATTTAAATCCTGCCTTTATTATATTTTCTGCCTGAGCAGGGGATTGGACTAGAAGACCTCCAAGTCCCTTCCAATCCTATTATTCTATATTCTAAGAGTCTAACTTTGTTCACCATGAGTGAATTTGATGGAAGAATCACACAGGGTCAAAGCACCTGAGGGCAGGAGAAGAAGTAATGAACGGAAACCTATCAAAGACAGATCCAATCCAGAAGTCAGGAGAAATTTTCTGCAACAATTGATCAGTAGAATAACTTATCTCCAGGAGTTGTGGGTGCTCCCTCACTGGACTTCACAAGGAGAGGACGAGCAGGCATTTGTCTGAAATGATATACTGTAGGGTCTCCTGCTCGAGCAGGGAGTTGGACTAGAAGACCTCTGAGGTTCCACCTGTTGTTCAAAGCACCTGAAACCTGAATAAGAACCAATGGATGGAAACTAATTAAGGAGAAAACCAACCTAGAAGTAAGGAGAAATTTCCTGACAGTGGGAACAATTAAGCAGTGGAATAACTTGCCACCAGAAATTGTGGGTGCCCCATTACTGGAGGTTTTCCAGGTTAGATTAAACAGTCATTTGTCCAGAATGGTATAGGGTCTCCTGCTGAGAAGAGAAGAGAAGAGAAGAGAAGAGAAGAGAAGAGAAGAGAAGAGAAGAGAAGAGAAGAGAAG
>WNWU01000390.1:258059-269868 GCA_012654045.1 Ptyas mucosa | reverse complement strand
AGAGAAGAGAAGAGAAGAGAAGAGAAGAGAAGAGAAGAGAAGAGAAGTAGAATTCTTTATTGGCCAAGTGTGATTGGACACACAAAGAATTTGTCTTGGTGCATATGCTCTCAGTGTACATAAAAGACAAGATACGTTCGTCAAGAATCATAAGGTACAATACTTAATGATAGTCATAGGGTACAAATAAGTAATCAAATCATACTAGGAAACAATAAATATAAATCAGCAACAAGGTTACAGTCATACAGTCATAAGTGGAAGGAGATGGGTGATGGGAACGATGAGAAGATTAATAGTAATGCAGACTTAGTGAATAGTTTGACAGTGTTGAGGAAATTATTTGTTTAACAGAGTGATGGCATGGGGGAAAAACTCTCCTTGTGCCTAATTGTTCTGGTGTGCAGTGCTCTATAGCGTCGTTTTGAGGGTAGGAGTTGAAACAGTTTATGTCCAGGATGCGAGGGGTCTGTAGGTATTTTCACAGCCCTCTTTTTGACTGGTGCAGTATACAGGTCCTCAATGGAAGGCAGGTTGGTAGCCATTGTTTTTTTTGCAGAGGGCTTTGGGCAGGGGGTTGGATTAGAGGACCACCAAGGTGCCTTCCAACCCTGTATTCTATTCTGTATGTTGCTGTGACCAAAACACCCTTTAGATTCACACAACATCCAGAACCACACTCTAGCCAGGCATGCAGACTAGGTCCTTACTGCCAGGGTAGAAGGTAACCAGCTTGCTTGTAGCTCAGGATATTTGGTGAACCTAGCCTGAAAATACCAATTTGCCACCCTTTTCAAGATGCCAACCCCAGGCACCTACAGAGCCATCTCTTGAGGCCGAGGGGTAGCATCTGGTCGGTGACTGTGGGAAGGCGGCAGAGAGACAAAATGGCTCCTCACCTGGGACTCATCCAGCAGCTGGTCTCAAGTTAAAGGCAACTCCCACAGGAAGCCGAGACAGCACGTATGGGCCAGGAATCCTCAGCAAGTGGGATTCACCCAGAAATATCAGGAAAACCCCAATTCTGGTAAAATTGTGCCCCTTGCAGCTGTTGAGGGAAAGGAGTTTGGAGAAGAGGTGATGTGAAGGAAGAGTCAAGTAGTCTATAGAGCAGTGACGGCTAACTTTTTTGCCGTCGCATGCCAAAAGTGGGGGAAGCGTGGGGGGTTGCGGGTGTGGGTGCCCACATCCATAATTCAATGTACCTCGCCCTCCCATGTATGCGCACGTGACCCCCCTCCCCACACTTCCCCCTGCTTTTGGCACGTGATGGCACGGTGGGCACAGTAGGCCTGTTTTTCCCCGTTCCCCAGGCTCCAGAGACTTTCTAGAAACCTGGGGAGGGCAAAAACAGCCTTCCCCATCCCCCCGGAGGCCTTCCGGAGGCCGGAAACAGCCAGTTTCCTGACTTCCGGTGGGACCGGAAGGCCTGAAAATCAGTTGGCCGGTGCGCGCATGCATGCTGGAGCTGAGCTAGGGCAACACTTGCGTGCCCACCAATATGGCTCCGCGTGCCACCTGTGGCACCTGTGCCATAGGTTCGCCATCACGGCTATAGAGATTCTCCATCCTCCATGTCATGGTTGTCCCAAAGGTGCTTTTTCAGGAGGCAACTGGACTTTCTTGTTTTTTCTTTTGAAGACATTTCGCTTCTCATCCAAGAAGCTTCTTCAGCTCTGGCCGGATGGTGGGGAATGGAAGGGTTTATAGTCCTTGCAGACAAAGCTGGTCATTTGCATCGGGTCCCCAACCTTGGCAACTTTAAGACTTGTGGACTTCAACGCTCAGAATTCCTCAGTCCACAAGCTTTGCTGGCTGAGGGATTCTGGGAGTTGAAGTCCACAAGTCTTAAAGTTGCCAAGGTTGGGGACCCCTATTTTAGAGGGTCGTTGAAACACTTGGAGGTTTCTCCGTGTCCTCAGGGTCACCTGAGTGGTGCAAATGGTTTCTGTAGTCTGCAATTTTTCCTCTGGAAATCCCTCCCTCCTCCCAGACCATTGCAAGAGTGTCCATCCCAAATTGTACAACTCAACGTCTCTGGAGATTCTCAGTCATCCAGGTCCTGGTTGTCCCAAAGGAGCTTTTTCGGGAGGCAGCTGGACTTTCTTGTTTTTTTCTTTGAAGACGTTTCTCTTCTCATCCAAGAAGCTTCTTCAGCTCTAACTAGGATGGAGGGGAATGGAAGGGTTTATATCCCTTGCAGACAGCTGGTAATCCTTTTAGAGCAGGGGTGTCAAACCCACCCGGAGGACACAGATAAACCTCCAAGTGCTTCAACAACACACTGGAACAGGGGCTCACATCATCGCGTGACATATCATGACTTTCCCCCCCCCTTCGCTAAACCAGGCATGGCCATCGCATGGCACATCCAGCCCATGGGCCACGGGTTTGATACCCCTGCTCTAAAAGGATGCAAAGGACCAGCTGTCTGCAAGGAATACAAACCCTTCCATTCCCCACCATCCAGTCAGAGCTGAAGGAGTTTCTTGGATGAGAAGTGAAACGTCTTCAAAGAAAAAACCACGAAGTCCAGTTGCCTCCTGAAAAAAGCCGCTTTGGGTTAAGGGTCAAGTAGTTTCCCACCCCCTCTTCACTCCTTCTAAACTGCTGGTTCTCAAACTTGGCCACTTGAAGAGGCATGGACTTTCCCATGGGGGGATTCTACGAGTTGAAGTCCACACACATCTTCAAGTTTGGCCAAGTTTGAAAGACCGCTTGAAAATAAATAAATTGGCAGTCATGCAAGCTGGGTGTATCCGTCATTAAGTCAGCTGTGGTTAGCGAAGAGAGCAGTTGGTTGGCTTCACACTTCAAAATTATAAATGACCCTGGGGTCCTTAGGCCGGAACTGGACAAGGTCTATGATGGCTCAGCATGGTTTTTGTGGTCAGCCAAGAAGACCGCAGCTTGTCCACCAGTTAAGAAAGTCTACATCATGGGGAAACGTGTGGTTTCACTCAAAGATTGGACAATCATTTGTCTGAAATGGTATAAGCTTTCTGCTTAAGCAAGGGGTTGGACGAGGAGACCTCTAAAACAGGGGTCTCCAACCTTGGGGTCTCAGCAAAGCTGGCTGAGGAATTCTGGGAGTTGAAGTCCACCAGTCTTAAAGTTGCCAAGGTTGGAGACCCCTGCTCTAAAATCCCTTGCAACTCCCTGTTATTCTGTTATCTCCCCTCCCTCAGGTCTCAGGGGGTGAAGTTCTTCTCTGGCATGGTGGAGACATCTTTCCAACTTTCTGTCTGAGGAAAGACACCCAGAAATCATTCCTTCTGAAGGGGAAACTGAGATAAATGAATTCAGTGATGAAAAGATGTGTTAACCTCCATCTTCTTGCGCCTCCGTGATCGATTTAGCTCTCACGCTCTTAACCAACCAAAGGAGTGAAGAAATGATAAGCGTTTATGGGAAGAAGTAGAAGAACAGGACTCTCTTCCCACCTTCCTTCAGCTTGGCCATTTAGCTCAGCGTGGCCTCCAACCAGCTTTTGGGCAACTGCCCACCCAAGCACTCCAAAAGCTGGAAACGCCAAACCGGTCATAGAAGCCCTTGTTCTCGGCCACCCTCCGATGCTGAACGAGGATGGGGCCACCATCCATAAAAGTGCTCGTCTTCCAGAAGAAAGTCTGGGAGGGAGGGAGAAGCAACCGAATCTGCTTTGGGGTCTGTTCCAGGCCTGGCCACTTTTCAGCTTCAGCCTGTCCCTCCTCTGTTGTGGGGCTTCCAGCCGGGGACAGAAGCTACCGAGCGGTCCGTGGGGAGGCCGCTTGGCCTTCGTTGAGCGCGAGAGGAACGGGCAGCAGCTGCTGCTTCCCATCCTTGCCAGCAACTGGATCCAAGAGAAGGAGGGAGCTGCAGAGCGGTGAGAAGGACGAGGCTGTAGCTCCAAAGGAAGGGAACCTCGGTCTCTTCCCCCCAAAAGTCCTCATCGTATCTGAGGACATCGTGAAAAAGGAAAGATTGCAGAAAGGAGAATGAAGGAGAAGGGTTGAAGGGGAAGGCCAGAGGCGACAGAATAATAGAACAAGGGTTGGAAGGGACCTTGGTGGTCTTCTAGTCCAACCGCCTTCTAAAGCAGGAGACCCCATTCCAGACCGATGGCTCTCCAATCTCTTCTTAAAAACCTCCAGTGGTGAAGCACCCACAACTTCTGAAGGCAAGTTCTTCTGAAGACCTAGCCCTAACTTTGGATAGATTGACTCTAGGACCATAAGCTTGAGGAACTCCACTGCCAACGTCAAGATGGCCTCCTGAAGGTAGCTTGGGCAGGGAGGATGGTACAGTAGCAACATCCCAACTGATTCTACAAGCCAGTTTTGGGAACAGGGTGTTGTGGCTTGTCGGCTGCCAGCCCCTCCAGCAGCTGAATCAGAGGAGGAAGAAGAGGACTGGGAGTCAAGGTCAGCATCAGGGCAACCTGGGAGCTCCGAGGGGGAAAAGGGAATGGAGCTGGCAGTGACAGAGACAGAGCCTGGGCCGTCTGTCAGCCCTCAGATGGAGAGTCAACAGCCTCCAGGTCTGGGGGTGGCTGATGAGGAAGAGGAGGAACAGCTGGGCCCAGTGCCTGATACACAGAAGGCAGAGGAGAGGAGAGCAGTGGAAATCTATGGACCGGTCCTTGGGAAGGAAGAACTACTAGCGAAGCCCCACCCTAGCTCTGAGGATACAAGGCAGGGGGGCGGAGATGAATAGATCTGGCAGACAACTATTCATCTCCCGGCCGGCCGGACTTGTTAGCCTGTGTTGAGAGAGAGAGAGACTTTTTGCTGGGGCTCCTAATAAAGCAATCATTGATTTAACTAAAGAGGGTTTGTTGTGTTTGGGGAGCTGGGTCAGAACACAGGGTCTCAGAGCTGGAGACTTCGGGAACATGGTCCCTGAAGGTCAGGATTCTTCAATGGCCACTGCCGCCCAACTACCCTGCCACGAATACTCGGTGCCAAACAAACAAGGATGGCAAGGATGGGGGGGGAGCACAGTAGCTTTCAACCTGGTTTGTGGCTTAGCGTGGGGGAAATAGGCAAGCTATTACGGTTTGCCCAAGGAATGAAGGCAACCGTTGAATGCAGTCAACTCTCTCTCCAGTTCTCACGTAGATGTCACAGATCGATCTTGCCATGCTGACAATGTTGGTTCCGGCTGCAGGAGGATGCCAATAAGCCAGCTAACTCACATCCTCACAATCTGATGTACAGAAAACTACAGGTGGTTCCCTATTTGTGACCGTTCAGAGTTGCAACATAGCTCCCCAGAGAGACTTATGACCCAATTTTGAAGGTCCGATGGCTGTCCCACCTCGTGGTCACGATTGCATTTTGGGGTGCTTGGCTACTGACCCACATTTATGGCTATTTGTAGCTTACCCATGTGATGGTGTTTTACATTTTTTGCAGGAAACCGACATTTATTCTGATTTCTGGGGGGAAAGAAGTCCATTGGCTAAAATGCCGCGAAACAGGTTGCAAAATCAGGCAGGGCCATCTGGTGATCCACTTAACAGCAGGCAAGACTTACAACTGTAACTCCAGCCTCAATGGTGGTCGTAAGTCGAGGACTACCTGTCTCGAGAATCCGGAGCCCGATTCCTTTCCAAACACAGACATTTTTTTAAAAAATTTGATTTATATGCCGCCCTTCTCCGGAGACTCAGGGCGGCTTACAGTGCATTAAGCAATAGCCTTCATACGTTTATATATTTATACAAAGTCAGCTTATTGCCCCCACAATCTGGGTCCTCATTTTACCCACCTTAGAAAGGATGGAAGGCTGAGTCAATCTTGAGCCTGGTGGGATTCGAACTTGCAGTAATTGCAAGCAGCAGATGTTAATAGATGTTAATAACAGGGTGCTTTAAACCACTGTACTACAGGCTCTGTTAAATCATCAGCTAGCAATATAAGTAATGTGTGGACTTTCAAATAGTTAAGTCTTTAAAGCTAAATTTTGGCATTGTTGATGGGTTTAATCTAATTTGTCCTCTTCTTCAGCAAAACCAGCCAGCCACATTTAAACGAGCACGTTGGGCACACACTCTGTTTAATTGTGGAATGCCAGAACGTTGGCACAAAAGTACGCACTTCCTGCATTCGTTGTCTCAAAAGAAATACGGGCACAGTCACAACTGGACCAATGGGCCACTGGCAGAAATGGCTTGGCCCAGCGAAGTAATGGGTCAGGATATCATCACCTGTTCAGTTTCAACACAGAGAAATGTATGTGTCTCCGTATTAGGCAGCCTTCCCCTTTCTCAGGGTTTCTCAACCTGGAAGGCGGGTGGACTTCCACTCCCAGAATTCCCCAGCCAGCCATGTTGAAGTCCACCCAGCTGGCTGGGGAATTCTGGGAGTGGAAGTCCACCCGTCTTCCAGCCGCTAAGGTTGGAGAAACACGGCTATTTGCTGTTTTCCAGATGTGCCAGGTTTCATTGGAAGAAGACTTTTACAGATTCACAGAGCTGGAAGGGACCTTGGAGGCCATCTAGTCCAACCCCTCGCCCAAGCAGGAGACCTTGCACCATTTTTGACGGATGGCAGCCCAGTCTCTTCTTGAAAGCCTCCAGGGATTGAAGCTCCCACAACTTCTGAAGGCAGCTTCTGTTCCGTGGGTTGATTGTTCTCACTGTCAGAAAATTCCTCCTCATTTCTAGGTTGAATCTCTCCTTGTTCAGTTTCTATCCATTCTTCCTTGTCTGGCCTTTGGGTGCTTTGGAAAACAGCTTGACCCCCTTCCTCCTCTCTGGGGCAGCCCCTCAAATATTGGAAGATGCTCTCATGTCTCCCCTGGTCCTTCTCCTCACTAGACTAGACATACCCCAACTCCTGCAACCGTTCATCGTATGTTTTAGCCTCAAGTCCCCTCATCATCCTGGTTTCTCTTCTCTGCGCTTTTTCTAGAGTCTCAACCTTTTTTTTATAGTGTGGTGACCAAAACTGGATGCAGGACTCTAGGTATGGCCTTCCTAAGGCTTTATAGAGTGGTATTAGGACCTCCCTTGATCTTGATTCCATCCCTCTGTTAAACTGACTGCAGTAGCACCTTCCCAGACGAAACCCCCTCCTCCTCAAAATCTCTCCACCCCCAACCCCTAAATTCTTAAACTTCTCAGGTAGCTGAGCAAATAAGCTAAAGGCGGGAGGGATCAACAAATTTAATCTGTAAGTTAAGGGGTTGGTGACGGTTTTCAATCAAAACAGGCTATTTATATTGTATGTACAAAAAAAACAGAACCCAGGTTTTCTTAAAAAAAAAAGAAAAGGATAGTTTACACCCATTTCCAACTTTCCTGCGTCCCTTGGGTTGTTTTGTTTTTTTTCCACCTTGATCTATGTAAATCAAAAGAGTCAAGCAAATTTATCCAGACCTTCAAAATTAAAAAAAAAAAAGGAAAAGAAAAGTGAGAAAATACAAGGTTGAAGGTCCACGAATGCTCCGCAGAGAGTCTCCTTGGATGGCCAACTCTTCGCCGCTCTCAAGAGGGTGTCGGGACCCCCGTGCTGTGCGCCCCATTGGTGCCGGGCCGCTGGATGGAGGAGGGTCCGAGAGACCCAAGAAAGCCCCCCCCTCCCCCAATTAATCCGTGCCTTGCCAGCATTGTGTTTCGGTACACCCGCCATGCGTCTCTCTCTCTCTCAACGGGGTGATGATGAACGTGTTCCTTCAAGACCCACAACTCCATGGGGTTCAAAGAAAGGGTCCGGCTGTGCCAAATTCATTCCTTTTCTTGTTCGCAGCGCTTAAGAGTTCCCGGCGCAGGTTTATCAATAGGCCACTGCTTCTGAGTCCCCCGGCGTGGAAAACAGCACGTGGGCTTTGGCGTTGATGAAGTAGGTGGCCACGAAGGAGACAATGAGGATGACGAGGCCCAGCACCAGCGTGATGATCTGCAGGGGATCAAAAAGGGAAGACATCAGGCGGAGGAAGGGACTCGACGGGATGTCTTCAACTTACAACCGTTTCTTTAGAATAGAATAGAATAAATAGAATTCTTTATTGGCCAAGTGTGATTGGACACACAAGGAATTTGTCTTGGTGCATACGCTCTTGGTGTACATAAAAGAAAAGATACGTTCATCAAGGATCATAAGGTACAACACTTAGTGATAGTCATAGGGTACAAATAAGCAATCAAATCATATTAGGAAACAGTCAATATAAATCGTAAGGATACAGCAACAAACTTACAGTCATACAGTCAAAAGTGGGAGGGGATGGGTGGTGGGAACGATGAGAAGATTAATAGTAATAGTAATGAAGACTTAGTGAATAGTTTGACAGTGTTGAGGGAATTATTTGTTTAGCAGAGTGATGGGAAAAAACTGTTCTTGTGTCTAGTTGTTCTGGTGTGCGGTGCTCTATAGCGTCGTTTTGAGGGTAGGGTTAGAGCAGGAGTCCTCAAACTACGTCCTGCAGAAGCCATTAATCCATCCCGCATGGGACCATGAGGCTGCCCCACCCATATCTCCCCACCTACCTGCTTGCCCCCACCCGCCTTCTGGAGGCCGAGGCCAAAAATGGGCCTGTGGTATTGTTACCCTTCCCCAGTCTCCAGAGAGAGAGAGGAGGGAGGGAGGGGCACGTATGGGTGAAGGAGGGAGGGGACACAGACACACACAAACAAAAGTCCCTCACCCGCCCCCAAGGCAGCCACCTCTGGCTGGCCCCAGAGTGGGGTGGGAATGGAGATTTTGCAGTATCCTTCCCCCAGGAGTGGGGTGGGAATGGAGATTTTGTAGTATCCTTCCCCTGCCACACCCACCAAGCCACAGCACGCCCACCAAGCCACACCATGCCCGCCAAGCCACGCCCACAGAACTGGTAGTAAAAAATTTGGATTTCACCACTGGGTGGCATGCAAGATAGGTAGGTAGGTAGGTAGGTAGGTAAAGAAACAGAAAGAGCATAGATAGAAAGATAGATGAGATAAATGATGGGGTAGAGATATAGAAAAAGGTAAAATAGATTATAGAGATAAATTATAAAAAGAGCTAAAGATAAGAGATAGATAAAATAGAGACATACACCGAGATATGATGATATGGGATGGATGGATGGATGGCTACATAAAGAAAGAAAGAAAGAAAGAAAGAAAGAAAGAAAGATAGATAGATAGATAGATAGATAGATATGTAGGTAGGTAGGTAGGTAGAGGAGAGAGAGCATAGATAGAAAGATAGATGAGATAAATGATGGGGTAGAGATAGAGATAGAAAAATTTAAGATAGATTAGAGAGATAAATTATAAAAAGAGCTAAAGGTAAGGGATAAAGATATAGATAAAATAGAGACATACACCCAGAGATATGATGATATGGGATGGATGGATGGATGGCTACATAAAGATAGGTAGGTAGGTAGATAGATAGACAGACAGACAGACAGACAGAGAGGGAGGGATGGATGGATGGATGGACAGGCAGCCAGCCAGACCGCAGGGGTTAGAAAGCTCCTATATTTTAGCAAACCGACCAATCCAACCCCCTTCGGCTCCTCACCTCCAGCTGTTTGCTGGCGATCAAGAAAATGCGTCCATGAAGCTCCTTCCAGCGACTCTCCGTCCAGGTGGAAAACTCGGTGGATCCCCACTGTTGGAGCTCGAAGGCCGGAGAGGAGGCCGCCGTGCGGCGGACAGTCGACCTGACGCAGAAGGGCTTGCGGGGAGAGCTGGCATTGGGGTACGGGGAGCCCTGCACCCACGTGTATTCATAGAACTGCGGGAAAGAAAACACAGGAGGAATAGAAGCAAAGCCCAATTATTCACCTGCCGCTTTGAACGTGAAAGCTTTAGCATTAAAGTTTGGGTAACGGTTATGCTGATTTCCTGTTGTCGGTTTCTGTTTTCTATTGCTTTGAACCTCAGCTGCTGAATGGGGTGTCTGGTTTTTATAGCAATGATTTTGGTTTTACTGTTCTTAGCCACCAAGAGTCACAAATTTGGGAGAGGGGATATAAGAGCCGAGGCGGCGCAGTGGTTAGAGTGCAGTACTGCAGCTACTTCAGCTGACTGCTAGTTCAGCAGATCAGCGGATCAAATCTCACCAGGCTCAAGGTTGACTCAGGCTTCCATCCTTCCGAGGTGGGTAAAATGAGGACCCAGGTTGTTGGGGGGCAAGATGCTATTTAGTATACTGTCTTTGATGTAAGCCGCCCAGAGTCCTTGGAGAGTGGGCGGCATAGAGATATGATTAATGAAATAAATAATAAATAAATGGAATAAATGAAATGCATGAATGAATGAATGAAAGACAAGCAAGGGATTGCTTTGATATTAATCTTCCACAGATAGATTTGCAAAAATTGCCCTTTTCCAGATAAACCCTTAAGGTGCGTGCAGAAAAAAAACCCCATTCCTGCAGAGCCAGACTTCTTAACCCCAGGATGTTTATACAGGTAGACCTCAGATTCAGATGAACAGAGTTGGAAGGGACCTTGTGGGTCATCTAGTCCAACCCCTCACCCAAGCAGGAGACCCCACACCATTTCTGACAGATGGCAGCCCAATCTCTTCTTGAAAGCCTCCAGTGATGGAGCTCCCACAACTTCTGAAGGCAACTCACCTAGGTACTTATTATCATATGTGGTGGACATGTATGAAAGCAAGAAAATATTGGACAAAAACACATACATGGTTGGAAAAGATGATTAAGCAGCATACAGATTTAAAACCAAAAATATTTTTCTTAGGTACAATACCAGGAAGCTGTGACAAAGGGACTATACATTTAATGCCACATGTATGGACAGCAGCGAGAATTGTATTTGCACAATATTGGAAAAAACAAGAACACCCCACCAGGTGGAAACATAATTCGGAAAACATTGAATTGTGCAGAGATGGATAGATTGACATTGAAAATAAAAGAGATACAAAGTATTATTTAAAGTGGAATAGGTTTTATCAATCGTTAGAGATAAGAGGTAGAACTTAGATGAAGAAAGAGCATTGTTATGTTCAAGTAAAATACGAATGTTGTTTATAAGTGTGCTAATATAATCAATAGGATTATAAATAGGCTAATATAATTATAAATATGGTTAGAATTATTGTGTTGTAGTATTACTATCAGTATATATGTTACTTTTTCTTTTTTTTTTTCTTTTGTAAAATGGTATGCCCGAACAACACACTGTATTCAAAATACTTATATATAAATTTTTAAAAACTTGATATATAAAAAAAAGGTCACCGGATCTTGTGCAAACTGGCTGCATGGTATTAACAGCCTCACCTGAGACCTTCTCCAGATGCCTCCAAATCTTAGGCTGGTAGCATCTGAAGAGGTAGGAGGTGGGGCAGCCTTCCCCAAGGTTTCACCATTAAGTTTTCACCAGCCAGCTTGTTTATTTTCCAGAATTTTTTTTAAAAAAACAGTACATGTTTAATTATTTTATGATTTTATCCAGTGCTGGATGAGGAGACTCACATCGTCCTTGGAATCTTTGCAATGCTCCTTGGTGATGTTGTCTCCCAGCCGAGTCCCGGTGAGGTTGGCCAAGACATACTGGACCAGGCTGGTGGAGTTGACTGGACTGGAGACCGCGATGTAGTACTGGAGGGGCTCATCGCCTGGGGAGGGGACAGGAAAGGGTGGGGGGAGTCCAAAGGGTACCCTCAGGCAGCAGCCTTCACCCCTGAAGATATCCCTCCCTCCCTCCCTCCCTCCCTCTCTTTCTCTCTTTTGTTTTCTCTCTCATTCTCTCCCCTCCGCTTTTTCTCATCCTCTGTCTGTTTCTTTCTCTTTCATTCTCTCTCTTGGTTCTTTCTCTCTCATTCTTCCCCTCCTCCTCTCATTCTCTCTTTTCTTATTCT
>WNWU01000390.1:198468-258049 GCA_012654045.1 Ptyas mucosa | reverse complement strand
TCTTTCTCTTTCTTTATTGTCTTTCTTGGCTCTTTCTCTCTCATTCTCCTCTCTTTCTTTCTTTCTGTCATTCTCTCGCTCTCTCTCATTTTCTCATTCTCTCTCTCTCTCACACAGACAGACGCCTCACCCAGAGGCCCTTTAAAATCTGGCCTCGTGATGGCCTGGAACCAGGAGTTGTTGGACTGGATCAGGAAACCATACAACATGCGTGTGACCTGGAAGACAAAGGCAAATTGTCCAGCCAGAAAGGTTCAAAGAGCAGCGCCTACTAAACAGTAGTAAACTACTAAACTTTAAACTACTAAACTGTAAACTACTCGTACATTTTTTTTATTACTAGTAAAAATTGGAGGAAATTACTCAACAGGAGCAAAAGCTGTTTGTTCCAGATGCAGTAAGGTCTCCTCCCTTGAGCAGAGGGTTGGACTAGAAGACCTCCAAGGTCCCTTCCAGCCCTCAGATTCTAAGTTCTATGAGATCCTGCCCCGTGGATCCTGATGAGACGGGCAGGGTACTCAAGGGTCCCCCAACACCTGTGGATGAGGCCGCTGCCTCCTCTGGCTTTCGCGGAGGATGGGAGGGAGCGGGTCTCTGAGCAGAGGTGGCCAAGGGCTGGGGGTGGCCCAGAGGGGGACTTGAAAAGAGGGTGCAGAAGGGCCTCCCCTTCAAGGGCCTCTTTTGATCTCAACAACCGTGGGCCCCTTATGGCCTTCCCTTTCCAGAGAAGGCTGCTGGGGAGGGTAACTTCCTAGCGCCCTCAATGATCGGTCCATCATATTTTTTGTCCTATTGTACAGTGGATATTTAATGCTATTAAATATCCACTGAATATTTATATATCCATATAGTTTGTAAGTATTTTTGGGCACTTCAATAATCGCTCGACTGCAGCTGTCAATTGCAAGAGAGTAAATTAATAATCAGATTACTAGATCACTCAAGAGACAGGGAGGAAGTCCCAGGATTGGGGGCTTAACAGGAAGTGGCCGAAGGGGGCAACAGGAATTCCAAAAAGCAGAATTGGGGGGGGGGGGGGAAGAGGGAATTCCACCCTTTGCCCGGCTAACGACTTGCCTCTCCAGACTGATTGGCCCCAATTCAGAAGCTTCTTGAGTAAACCAGTCAGGAAAGAGCATTTTGCCAGCCAAAACATCTGTGATTCTGTCATTTCTTTTTTCTTTTCTTTTCTTTTCTTTTCTCTTTTCTTTTCCTTTCTTTCTTTTCTTTCCTTCCTTCACTTCCCTTCCTCCCTCTCTTCCTCTTTTCCTTCCTTTCTTTCCTTTCTCTCTTCATCCCTCTTTTCCTTTCCTTTTTCTCCCTCCCTTCCCTCTTTCTCTCCCCCTCCTCTGTCCATCCCTTCCTCTTTCTCACTCTCCCTTCTTCCTTCCCTCCCTTTCTCTCTCCTTCTTTCTCTCTTCCTCCCTTCCTCTTCCCCACCCTTTCCTTTCCTCCTTTCCTTTCCTTTCCTTTCCTTTCCTTTCCTTTCCTTTCCTTCCCTTCCCTTCCCTTCCCTTCCCTGTGAGGTGTGCTGGGAAGAGAGAATGGGCTGGCTTTCACAGCTAAGGCAGGACCAGAACTCACCCTCTCCCAGCTTCTAACCACTAGCCCAAATTGCCTCTTTGGGGCCAGGGGGAGGAGCCAAGGAAAGGGGGCAGGAAAGGGGGCATTCATCAGACGCCGGGTGACCTACCCAGAGAGCGGAGGGAAGGGCATGCCAACTTAGGACCGGCCCCTTCCTTGCCTCCCCCTCCAGAGACTCCATCAGCACCTACCGTGAATGGATCCGCCTGAATTGACGAGGCGTCGCCCTCTCCTCCGGCCATCTTGTAGAGCGTGCGGCCCACCACGGTGGCTACGGCAGCTAAGGACTGGGGGAAAGAATGGAGGGTCAAGGCAGGCTGGACAGCCCCCCCTCTGGGCCCTTCCTTCACACGGCGGCTGCTGCAGCCGTCAGTGCCAAGACAACCACAGCCAGCCAGTTCGCTTCCGCCAGCGCTCCCCACTTGACAGAGGGGCTCAGCCCACCTTCGCTGTGTCCGTCATGTAATTCAGGGCCTCCTCTGGGCTCAGCCCCTGGGGATAATTCAGCCGGATGTTCTCGGAGGTGTCGTAGAGACTCTGGTAGTACCTGCGGGAAGGAAGGAGAAGCTGCGATGGTCTGGGGAAGGGGGCAGGGAGGAGAGGGGGGGTCTTTGGGGGAGCAGGTGTGGGGAGGGATCCCTTGGGATTGGAGATGAATCTGGGCTTGGGCAGAAACCCAGCCTTCCCCCCTCCCAGAGACCCTTCCTCAAAGGACAGTTCGCCCCCCTTCCTTCTTCGTGGCAGGAGCATCATTATTAAAATTTTAATTTTAATTATCGTAATTAACTTGGCCCTTTGGTGGCTTTGCCTGTTTGATGAGCTGAGGCTTTTTATTAGAAAGCAAAGGGGGGGGGGGGAGAGAAGGAGGCGAGAGACTTTGGCAAACAACACCCCCAAATCTGAAACGGAGGCCAGTCGTAGGTCCTTCAGCCTTGCTGGCTGGGGAATTCTGGGACTTCAGCTCCAGGCGTCTTGAAGTCGCCAAGATTGAAAAAAACATTGCCCGCCTTGACTTACGATCGCAACGGACCCAAATTTCTGCCGCTAAGCAAGACAGTCGTTAAGTGAGCTTTGTCCCAGTTGACAAACGTTCTGCCGTAATTGTCAAGCGAATCACTGCGGTCGTCAGATTAGCCACACGTTCGTCGTTAAGCGAACCCGGCTTCCCCCATTTGACTTTGCTTGTCAGGAGGTCGCAAAAGGGGAACACGTGACAACCCCCCCGCCCCTCCCAGGGACACTGCAACCGTCATAAAGGTGAGTCGGTTCCGAAGCCTCTTAAATTTTCATCACGTGACTGGGGGGGGGGGAAGGGATGCTGCGACGGTCGTAAGCGTGAAAAAAGAGGCCCCGTGTCACTTTTTGGGGGGCCGCTGTGACTTTTGGTCCCCGAGGGAACCGCTGTAAGTCGAGAACCACCTGTAGGCAGCGTCTGTCTGCAACATCTGGATTTTACACACACACACACACACGGACAGCCAGACATCCTTTCCACTCCCCTCTTTTGCTTTGTTTCCAAGCGGCCCCGTATGAGCAGCTGCTCCTCCCTTCTGCATGCCTGCTAACCTCTGGCTGCCGGCCAGCCGCCGGAGACGTTGTGCGAGGCGAGAGTGGATTTCTCCCGCTTGTCAGAACAATTACGCTGCGCCCCTTTAATTGTGCTGCCTGTCTTTCCTCTGCCTCCCCCCCCCCATCCCCCCCCCCCCCCCAGTGGCTGCTACATTCTTCTCCAGCACTCGCCTCTCTCGGGCTTTTGCTGAGCTCCAGGTAAATTGGGGTCTCGGCTTCACCTCCGTTAGTCAAGGCTGCGAGGGTCCCCCAAGTGGGGAAACTGGAGGTTTTTTACGAAGAGGCTGGGCAGCCATCGGCCTGATATTCCACAGGGCCTCCTGCTAGAGCAAGGGGGTTGGTCTAGAAGACCTCCAGGGTTCCCCTCCAGCTCTATTCTGATTGCAACCTATTCCCCCAGCCACCTGAAGGCAGAAGCAGCAGCAGCAACCGATGGAAACTCATCGAGGACAGAAGCAACTTAGAACTAAGGAGAAACTTCCTGACAGGGAGGACAATTAACCAAAGGAACAGCTTGCCACTGGAAGTTGTGGGTGCTCCATCATTGGTCTGATATTCCACAGGGCCTCCTGCTAGAGCAGGGGGTTGGACTAGAAGACCTCCAAGGTTCCCCCCTCCAGCTCTATTCTGATGGAGAGGCTTCCGACTTCCGGCCTTCTGCGTCTCCTCTCCAGCTTGGCCACAAAGTGTGGACTCACTTCTACGCTCACCTGCCTTCTATGGGTTTTACAGATTTCAGGTAGTCCTCGACTTACAACCAACCAAAGTGACCATTCAAAGTTAACAACGGCACTGCGAAAACTGACTTATGACCGACTTTAACAGGGACCATCCTCCCAGCATCCCCATGGTCACGTGATCCAAATCCAGATGCTTTGGCCACTGACTCCTATTTATGACGGTTGCAGTGCCCCGGTCTGTGTGTGTGTGTGTGTGTGTGTGTGTGTGTGTGTCTCGTGATCCCCTTTTGCGACGTTCTGCCGGTGGGGAAGCCAGATTCACTTTACAACCGGGCTGCTAACTTATCAACTGCAGTGGTTCACTTAACAACCGAGGCAAGAAAGGTCGTAAAAACGGAGCAAAGCTCACTTAACGGGGGAAACGTTGGGCCCCGTTGCGGCTGTGAGTCGAGGACTGCCTGTACAGCCGGGGTTTCCAAACTCGGCAACTTTGAAGACCTGAGGACTTCGCCTTCCAGAATTCCTTGGCCTCCAGCCGGAGTCTTAAAAAGTTGCTTGGAGATCTCTGGATCGCTGAAAAGGATCCCTGGTTACCTGTTCTCGAAGTGGGAGGAGTGGTCGGCCAGGACGATCCCGGGAATCTGCTGGGCCCTCAGGAATCGCTGGAAGGAGGAAGGCGGGAGGGGCTGGCTGGCTTCGATCCCACTCATCACCACGCTGGTTTTTTCGCTGCTCTTGTTCAAGGCTTCCATCATCCTCTGGACGTTTTGCTAAGAGCACGGGGGCAGGAGGAAGGAACAAGCAGCTCAATTACGCCACGAATTCAGAACGCAGACAGAGTTTTACTTCCAAGTGGAGGCAAAGATCCCAGGATAATGTTGCAGGATCCAATCTGACTCAGTTTCACAGCTACTCAAGATTGTTGGCCAAGCAGGGACAAAAACAGCCGGGGGAAAAAAGGAAAAGATTGAAGCCTGGGAAATGAACCCCTTGTCAGTCAATAAGAGGGCTGATTTACTGCCAGTTTACGAGGTACTTATTAATGACTTCATAGCCAGCCATCAACGCCCCATTTAACGAGAGAGAGAGAGAGGGAGGGAGGGAGGGAGAGGGGGAGAGGGAGAGAGGGAGAGAGAGAGGGAGGGAGGGAGGAAGAGAGAGAGGGAGGGAGGGAGAGGGAGGGAGAGACAGAGGGAGGGAGAGACAGAGGGAGGGAGGGAAGGAGAGAGGGAGGGAGGGAGAGGGAGGGAGAGAGAGGGAGGGAGGGAAGGAGAGAGAGGGAGGGAGGGAGGGAGAGAAAGAGAGAGGGAGGGAGGGAGAGAGAGGGAGAGAGAGGGAGGGAGGGAAGGAGAGAGAGAGGGAGGGAGGGAAGGAGAGAGAGGGAGGGAGGGGAGTTCTTCAAGGAGGACTCCAGCACAAGCCCAAAAACGTGGAAGAATAAATCTTTGGTCCTTGTGACTGACTCAGATTCCATCATGAAATTTTCCTTACTATAGGAAAGAAAAACATCCCACAGCCCCCTCTGGGAAAGTTTACTGAAGCTTTATTTAAGATTTTCACGGTCACCCAAATGGGCAGGCTGAAGACATGGTGCCAAGATAGGAAGCAGCCCAACCCGAGTGGCGCTGAGCACTACGGGGGGCTCCCAGACAGACGTTCCCAAGGGCCATCAAGTCCTTCAGGCATTCAGAACGGAGGATGGTGGGGAGGCAGAGCTAAGAGTAGAAGAGTACCATCTCCCCAAGGTTCGTTTCGGCCGAAGACGAGAAGGAACGGTCCCCAAGACCTCTTGGAAAATGTGGGAACTGAGAAAGGTTGGAGGAAAGCAAGGGGAGGGGGCATTGGATGGCTGTGGCCCGGGAGAAGGGATGCAGCCCCGAGAGGTCAGGAAACACAAAGGCTTGGGAGACACAGGAGAAGGCCACCCTGGTTGGAAGGTGCTGGTGAGGAGCATCAACTGGATCGGACCAGGAACAGAAAGGCAGCCTTTGCATGTCGAGGAGGAAGGTCACAGTTTCTCCCTCTAGCTGAGGGAGCAAAGGCAGCAGCACAGCACAGGGGACCATCTTCAGGCAGGAAACGGCCTGAGAGGAGGAGGAGGAGGAGGAAAAAGAAAACGACTGTGGAGTTCTTGGGGCTCTCTGAGCTTGGTGGTTTTCTTGAAGATGTTTCATTACCCAACTAAGTAATATCATCCAGTGATAGAAAGGAGGTGGAGGAGGAGGAGGAAGAGAAGGAGAATTGTGGGGTCCTTGGTACTTTCTGAGCTTGGCTGACATTTCATGACCCAACTAGGGAACATCATCAGTGCTAGAAGGGTTTGTGGAGGAAAGGAGGGAGAGAGGGAGGAGGAGGAGAACAACTATGAGGTCGTTGGTGGTTTTCTTGCAGACGTTTCATTGCCCAAGTAGATAACATCATCAGTGCTAGAGGGGGGTGTGTGGAGTGGAAGTGGAGGAGGAGGAGGAGGAGGAGATGCTGACCCCTCAGGTGAGGGACACTTTCCACTGTGGCAAAAAGAAAAAAGAAAAAAAAAGAAAAAGAGGAAGGCCAGTGTCTGTCAACGTGTCCTCAGTGACGTGAGGAGCAGAACGGGCCATGTGGCGTTCAGCAGAGATGCCAGGGACATCAGAGCCGAAGCTGGCCGTGCTGGATCAGACCCCTGGCCCACCTAGCTCAGCCATCTGCTCTCGCCATGGCCAACCAACTGTCCGAGGAAGCCCGCGAGCCTCCCAGCAGATGGCCGTCGGAGGCCGTCCCGCTGCAGTCAAGGCCCGGAGCCATGGATCCATAAGGACCCATCGGAAGCCAACATCGCCATCTTTCTTGTGAGCAGGGAAGGAAGGAAGGAAGGAAGGAAGGAAGGAAGGAAGGAAGGAAGGAAGGACCAGGCAGCCAAGCAAACGCCCCTACCTCAATCTCGGGGGTCTTTCGCGAGACGGGATCCGTGTGCATCCACAGGGAGGCGTTACTCCGGAGCGCAACCTGCAACAGACGGAGCACGATGAGCACATGTGCAAGATTGCCTGGGTTCCTCTTCCCCCCCCCCAATGGAACATCTCACGGGCAGCAAAAGCAGAGCCAGAGACAGGCTGGAAGTCCTCACTGAGGGAAAGCACCTTCCCCAGGTTAATAGGGGGCGGCAACCTTTTAAAAAAATCAGCCGTTGCCAAATCTGACACACACACACAGATGCGTCCACATGCTGCGATTTGCACTGAATGGACACAAGAAGAATGGACACAAGAATGGACATTTATATTACTGTATTTTTTGGATTATACAACACACTTTTTCCCCCCTAAAAGAGGCTGAAAATTTGGGTGCATTTTATACTCCGAATGTAGCTTTTTCAAAGCTTTTTTCCAGTCCTAATGAGGTGCTAGCGAGTGAAACGATCTCCGTGCTTTGCCTGCTTTTCTCATTGCTTCTCTCTCTCAGCTGGGCTTTAGAAGCTGTTTTTTATCCCCAAGTAGGGGATAAAAAGCGCACAAGCGTGCTCACAACCAGCAAACTAATGTGCTGAAGCTGACCAGACTAAGGATGCTAGCCAGATGATTGATTATTTATTTATTTATTTTTATTTTATATGCTGCTCTTCTCCCGGAGGGACTCAGGGCGGTGTACAGCCAGAATAAAACACACAAATATCAAATTTAAAAAACAATTTAAGAAATATTAAATAGTTTGGCCCATAACTCATTAAAATAAAACTACCCGTTTTGGATATTTAAAAATGAAGAGTTAACGATTAAAAAATTTAAAAATTAGGCCAGCCCGGCTTGTTGGAATAAAAGCGTCTTGAGGGCCCAGTGGAATACCTGGTAGGCAGACCCCCCCCCCCCCAATTTTCCTCCCCCAAAACTAAGCTGCATCTTATACTCCAGTGCGTCTTAAACTCCGAAAAATACGGTATATATTACATCACCAACAGAGCAAACTCCGAGTTCATTTCAGATCAAATTCCTGGCATATATTTTGAAATGAACTCAAGAGTTTGCTCTGTTGGTGCAAGCAAGGCACGTTCGGTTCAACGTTCTTTCGTTTCGACCGAATCATTCTGTGGCGGGTAATGCTGGAATCAGAACCGCTAGATAATCTCCCACGAATTATCCCAAAACAGAGCCAAAGAGAGACGATGGCTAAATCCCTTAATCTACCTAATCTGCAGTAAATCTAATCTCCTGTTGCCTGTTTTTCCCAAAACAACATCCCTGTGAAGTGGGCTGGGTCGAGAGAGAGGGACCGGCTCAAAGTCTCCCAGCCGGCTTTCATGCCTAAGGCTGGACTAGAACTCCCAGTCTCCTGGTGAGTGACCCAAAGTCACCCAGCTGGCTTTCATGCTTAAGGGGGGACTAGAACTCGCAACCTCCTGCTTTCTAGGCCAGCGCCTAGAAGGACCAAGATCTTATAGGAGGCCTTAGATTTACAAGCGGAAGCGCCAATGCTGGCTCTAAATTTAAGACACCGTCATTTGCAATGAAGATATTCTGCAGTCTATTCTGTGAGGCTTCCACCCGTCTCCCGTCTGGGCGTTCTCATGTTTCAAAGACCCAACTCTCTGTGTAGCTCTCTTCCAGTCCCAGGTTCCAAAACTGGGGAATGACAGTCGAAGCCCCAAACGCAGCCAGGTGAAGACACCAAGCGGCCTCGGCTGGGCTCTTCTCACCTGGCTCAGCTCCAGGAAGGAGTCGATGTTCTCCAGCTTGATGGGAAAGCGGTCGTTTTGCATATCGTACACCATGCGGGAGCTGCCGATGTAGTCGAAGGTCTCCTGAGGAGGGGAGGGAAATCCACAAACCCTCAAAAAAAGGGACAGAGTGATCCAGCCACAGCAAGGAACGGCCCCGTTAATCGGCCACCTTTATTTATTTCTATCCTGGCTCCATTATTTTTGCAAATAACTCAAAATGGTGAACAGAGGCATAGAGTCAGGATCACGTGAAGTGCTAATGCCACTTTATAAGGCCTTGGGAAGGCCACACTTGGAATACAGCATTTGGTTGCCACGATGTAAAAAAGAGGTTGAGACTCTAGAAAGAGTGCAGAGAAGAGCAACCAGGATGATGAGGGGACTGGAGGCTAAAAGATACGATGAACGGTTGCAGGAACTGGGCCTGGCTGGTCTAGGGAAGAGAAGGACCAGGGGAGACAGGAGAGCATCTTCCAATATCTGAGGGGCTGCCCCAGAGAGGAGGAAGGGGGTCCAGCTATTTTCCAAAGCACCTGAAGGCTGAATAAGAAGCAGTGGGTGGAAACTGATCAAGGAGAGAAGCAACCTGGAACTAAGGAGAAATGTCCTGACAGTTAGAACAATTAACCAGTGGAACAACTGGCCTCCAGAAGTTGTGAATGCCCCAACACTTAAGGTTTTTAAGAAGATGTTGGATAACCATCGGTCTGAAGTGGTGTAGGGTTTCCTGGCTGAGCAGGGGGTTGGACTAGAAGACCTCCAAGGTCCCTTCCAACGCTGTTATTCTATATTCCATATTCAACACTGAGTCCTGGTGGCACAGTGGACTAATTCACTGTTATTAATATCAGCTGCTTGCAATTACTGCAAGTTCAAATCCCACCAGGCTCAAGGTTGACTCAGCCTTCCATCCTTTCTAAGGTGGGTAAAATGAGGACCCAGATTGTGGGGGCAATAAGCTGACTTTGTATAAATGTACAAAAGTATGAAGGCTATTTGCTTAGCGCATTGTAAGCCGCCCTGAGTCTCCGGAGAAGGGCGGCATATAAATCAATTAAAAAAAAAAAAAAAAAGTATGAAGGCTATTGCTTAATGCACTGTAAGACGCCCTGAGTCTCCGGAGAAGGGCGGCATAGAAATCGAACCAATAAATCAATAAATAAAGGCACCACTGCCAATCTCCCAACACGTCAACCGTGGAAACAACAGGAGGAGAAACTGTTTTGCAGAAGCTCCTGTAAAGTTGACAGCACTGCTTGAACTCAGCTCCCCCAGCCACCCACCCACCCAACTCATGCCTGGAGGGGGACATCAGCTGCTAACCATCCCCCTCCTCCCACTCCCCCTTCCCCTCTTCAAATATCCTCTTGGCTTTCGGCAGCTGCCGTTGCTCCAAATTAACTGCTTTTTTGCTTCAGTGTGCACATATATTTTTAATCCGCTCCACGTGACTCCGTGTTTGGAGACGGAGGGCCTGCGTGTGCCAGTTGCTAGGGGGACGGGCGAGGGAGAAGGGTCTTTTTTTGCCCCCGTGGGGATACCGCGCTGCCCACAGCTGCTGCCCACGGGCTGCAGGAAATGGCCTTTCCGGCTACAAATCCTGAAAAGTCCAACTGGCTTTTCATCAGGCCGGGCGGGGAAGGTGGTTTCGGCTCCTCTGCCAGCTGCTCCCAGGGATGTTCCTTTCCCCCAAAACCCGAGGCTTTTCCTCCCGCTTCAACTGTTCTCACAGCGCCCTCAAATGAAGAAATCACAGGCAGTCCTTGAGTTACAACCGCTCCTCCAGTGACCAAAGTTACAGCAGCACTTTAAAGAGTGCTGTGTTTACGACTGTTTTTCACACAGACGACCGTTGCCGCGTCCCCGTGGTCACCGGATTAAAATTTGGAAACTTGGCTACTGACTTGTATCTACGACGGTTGCATGATCTCTTTTTGTGACCTTCTGACGAGCAAAGTCAATGGAGGAAGCCGGATTCGCTTAACGACCGTGTTGCTTAACGACTGTAGCAGGAAAGGTCATAGGCGGCCAGCAAAGACTGACCTAGCTGTCTTGCTAAGCAACGGAAACCTTGGGCTCAATTGTGGTTGTAACTCGAGGACTGCCTGTACCCATTGTTTTCCCCCCAGGGTTAGGATGCAGAATAAGTCTTCCCTTCCACAGAGATCCGTCTCTTGCACTCTGCCCCGATTTGCTGCAGCCCGAGATGCTCTCGGTGAGACGGGCTTCCATTTCCCAGAATCCCCTGGGCCTACCTGCCAGCTGCTGGGAATTCTGGGAAGTGAAGTTGGGCATTTCCTGTTTCAAGAAAGCTGTGATGCCTCTTTAAGAAATCGATGCACTTCCCAACATTTGTTTCCGAGACGTTACGCAAAGTGGGGAATGTAGGTTGAGATCTCTTTAAGGCAGCCGGCGTGCTTTAAGAGGGATGGGCTTCATGGATGGCTGGGGAATTCTGGGAGTGGAAGTCCGCCCATCTTAAAAGGTGCCGGGGTTGAGAAACGCTGCTCTAAATATCAAGATTTGTTTTGGAGCCTAGCGGTTTTCTCAACCTGAGCTATTCGAAGGTGGGCGGATTTCAACTCCCAGGTTAATATTGCTAGTTTCTGGGCAAGATCTGTTTAATTTGCATATATTTTAACTTTGCGTTTTATATTTTAAAGTTTATGTCATAAGGTATGTCTCATTTTGGCACAAATTAACAAACTCCCCATGCGGCCTGGGGAATTCTGGGAGTTGAAGTCCATCCCTTTTCAAATTGCCCAGGTTGAGAAACGCTGATTTCAACCATCTCCCCCAAAAACGCTGCCAGCTCTTCCTACTTACTTGCTCCCGAACCTTCTCACCCATCCCTGGCTAATTCTGCGGTGGAGTTGGGATTAGCGGCATCTGCCTCTCTCTCTCGAGCTGTTTCATTCATTTCCCAGGGGAAATTCCGCCCTTGCCGAGCGTGATATTTCCTAGCTGAGAACGACAAAGCCCTCCAATGCAAATCTTATTTCCCAAGTCAGCTTTCTCTGCTTTGCAAACACCACGGAAATTGGTTCCAACGAGACGTGCAGCGGTGGACGGGGGGCGCGTGGTCGCTCCGTGAGATTTCAGAAAAGCGAGACCTTCCAGGTCCAGCCACAGGTTCCAGGGACTGAGTCATTTTTATCTGCTGTGGGTTGTTTTTTTTTTTTTTTACGAGCGATGACGTTAATGTTTTAATGAGAAGAGCAACAAAAATGATTAGGGGACTGGAGGCTGAAACATATGAAGAGCGGTTGCTGGAATTGGATGCGTCTAGTCTAATGAAAAGAAGGACGAGGGGTGACATGATAGCACTCTTCCAATATCTGAGGGGCTGCCACAGAGAGGAGGAGGGGGGTCGAGCTATGTTTCCAAACACCTGAAGGCAGGACAAGAAGCAACCGATGGAAACTAACAAAAGAGAGAAGCAACCTGGAATTAAGGAGGAATTTCCTGACAGTTAGAACAATTAATCGGTAGAACAGCTTCCCTCCAGAAGTTCTGAATGCTCCAACACCGGATGCTTTTAAGAAGACTGGACAACGATTTGTCTGAAATAGTATAGGACAGTGGTGGGATTCAAGTAATTTAACAATCGGTTCTCTGCCCTAATGATTCCTTCCCCCAACAACCAGTTTGCCAAACTGCTCAGAAAGTTAACAACCGGTTCTCCCAAAGTGGTGCGAACCGGCTGAATCCCATCACTAGTGTAGGCTCTCCTGCTTGAACAGGGGGTTGGACTATAAGACCTCCAAGGTCCCTTCCAACTCTGTCCCTCTGTTTTTATTTTGAAAGCTGCCCAGAGTTGTTGGATATGAGATAGGCAGCAAATAAATTTCACAAACAAACAAACAAATCAGAGAGATCTGTTTCAAACTGCAGAGAGCAGGGAAAAAAAGAGAGAGAGAGAGAGAGAACTTACCCCCTGGAAGAAGGCAAACATGATGTTTTTGGGCAGAGACTGAACATCGGGGATTTTATGGATGGCTTCAGCTGCAGCGAGGAGGGTGACAAAGGAAGCCACGGCGCTCTCTGCCCCGGGGGCCACGTTCCAGAAAAAAGAGTGGCTGTCGATCTGCCAGGAAGAAGAGCAAAGAAGACGGTCCGGCCAGTTCGGAGACTCTGCCAGCGTTTCTCTCCCCAAAGTCAGCCTGACAGTTTCTGTGCCTGGTTCAAAGCGCCGGCTTCATGCCCAGATGGCAGCCGTTCAGCCCCCAAATCTATTTTTCATTCGTTTGCTAGAAGTATAGGGTCGAAATCCACCCGGCAGGTTATGCATTTTGGACCTGTTTCGCAAAAGGGGGGGGGGGGAAGCTATTGTTGTTGCAATAGATCTGTCAGGATAACATGTGTCTTTGTTTTTTTCATCCTTTGAACTCACTTTTTTTTTTAATGTGTTCGTTTAGTTTGTTTTATCTTTGCAATTTCCCCCCGTTTTGGGTTTTTGTTATTTTAATTTTCTGAATCAAATTGAAATTAAACATTTATCCGGCGTGTCGAAATGAGCTCATGTAGATTTTCAGAAACGGCAGCTGGTGCCTGAAGAGACTGACCTCTGCACTAAGGATCCAATTGAGTCCTCAGAGGGCCACGGCCGGAGGGAGCTGCCCCTCCTTCTGGTCACCTCATCAAGCAAGACCTGGGGGGAAATGGCCCCCCAGCTGTGCCTTTTTGAGCTCCTCCTCTCTATATAGATGGGGGCTGGAGGCTAAAATGTATGAATTACGGTTGCGGAATTGGGCATGTCTAGTTTAATGAAAAGGTGGTGGCATGATAGCAGTCTTCCAGTATTTGAGGGCTGCATAAACAAGAGGGCGGGCAAACTATTCTTCAAAGCACCAGAAGGAAGGACAAGAATTAATGGATGGAAACTCATCAAGGAGAGAGACAACCTGGAACTAAGGAGAAATTGCCTGACAGTGAGAACAACTAACCAGTGGAACAGCTTGCCACCAGAAGTTGTGGGTGCTCCAACACTTTTAAGAAGAAATTGGAGAGACATTTATCCAGAATGGTGTAAGGTCCCCTGGTTGACTAAGGGGTTGGGCTAGACGACCTCCAAGGTCCCTTTCAATTCAGTTATTCTTTTGCTTGCTTTTTCAACTTAAAACACTGCCCTACTCCACTATGGGTCGTTCCCGTCATAAGAATACAGGCAGTCCCCAACTTACGACCACAATTAAGCCTAACATTTCTGTTATTCAGCGAGACATCTGTTAGGTAGGTTTTGCTATATTTTTGCAATTCTTCTTGCCTCCGTTGTTAAGTGATTTACTGCAGTTGTGATAGTAAACATGGGTTGTTAAGTGAATCTGGCTTTTCCCCCTTGACTCTGCTCGTCAGGAGGTTTCCAAAGGGGATCACGTGACCCCCCCCCCAGGACTCTGCAATACGTCATCAATATGAGCCTGTTGCCAAGGGTGCGGATTGTGATCACGTGACCCAGGGGGAGGCTGCAATGGTCATTAAGTGTGAAAAGCAGTCAGAAGTCACTTTTTTTCCAGTGCCGTTGTAACTTCGAGAGGTCACTAAACTTGTAAATTGAGGACGCTCTGTATTATGTTTATAATCTGCGTAATTTGTAATTTTAGGCCAGCCTTGCTCAATCTCCTTGAGGAACTGGAAGTCCCACTTCCGGAATCCCTAAATCATGCTGGCTGGAGGTTTCTGGGGGTGGACTGTCTGGAAGGTGCCCAGGCTGCCAAAAACTATTTCAAGCGTTTTAAATGGACACCCTATTTCCACCTCCTTTTTGGAATCGGGCCTTCGAAGCAGTTCCAAGTAGAGGGAGGAAAATACACCTTCCAAGTTATATTAAAGCAAGGAAAAGAAAAACGAAGGAGCGCGATCATTTCGCACAAGAATTCCCGAATTCCCAAAGGCTGTCTTTGCTCCCCAATGCAGAAAAGAGAGGGCTTCCTGCCTTCTCTCAGCCTACCTCACAGGCTTGTTGCTGTAGGGGACATAGGGAGAGGAAGAAGTAATAGATTGTGTTTGCTGCCTTGAATTGTTCACCAAAGAAATAAAAGCGGAATATAAATAATAAGTAAACGAAAGAAGAAAATTAAACTGGATTCCCCCGGCTCGGCCCAGCAACACTTACTCGAGAGGAAGCGATGATGACACTTTTTGGATCCAGCTTCTCCGAATCATTCACCGGCCGCACCGTGCTCCAGACGTTATAATCGGCGAGAGGATCACAGACCACCTCTGAATAGAATAGAATAGAATTCTTTATTGGCCAAGTGTGATTGGACACGCAAGGAATTTGTCTTTGGTGCATAAACTCTTCAGTGTGCATAAAAAAAAGGACATTCGTCAAGAATCATAAGCTACAACACTTAGCGATAGTCATAGGATACTAAATAAGCAATCCAATCATACTAGGAAACTAAATCAAACAATATACAAGCTATACAATATAAAGATACAAGCAACAAGGTTACAGTCATAAGAAGCTAAGGAGATAGGTAACAGGAAGGCTGAGAAGATTAATAGTAGTGCAGACTTAGTGAATAGTTTGAGTGTTGTGGGAATTACTTGTTTAGCAGAGTGATGGCTTTTGGGAAAAAACTGTCCTTGTGTCTAGTTGTTCTGGTGTGCAGTGCTCTATAACATCGTTTTGAGGATAGGAGTTGAAACTGTTTATGTCGAGGATGCGAGGGGTCTGTAGATATTTTCACAGCCCTTTTTTTGACTCATGCGGTATACAGGTTCTCAATGGAAGGCAGCGACCATGACACCACTGCCCATTTCATAACCCCGGGAAGTGCCACCACCCAGCCATCGGGGACTTGTGGGGCTCCACTTTACCTCTTTTTTTTTTTAATTGAAAAAGTTTTACCAATACAAATTTTTCCCCCTTTTCCCCCCCCGTCCCTAACCCATCATTATAAGATACATATAAAAAAAAAATATAATTCCCTCCCCCCCCCCCCCCCCCCCCCCCCCCCCCCCCCCCTTCCCCCCCCCCCCCCTTGACTTCCATTATATGCAATGCTACTGCTCCCATTGACTCTCTTGCCTCCCTTTGCAACTGCCTTATTTGTGCTTCTGTCCACTTTAGCTCTTCAGCGAGAGTTTTGCCAGCTGCCCAGCGTGCCACAAGGAGAAAGGCCATCCGGAAATGCTGAAAACAGCCAGCTCGATCTTGTTTCCAAAAAGCCAGAAATCATGGCAAACAGGGTGCAGGGAGTGCTTGACATACAACCACAACTGAGACTGGAACCTCTGCCACTAAGTGATGCGGTCATTAAGCGAGTCATGCCTGATTTTAAGGGAATTGTGCGGTGATTAAGTAAACTTGGCTTCCCTCATTGATTTTACTTGTTGGAAGCCAGAACAGAACAGAACAGAACAGAACAGAACAGAACAGAACAGAACGGTTATGGGAAGTTTACATACCTAATTCACCTCTGACCCCAATTTGATCATCCTGGACATACTGAGCTAAACCCTCAATTCAGATTAAGTTTTGGCATTCAGAGAACACACAGTGCTGCACCAAATCAGCTGCGCTATGGTTTAAGATGATGGCTTAGTTCATCCACAGGGAATCCAACGGTAGAGTTAGAATAAAACTACAGGGTTGGAAGGGACCTCGGAGGTCTTCTAATCCAGCCCCCTGCTCGAGCAGGAGACCTTACACCATTCCAGACCCATGGCTGTCCAATCTCTTCTTCAAAGCCTCCAGTGATGGAGCAGCCACAACTTCTGAACAACCCAACACTTTTGAACAACTTCCAATAACTTTGAAAGGTTGCTAAGTGATGGATAGCGAGTGAAGGACCCCCCCCCCCCCGTGCAATAGATGATGCAGAATATCCCCAAGAATGGGGGTCTTCTAAGAAAGAATGGCTTGGCTCAGGGCAGCCCCGAAATTTCGCTTCGACTTCCAGAGTCCCTCCAAGTGTGGTATGGAATTACAATTTAATACAAGGGAAGAGAGACCTTGCTAAACCCATTGGCTACAATCTTATAATCCCGAGGAAACAATGCTACAACCTATTTCTGCCTGAGCTTCCCCACCCCCCCCCTAGGGAGTTCGGCCTCAGCATGCTTGGGCAGCTCTTGGTGTGAGGTAGGCTGGGCATTCTTGCCTTGAGTCCGAGGCCCGGCCCGGCCGGATTGCCTACCCCAACCTCCCACCTTTCTGGGCTCACCTGGGTTGAGGCTGAAGGTGCTCTGAATGAGGCTGCGGCGCATACAAGTAACGGTGCTGGTGACGGCATGCATGTGGGAAGAGAGCTGCATGGCGCAGAGCGGGTATTCTGGCCCAGAACCGTTTTGAGGAGTGTTGTAGTTCCGGTAGCACTAAGAAGCGAGCAGGGAGATTTTGATTGGCAGAAAAAGGCAGTTAAACATGCAATTAAGTATCAATTTAGTACAGGTAGTCCTCGACTTATGACCACAATTGAGCCCAAACTTTCTGTTGCTAAGCGAGACCATGGTTGAGTTTGGCCCCATTCAACGACCTTTCTTGCCTCAGCCGTTAAGTGAACCTCTTGCAGTTGTTAAGTTAGCAACACGGTTGTTAAGTGAATCTGGCTCCCCCATGGACTTTTACTTGCCAGAAGGTCGCAAATGGGAATCACGTAACTCCAGGACAGTGCCACCGTCATAAATAGGAGTCAGTTGCCAAGCTTCTGAATTGTGACCACGTGACCATAGAGATGCTGCAACGGTTGTTAAGTGTGAAAAATGGCCATAAGTCACTTTTTTCAGTGCCGTTGCAACAATAGCAATAGCACTTAGACTTATATACCGCTTCACAGCCCTCTCTAAGCGGTTGACAGAGTCAGCCTCTGGCCCCCAACAATCTGGGTCCTCATTTTACCCACCTCAGAAGGATGGAAGGCTGAGTCAACCTTTAGGAGGGAGGGAGGGAGGGAGGGAGGGAGGGAGGAAGGAGAGGGAGGGAGGATGGGAGGGAGGGAGGAAGGAAGGAAGGAGAGGGAGGGAGGATGGGAGGGAGGGAGGGAGGAAGGAAGCAGTGGAAGGGAGGGAGGGAGGAAGGAAGGAGAGGGAGGGAGGGAGGAAGGAAGGAAGGAGAGGGAGGGAGGATGGGAGGGAGGAAGGAAGGAAGGAAGGAAGCAGAGGGAGGGAGGATGGGAGGGAGGGAGGAAGGAAGGAAAGAAGGAAGAAGAGGGAGGGAGGATGGGAGGGAGGGAGGAAGGAAGGAAGGAAGGAGAGGGAGGATGGGAGGGAGGGAGGAAGGAAGGAAGGAAGCAGTGGAAGGGAGGGAGGGAGGGAGGAAGCAGAGGGAGGGAGGATGGGAGGGAGGAAGGAAGGAAGGAAGGAAGGAGAGGGAGGGAGGATGGGAGGGAGGGAGGGAGGGAGGAAGGAAGAGCAGTAGCACTTAGACTTATATGACTCTTCACAGTGCTTTACAGCCTTTCTGAGCAGTTTTACAGTCAGCCTATCACCCCCAACAATCTGGGTCCTCCTTTTACCCACCTTGGAAGGACAGAAGGCTGAGTCAACCTGGAGCCTGGTGAGATTCGAACTGCCAAATTGCAGGCAGCCGGCAGACAGCAGGAGGAGCCTGCAGTACTGCACTCTGACCACCGTGCCCATCGTAACTTCAAACAGTCACCAAACGAACTCTTCCAAGTTGAGGACTGCCTAGACTAACTTTGATACTTTAATTGCCTGCTTTAAAACATCCCCCCCGTCCATCCTGCTGCAGGGAAGTTGGGCAGAGTTTCCACGAAATCCAATACCTGCTTGATAACCTCGCTTTCGTTTTTATCTTGAAGGAGGAAGATGGGGAAGCCGAAGTCCAGGTACGAGAGGCTGTTCCCCAGGTAGTTCCACTTGGTCACGCTGCAGTGGGCGTACTCTGGCCCGTAGCTGCTGTTGTAGACCCCTGAAGGAAGGAGAGGAGAGGCAGAGGAGGGGGGTTAGCCTGTGAAATCACGGTCGCCTGAAAAGCGGCTTCCGGGACAAGGAGAGCCGCCTGCGCCCAGACGTGGAAATCGGGGCCTGGCTCTGAGCGAGGAAGGTTTCCCAAAAAGCCTTCTCCATGTTTGACTGAGAAATTAAGTCATGTCTTGGGGAAGGCCAGAAAAACGAATTAAAAGTCAGGGGCTGTGAAGAAAAAAGAGGAATGGGCAGAAGTGGCAGTGGAAAGGAGGTAGGAAAACTGGGAAAGGGGCAGGAATCAAAGCAAGCGGAGACCACTGAAACCAAAGTCCGTTAAGTGGCACACACGGCTACAGGCATCGCTTGGACGGTAGCAGAACCCAGAACAAAGTGAGGTTACAGACCTCAGGTTTGCTGCACAGGAATGGTAAACACCTGCTCTTCACTGGATCTTTTTCCCCCCTTCTGCTTAAATTTTGTATCTTTTATAATATTTTTATTATTATTTTTTAATATTAATAACAGGGGAAGGGAGGGAGGGAAGGAAGAGAAAGAGAGAAAGAAAAAGGAGGAAGATGGAGGAAGGAAGGGACAGGGAGGATGGAAAAGGGGAGGGAAGAAGGGAAGGAAGGAAAAAGAGATGGAGGGAGGGAGGGAAGGAAGAAAAAAGACAGAAAGGAAGGAGGAAGTGACAGGGAGGGAGGGAGAGAAAGAAAAAGGAAGGAGAAAGACAGAAAGGAAGGAAAAGAGGAAGGAAAGGGGAGGGAGGAAGAGAAAGGAAGGAAAAGAGGAAAGGAAGAAGTGACAGGGAGGGAGAGAAAGAAAGAAAGAAAAAGGAAGGAGGAAGACAGAAAGGAAGGAGGAAGTGACAGGGAGGGAGGGAAGGGAGGGAGGGAGGAGAGATGGGGAGAAAGGAAGGAAAAGAGGAAAGGAAGGAGAAAGTGACAGGGAGGGAGGATGGAAAGGGGGAGGGAGGGAGAGAAGGAAGGGAGGAAAAGAGGGAGGGGTGGGGAGGAAGGAAATATTGTCAATCATGCTGTGTCTTCTATAGCTGGGATACTTTCCTGCGGTGCCCTTAACATTCCTCCAAATTAGTGTGACTCTATTCCTACATGCAACACCAACATCATGTGCCTTAAACAATGGCGCTGTTTCTGTCCTTTCCCAGCAGAGGGAAAACAAGAGCCTCCTTGTTGTTTCCTGTCTTTTTTTTTCCCAGGCTTCCATTCCCAGCTGCCTGACTCTCTGCCCACGAGGCTTCCTCATGCATCTGTGAGCCTCTTCTGGCATCCTAAACCTCCATAGGCAACTAACAGCCTTCCAAAGAGCACGAGGAGAGAGACGGACACGGTCTTAAAAGCAATGCCCCCCAGCGTTTCCGAACGGGCTCGATTCCTCTTAGCAGAGGCAAAACTTTTTCAGCCCGAATCTCTGCAAGGTGGGGGTGGCGAGGAAGAGAAAGACTTTTCTCACTTTTCTCAGTTTAAGAATATAAAACACCCATGAAAACAATAGGAAAGTGACAAAAGGAAGGAGAGAGAAATGGGAAGAAGTAACGCATCGACTTCCAAGTGTTTTTCAGCGCGGTAAAATGCAGAATAGAATGACAGGCTCCACTTTTTACTTTCCCAGCTTAAAGAAGACCGGCCATTTCTATAAAAGCAGATTAACAGCAAAACCCAAAGACAACACCCCCCCCCCCCCCGCCCAAAATTTGGAGCACAAAGTCCAGGAAGCAGTTTCCAGGTAGAAACAAAGCTGGGCGTGTGCTTAACTCTAAATCAGGGGTGTCCAACCTTGGCAATTTTAAGACCGGTGGACTTCAATTCCCAGAATTCTTTAGCCAGCCATGATGGCTGGGGAATTCTGGGAGCTGAAGTTCATGAACACTGGGCCCTACCTAAGAAAATGAAATTCAATGTAGAGAAAAGTAAAGTCCTACACTTAGGCAAGAAAAACCCAAAGTGCACATACAGACTGGGTGAAACCAGGCTTAAGAGCAGTGACTGTGAGGGACCTTGGACTCTTAGTGGACAACCAGCTAAACATGAGCCAGCAGTGTGCAGATGCAGCCAAAAAAGCCAATGTGATCCTAAACTGCATTAACAGAGAGATACAATCAAGATCAAGGGAGGTCCTAATACCATTCTATAAAGCCTTAGTAAGGCCACACCTAGAGTCCTGCATCCAGTTTTGGTCACCACACTATAAAAAGGATGTTGAGAGATTCTAGAAAGAGTGCAGAGAAGAGCAACCAGGATGATGAGGGAACTGGAGGCCCAAACATACGATGAATGATTGCAGGAGTTGGGGTATGTCTAGTCTAGTGAAGAGAAAGACCAGGGGAGACAGGAGAGCATCTTCCAATATTTGAGGGGCTGCCCCAGAGAGGAGGAAGGGGGTCAAGTTGTTTTCCAAAGCACCCGAAGGCCAGAGAAGGAAGAATGGATGGAAACTGAACAAGGAGAGATTCAACCTGGAAATAAGGAGAAATTTCCTGACAGTGAGAGAAATCAACCTATGGAACAGAAGTTGCCTTAGGAAGTTGTGGAGCTTCATCACTAGAAGCTTTCAAGAGGAGACTGGGCTGCCATCTGTCAGAAATGCTGCAGGGTCTCCTGCTTGGGCGGGGGGTTGGACTAGATGACCTACAAGGTCCCTTCCAACTGTTAATCTAATCTAATCTAATCATTTAAAGAAAATCCATTTAAAGAAGCATTTAGAGTCCATTAAGGGATTGCTCTCCTTGAGTTGGATCAGAAGTCAGCCAGCCCAGAGCCCACCTAGGGAAGGCCCTGAGAGATGAGCTGGAAGGGCCGGGAGAGACCAAAGCCGGCTTCCTCCTCACCGTAGCCATCATTGGGACACTGGAGACCAGGAGAAAAGCCTTCGGCTGGTCTGGTCTCGGAGACGGCCACGGCCACGCCTGCGATCCGAGTGCTGCCCTTCAGTTTCTCCATCACCTGTCTGTTAAAAAGAACCACGTTGTGAAAAGATCTAACTGTACGGTGTTACACGTAGTCCTCGTCTTACAACAGTTCATTTTAGTGTAACTTATTCAAAGGTACAACGGCACTGGGAAAAAGTGACTTATGGCCGTTTTTCAGAGTGACAACTTTGGCGCCACCCCCACGGCCACGTGATGAAAATTGGCAACGGACTCATATTTATGACGGTCACTGCGTCCCCAGAGTCTTCCCCTTCTGCGACCTTCTGACAAGCAAAGTCAATGAGGAAGCCAGATTCGCTTTACAACTGTGTTACTTGCTTAACAACGGCAGTGATTCACTTAACAGCGGTGGCAAGAAAAGTCGTAAAATGGGGCAAAACTCACTTAACAATGGTCTCACTCAACAACAGAAATTTTGGGCTCAATTGTGGTCGTAACTCGAGGACCGCCTGTATTTATCGGCTACCATAGCACCAAGGGGGTGAAAGATAACAATGCAGAATTGTTTTCCATAAACGTGGAATCAATCACAGGTTTCCAAGTATCCTTCCGTCTTTGACTTTTGCCCAGCAGCGTTTTCAAGGGACTGGGAAGAGAGAATTGGTGCGCACGCAGGTAGTCCTTGACTTACAACCTGTTTAGTGACTGTTCTAAGTTGGAAGAGCCCTGAAAAATGTGACTTATGACCGTTCGTCACACTTAATGACCGTTGCAGCATCCTCATGGTCATGCTTGGCAACTGGTGCGTATTTTATGACGGTTGTCTTGTTAGCAACAGAAATGTTGGGTTCGATTGTGGTTGTAAGTCGAGGGCCACCTGTATCCCTGGTTCTCACGCTTACAATCTTCGTAGCATTCCCCACCGTCACGGGATCAAAATTTGGGCACTTGGCAATCAGCAGGCGTTCAAGGCAGCATCCTGGGGTCACGTGATCGCCACTTGCGACCTTCCCAGCCAACTTCCAACAACAAAGTCAAAGGGTGTGTGTGTGAAATGGATTCGCTTAAGGACCTTGTGACCTGCTTCACAATCGCAGTGGTTTGCTGAACAAAGCTGGCAAAAAAGGTGGTAAAATAGGACACGGCTCACTTCACGACCGCCTCGCTTAGCAGTGGAAATTCTGGTCCCAAATGTGGGCATAAAGCAAGGACGACTTGTATCTTCTATGCTGCATCCTAAAAGGGCAGCAGCTGAACTCAACTATTCAGCGACGCCAAGCCCAGATTCGTGGCTTGTATTCACACTAAAGCGTGGCAGAGCCCAGCTAAGAAATCGGGAGAGCGCTCTCTGTTCATTTATGGCAGGCGATTCTGGCTGCTTGGAAAAGTAGAAAAACACAAACAGAAGTTCTTCAACCAAAACAGCAGGTGCCAAGGGATAAGAAGCCGTGTTTTTCTTTACAGCTGGCAAGTATCTCCTGGGGCTGAGATGCTAAAGTCAAACCATGTGTTTGGTCGCTGGGTACCAGGAGAGCATCTGGCCAGATGTTTTCTGCAGAAGCTGCAGATTCAGGGAAAAAGAAGAAAATTCTTTCTTCCCCCAAAATTCCCACTTACCCTGTAAAGAGCTTCCCATCCAGCAGGACCATGTAAGGGGGGTGGCGGCCATCAGACAGCACCCACTTCAGGTCAGACTCCTTCTCTGCCACGTGGATGACTCCGGTGTCTCCGAACATAGAGGCTGTGAGGATAGAGAGGCCGAGGACATTGGGGGAGGAGGGGGAACAAATGACACACCCCACACCCAGAACCAGCAGCTCCCTCCTTCCAGAAATTCTATAGCACCCAGAGCCATTTCGCGATGGAGAGGCCTCTTTTCAGGGTCCTGCAAGGTTAAGGCACTCATGTATTGCCCCACATGGCATTGTCCCCATTTAGGTGCGAAGGATAAAATAGCTGCCTTCAGCTTCTGCAAATATTAAGACACCCATTTGGTTTTTGAACACAAATCCAGAAAATGAACCATGGTTGTTGGTACCACCCTTTTTATGGATGTGACACCGTCCCAGCTATAACCCAACCACCCTCTGAGCCCTTGAATGACGAAATGAAGACTGGTTTTGTCCAGCCCCAAACAATACAATCTTGAAGACTTTCTGGGCAGTGGTGGAGTTCAATTTTTTTAAACTACCAGTTCTTTTTTTTTTTGACTAAAAAAGCTGACTAAAAAATTAAAAGGCAAAGATCAGACGCAAACATGTTTATCCTGGGAAAAAGTATATATTTGGCTAGAAAAAAGAAAATTATAAATTAAAGTGAAAAGGTTAATAAGGAGAAATCTATATTATACGAATAAGTGAGGTTGGTTAGACCTAAGGGAAATGAATAGAGAAATGAATTGCTTTGACTCTCCCGGAATATAATATTACATTGAATGCATATCGAGTGAGGTACCATTAGTACCTATTACATATGTGTCATTTGTAATGTCTGTGTGTTTTATATGTTTTTCTTTATATTATTTTATGTGTGATTTTAATGGAAAATGTAAATAAAGACTATTTTTTTAAAAAAATAAACTACCGGTTCTGTGGGCGTGGCTTGATGGGCACAGTGTGGCTCGGTGGGCGTGGCTTGGTGGGTGTGGCAGGGGAACGATATTACAAAATCCCCATTCCCTCCCCACTCTGAGGCCAGCCAGAGGTGGTATTTGCCGGTTCTCTGAACTACTCAAAATTTCCACTACTGGTTCTCCAGAACCTGTCAGAACCTGCTGGATTTCACCTGTTTCTGGGGATGACCTCTCTATCTCCACTCCTGCACCCCTCTGGTCTACAAACACGCTTCTAAAACTCGGCAAATTTTCACTACAAAACATTTTACAGGTGGTTCTTGCCTGAGACCCATTTGTTTAGTGACCAAAGTTACAATGGCACTGAAAAAAGTGACATGATCGTTTTTTACGCTTATGACCGTTGCAGCATCCCCCCATGGTCACGCGATCAAAATTCAGATGTTTGGCAACTGGTTCATATTTATGACGGTCTCAGTGTCCCGGGGTTGCGTGACCCCGTTTTGCGACCTTCTTGACAAGCAAAGTCAACGGGGAAGCCAGATTCATTCAACAACCGGCTCACTATCTTGTTAAGTGCAGTTGTGCAACTTCACAACTGTGGCAAGAAAGGTCATAAAAAGAGAATAGAAGCACTGCTGTCATACATTGGCTCAGTGTTTTCGAACTGTGTTGGCATGACGTAGAGCAGGGGTCTCCAACCTTGGCATCTTTAAGACTTGTGGACTTCAACTCCCAGAGTTCCTCAGCATTGCATAGTTGACTGGAGAATTCTGGGAGCTGAAGTCCACAAGTCTTAAAGATGCCCAGGTTGGAGACCCCTGATGTAGAGGGCTCTGGGGACCATCAAAACAGGTTTGGAGCTGCAGGTACCCTACCTGTGGCCCACATCTGCCTGGCCTATTTACTAGACATGGATGACTGGCAGTGTTTCCTGCCCCCCGCCCCCCTCCAAAAGGAAATATTCCTTCAACACAGCACTCACACTGGCAGCCTATTTGATGAGTGGCATTCAGGAGACGGACGCAGGTGGCTGTTCTGTTCAGCGGGATGTAGATTTTCTTCTCCACAGAATTGCACCAGCTTGAACCTGCACAAAAAGTGATGGATTTAATGGGATTTTTATGTTTTTTAGCAAAACAAAACAAAAAAAAGGGCCTAGAAAACAGGAATATCCAGCTCTGGTGTTGGCAAGACAGACCAGATCGACTAAGGTTCACGCAGGCTTGGTGGATTTCAACGGCCAGAATTTACAGCAGCTGAATGCAAAGTCCAATGCCTTGCCCTAGGCCCAACCTCCATTCCTTAGTGAGTTTGAAGCAAGGAGACGGGTGGAAGGAAAGGTCTAGGTGGGGTGGGGGTGGAGGGGAGAATAGGACAGCCATGTAAAGAAAAATATCACCAGCATAAATACATTAGTTGCACTCGTTTGGATAAGGGAGACTTCAGCTTTAAATCAACCATTAAGCAGAACCTGAAATCTTGTTTCTTCCGGCTCCAAATTGAGCAATGAAGGTTTCTGAGATTCTGCCCAGATTGGAGGCATAAAAAACTAGAACTGAACCAGAGGGGAGAAATGCTTCCCTGGAATTCCCTCCATGACCAAAATGCATGTATCAAAACAACAGAGTGCAGTACAAATACCCCAAGTTGTGCAAGTTGTAACTGACACCAGCTGCCTTTTCCTCATTATTTACATTCTACTTACAGCATTAAGGCCATCTCTTTACAAAAAAAGAAAGCTAAACCTCAGTCTGTTACCAAGATACAAGTTTGTGCTCAACCAATTTTCCTTTATTTTCCTCCTAAAAGAAAATGACTCCCAGAGCAAAGCTGGCTGAGGAACTCTGGGAGTTGAAGTCCACAAGTCTTAAAGTTGCCAAGGTTGGAGATCCCCATTTTAGAGTACTTCCCTAAGATACTGAAACTAGGAAACCTCTCCTCTCCCCCACTGGATCCTTATGATGATAAATAGAAATGGAGGTAGCTCTAATCAACTATCATCACCTCCCTATTACATCACAGTAAACTCCTGGGAAGAAAGGATATAATACAATAATAAAAATCATATTAAAAATGAGCCCATGTTTATAAACTCAGTAAAAGTTCACATATTGCAAGGAGACCATTTGCAAATACAACAGCAAATCTGGACCCAAAAAGCAGAAAAAAAGAAAAGAGAAAAAAAAAGAGGAGGGGTACTACTAAAGACCACTATTTTTAGCCCATCTTTATTAGTAACTCAAGGCAGTGAACCTACTGCAGAGAATACTGTTTCATCCTTTCTCCACAATGACAACAACCCTGTGAGGTGGGCTGGGTTATGAGGGTATATCGGGCTCAAGCTTTCATGTCTAAGGCAGAACTAGAAGTCACCGTCTCCTAGTTTCTAGGCAGGCACATGACCAACAAGCAGCAACAGAACCATTACACGCAGCTCCAATGAGCCTGAGTGGCGTAGGAGGCTAATGCCTCCTACTAAGGCAGCATTTAACATCCAGCTGCCTGCAATTACTGCGAGTTCGAATCTCACCAGGCTCGAGGTTGACTCAGCCTTCCATCCTTTCTAAGGTGGGTAAAATGAGGACCTGGTTTGTGGGGGCAATAAGCTGACTTTGTATAAAATATACAAAAGTATGAAGGCTATTGCTTAACGTACTGTAAGCCACCCTGAATCTCCGGAGAAAGGCAGCATATAAATAAAAATTTTTAAAAAATTGCATTTGAGAAAGCGACAAGCCAGCCTTGGTCACAAAGCAGACCCTGAAGGGAGATGCTACCCAAAGCCAAGCGTCCCAGGTTGGGCATAACTCTGTCCTCCATCAAATCCCCCAGAGACCTTGCTGTCCCTCAGATACCCAAACCTACCTCTCTTTCTGAAGTTTCCATACAGCTAACTCTCCTCACCAGTTGGACTCCAGCTTGGCTAATCCTGAACAGCACAAATCCAAGCTCTTCTCTACTGAGATTCTTGAAAGCCCGACATCAGTAAAGACTCCAGATCCCATCGGCCCAGATGGAAGCGCCTTATCTTTGCACAAAGCCCGTGTGTGTGTGTGTGTGTGTGTGTGTCTGATTTTTGACTTAGAGTCAAGGGCCAACTAACCCTTTGCTTGTTATCCATCCATCCATCCATCTCCTATCTAATTTAACCTATCATCTCTAAAACCTCTCTAACACATATCCATATCTATCTATTATCCATCTACGACACTCACCCTGGTCATCACTTCTTTACCCTCCTACCATCAGGAAGGAGATATAGAAGTATAGCCAGCCGCACAAACAGGCTGAAGAACAGTTTTTATCCGTGGGCTGTCAGACTATTGAATGAGAAATAACATCATAACTATGTAGTATGATGGACTGCAGGGCCGGCGCAATGTGTAACACATTCACACTGCTGCAATAGGACTGGGTGTTTTGTTAATATGATTTATTCGGTTAGGGATTTTCTGTCTTCACTGTGAGTTCAGTGGTGGGATTCAGCCGGTTCGCACCACTTCGGCAGAACCGGTTGTTAACTTTCTGAGCAGTTTGGCAAACTGGTTGTTGGAAGAAATCATTAGGGCAGAGAACCGGTTGTTAAATTAGTTGAATCCCACCACTGTGTGAGTTGTATTGTGTTGGGGGCAGGTGCAGTGAGGGAGCTCAACCAATCTCATTGTACATGTGTTGTGCACTGACCAAGATTTGAATTATACATCCAACAAATATTAAATCTATAGCGGTCTACATCACAACGCAAGAAGGGAATAACATTGTCCCATTACATATCTATCTATCTATCTATCTATCTATCTATCTATCTATCTATCATCTAACTACTCCCTATCATCTCTAAAACCTCCATTATTTACCATCTATGTATTTATCAGCTATCTATTATCTATTTACCAAATCTAACAATCTGGCTATTTCCTAACTAGCTATATCATCTTTTTACCTCTCAGATTATCTATCTCGTCTATCATCCATCTGTCTCTCTGTCCGTCTATCCATCCCTTTTCTTTCTCTCTATCCAGCCAGGCAGCCATCAGAGTCTTCTGATCCCATCTTATTCACCTTATAAGTAACCTGAGGGTGTAAACACGTGGGATACTCCCCCTTCCCCCTCCCCCACAACAGCCCTGCGAGGTAGGCTGCCTGAGGGTGATAGAGAGAGAGGAGGACTGGGCCAAAGTCACCGTTTGCCCCGTAGAACCAGACCCTGCAGAGACCCTCGCTCGTTGCCTTCTTCAACAGCCAGACGGCGCCGGCTGGGCATCATGGGAGCTGGAGTCCAGACCCTCCGGAGGGCAATTGCTCCGCCACCCAGAGTCCCCGCCCTTCGGGGCCCCCCATTCCGTCCCACCAGGCCCGGATCGCCTCACCGGGCGCCAGGGCGCACAGGACGATCCCGCGAAGGAGCCACAGCCTCGCCGCCGCCGCCCTCATCCTCCGGCCGCTGCAAGGGGCCGCTTCCTCCTCCTCTTCAACAGCCGCCATCTTGCCGGCAACTTCCGCTTCCTCTCCGGGCGGGCTCTCTAGGGCGGCGGGCGCTTCTCTATGATCCCGGGCGGCGGTTCTTTCCGGTTTCCGTGAGAAGAGCGTCGGCTTGGCGGTCTTCCTCCTCCTCCTCCCGCTAGGGGCCGCAGAGCCGCGCCGCTCTTTCCCCTCTCGCTGGTCCCTGGCCGGAAGCGGAAGTGAGGGAGTGGGCGCCGTCCCGGCAGCGGTGACGTGGAGGCGGCGGCAGCTGAGGAGGCGACGGGGCGCTGCGGAGATGCTCACCAAGTTCGAGACCAAATCGGCCCGCGTGAAAGGTAGGCCGAGGGGCGGCCTGAGCGGCGTTAGGACGGAGGTCTCCCGGCTGGCTTGGAAAACCGCCACGGGGGTCCCAATCAGGGCCTTGCGGGAGGGACCGTTGAACCCTGAATTAGGACTCTCCTTTTATCTTCGGTTATTCCACAACTCCCAGAATCCCCCAGCCATCATACTTTAAGAGGGGTGGACTACAACTCCCAGAATCCCCCAGCCATCATGCTTTAAGAGGGGTGGACTACAACTCCCAGAATCCCCCAGCCATCGTGCTTTAAGAGGGGTGGACTACAACTCCCAGAATCCCCCAGCCATCATGCTTTAAGAGGGGTGGACTACAACTCCCATGTCAGAGCATAAATCAGCCCTGTTCCCCCCCTGGGGTAATTGCACTTAATTAGAGACGGATGAATCTTGTTTTTCCATGCTATATACTTTAAAGAAAGAAAACCTGAATATATTCTAAGAAACATTTTATTATAAAAGTAAAAAAACCTAGCTAACTACATTTTACCTGCGCAGTAGCTCAAAAACCAGTCTTATCTCTGTTGCTACAGAGACATGATAAAGTTCTCTGGCAGGCTACCGTAATGCTCAGAATGGAAGCTCAGCTGGCAAACCCATAACGCAGTGACATTCCAGAATCCCCCAGCCACCTTTAATATAATTCCCCAGTCAGCCTGCTTTAAGATTGGTGGGCTACAACTCCCAGAATCCTCCAGGCAGCTGTGCGGGCTGGGGGAATTTTGGGAAATGCAGTCCACCCATCTTCAGAGGGCCCAGCTGGAGAAAGACTGGGTTATTCAGGTTAAATCCTCCCCTTTCCCCTCCCCAGAGGACTCGGGAAGGCTAGCTGCAACAGAGCAATAAACAAAGCATCAAAATGGTCTAAAGCAGGTTTTACAGAGGATCGGAAACCCCTAAGTTTCATGCATAGAAAGGTTTTGTGGAAGGAGGGTTTTGTAGTCAGAAGGCCGCGTTCTTGGTTGAGTTTCCCAAAAGGCCAAAATGTTGCTTTTGTGCATATGGATTGAATAAATGCCTAGCATGGTAAAACCTTTATTTTCGTCAATGTCTATTGCCGCTGATGTGGCAGCTTAAAATGGCAAAACTATACAACCATTAAAACAATAAAAAACATTAAACAAATCAATAAAGTGTTCCTGCTTCCACAGGTGTCAAAGTAGGTGGAAAGTTAAGGGGGTTTGGGGCTCCAAACATCTCTGTAGAGTGAAGACACTGTAATTTTGCAAAGATACTGTCAGCCGTCCCAACGTGGCTAGCTAGCAAGAGGCCATGGCTACAAAGAGTGTACTTTACTAAGCAAATTGGTGACAGTATAGCCCAGGGGTCTGCAACCTTAAATACTCAAAGAGCCATTTGGACCCGTTTCCCACAGAAAAGGAAACACCGGGAGCCACAGAACCTGGGTGGGCGTGGCCAACTTGATGTCACTCACTTCCACCAGTCACATGACCCCCCCAGCCACACCTACCCAGCCGGTCATTAGGGCAGAGAACCAATTGTTAAAAACATCAGGAACCACAAAATCATTTTGACACATCTCTCTCTCCCCCCCTCTCTGTATCTCTCTGTCTGCCCTGGCCCTTTCTCCATCCCCCACTGTCGCCCTTACCTTCTCAGGCCAGGCGAGAAGTGACTGGGAGGGGAGGACAAGGGGCAGAGCCAGCCAATGGTAGGATCACCTGACAGGGAGCCACAGCTGAGGGCCAAAGAGCCGCATGAGGCTCCAGAGCCACAGGTTGCTGACCCCTAGCATAGCCTAAAGGTTCCTGCCCAAAAGCATCTGGTTCACTTTTCCATTTCTCTCCCCTTAGTTATCTGTTGCTGTTAATCACATTCAGACAGATTGTTTTGGTAACAGTCCCTGGCTTGGCGGCCAAGATAGTCTTGCATTCCATGATGTGACCTTGGAACTGGTGGTGGCTCTTGCAGGATGGCACGAGTGATTTCGATTATGACAGACTGGCATGTAGCAAAGCCTAGTTTACAGGCTGACAGATATGCCCTGATGGAGAGTTAAAGAATTCTTACAACTGGATTCACAAAAAAGATCTGTTACTCCCCACCTGACCTGTGTTGTGGGAATTCAACCTCAGTCAAGACTTGGCACAGATTATAGGAAATGCCAGTACTGTACTATAGATGCAAGACCTGGTGTTCCTTTGGCTCCAAGCTGGAAAGATAGATTAGTATCTCTTTATCTATGCATAAGTAAAAGAGAGGTCTCCCATGGACACCGTGGCCAGGGGGGCTTTTTATCAGGTTCGCCTGATTCGCCAGTTGCGTCCCTTTCTGGATCAGGACTCCTTACGCACGGTCACTCACGCCCTTGTCACTTCCCGCCTGGACTACTGCAATGCTCTCTACATGGGGCTCCCCTTGAGGAGCACCCGGAGGCTCCAACTGGTGCAGAATGCGGCCGCGCAGGGGATTATGAGAGCGCTGGGGTGCTCCCATGTGACACCTCCTGCGTGAGCTGCATTGGCTTCCGGTGGTCTTCCGGGTGCGCTTCAAGGTGTTGGTCGCCACCTTTAAAGCGCTCCATGGCTTAGGGCCTGGGTACTTACGGGACCGCCTTCTGCCACCGATAGCCTCCCACTGGCCAATACGCTCCCACAGAGAGGGGCTCCTCAGGGTGCCGTCAGCCAGACAATGTTGGCTGGCGACCCCCAGGGGGAGGGCCTTCTCTGTGGCAGCACCTGCCCTCTGGAACGACCTGCCCCCGGAGATACGTAGGATACCAGATCTCTGGGCTTTTCGCCGTGCCCTAAAAACTTTTATTTTCCAACAAGCAGGGCTGGCATAACTCCCCCTTAGATATTTTAATTGTAAATTGATTTTAGTTGGGGTGTTTTAAATTATTGGGCCAACATTTATTTAATTCTTTTAAAAAGTTTAAATTTTGTATTTGATGTTTTTATTCTTGGCTGCTCATTGCTCTGAGTCCAGCAGGAGAAGGGTGGTATAAAAATTTAATAAAATAAATAAATAAATAAATAAATAAATAATACAAGGTAAGAGGCCCTTAAAAAGGTAAAAAAGCCCACTTTATATACCGGTCACTTTATATAGAGTCCAAAGTTGTGTAAAGATCTTGCCTCTGGCCATCTTCAGATCTTGGAGCATAGTTCTTACCAGAATGTCGCATTCTTGCATTCAAAGAACTAGAATCATTAATCAAAGGTGCTGCTAGCTACTGAAAACATTACTCAAAGAGACACCCCTCTCCTGCTCCCCCAGGTTTCTTCTCTTTCTTCATAGAAAGGTTGAATGTTTATCCTTGGCTTACAACCAGTCATTTAGTGGTCCCTCAAGTTATAACAGAGCCCCCCCCCCCCCCAAGGTGCTTCTGACCTGTTTCTGATGTCCAGAGGACACACACACACACACACAGTTACGTAGGTTCTTGACAACCAGCCTGCATTTATAGCTGTTTGCATACAATTATGGTCCAATAGTTATGCTTTATGATGTTTTTGCTCAAAACCAGCATTTTCTTCTGGTTTTCAGCAAAAATGGCCCATTGCAAACAATGGGTTCACTTTACCATCACAGTGGTCGCTTAGCAAGTCAACACTGCTGCAAAACAGATCATAAAAATGGGCCCAGTCATGTGACCCCACGTTGCGACCATCACAAATTACGACTGTAGTGGGAAGGCTCCATTACGATCATAAGTCAAGGACTATATGTATATATTAAATGTACAGGTTTTCTGCGTGCGCGTGGAAGATAAAAACAGCAGCCGACTTCCAAGTAACAAGTATTGTTTTTACCTCTGTTTTCAGGGCTGAGCTTCCACCCTAAGAGGCCTTGGATCCTAACGAGTTTGCACAATGGGGTGATCCAGCTTTGGGACTATCGGATGTGCACCCTCATTGACAAATTCGACGAACATGATGGTAAGTGTAAGCCGGGGCGTTTGCCTGTAAAATGTGAGAGGCTGCCCTAAATTTATTATGCAAGAAATACATTGCATGTTTTGCTGTTGGGGACCTCGTTTTCTTTTTTCAGTAACTTTTCAGTAGCAACATCGTTGCTTCCGATTCTGTCTCTCTCTCTTTTTTTTTTTGTATTTTAATTTACCGGTAATTTTTTTAGTGTAAGAAAGGAATGCAAGCCGGACTCCTTATGGATTGGAATAGTACCGTATTTTTCGAAGTATAAGACGCACCTACCTTTTTTAATGAGGAAAACAAGAAAAAGAAATCTGCCTCTGCCTCCCAGCAATTTTGCCTCCTTGCAGCAAACAGCAAACAGCCTGCTTTACTTTCATTTTCGTTTTCAGCATAGCTTGATTAGCACATTAAAAAAAAATCTGCTCCAGCAATTTACCTCCTTGCAGCAAGTAGCAGAGCCCTGCGCAAAACAGCTGAGAGTCAAGAGGGAGATCCAATCAACTGGTGCTAATTAGGCTGTGCTGAAGCTGAAAGGAGCTGTTTTTTCTTGCTGTTCACTTGCAAGGAGGTAAATTGCTGGGAGGCAGAGGCCAAAGGGTGGGGGCCAGTGTGTGGACGGGGCTACATTCGATGTATAAGACGCACCTAAATTTTCACCCCCTTTTAGGGGGGGAAAAGGTGCGTCTTATACTCTGAAAAATACGGTATATAAACCTCGATAAATAAAAATACTTTAGCTTTTTGTTATTATTTTGGTATACCACTGACAACCAGAATTGATCAAACCAGTGAAAAACCTAACCACAGCCCAGAGATCTGTTTATAATAGATTTTGTTAAAAAGCCAAATTTAATAGCTCTTCTAAATTCATTAATTTAGCAGTGGACTAAGCGCTCTTAAAAGTAGCACTTAAGTTTCCAGCTGCCTGCAATTACTGCAAGTCCAAATCCCACCAGGCTCAAGGTTGACTCAGCCTTCCATCCTTTCTAAGGTAGGTGAAATGAGGATCCAGATTGTGGGGGCAATAAGCTGACTTTGTATACCGGTAAATATACAAAAGTATGAAGGCTATTGCTTAACGCCTTGTAAGCCGCCCTGAGTCTCCGGAGAAGGGTGGCATATAAATCAAATTTAAATAAATAAATAAATAAATAAATAAATAAATTAAGGTAATTTATATGGGCATCTAATTCATAGTGACTCCAGGCACATCTAAAAGTAAAATCCCAAATACAAAACCTGATGAACCCAATGAATATAACATAATAGAGCTGTAGATAGATAGATAGTTGTAGAGCCGTGGTGGTGCAGGGGTTAGAATGCAGTACTGCAGGCTGCTGCTGCCTGCAATTTGGCAGTTCGAATCTCACCAGGCTCAAGGTAGACTCAGCCATCCATCCGAGGTGGGTAAAATGTGGACTGCTTAGAGAAGGCTGTAAAGCACTGTAAAGCAGTATATAAGTCTATTGCTAGATAATCTGATTTTAAGAGGAACTTTTTGTAAGCTATTTTAAAGATGTAGGCTGCTCTTTGGGCCCCATAAATGTCCCCGCCCCCCAGGATAGGAAGCTGTCATCAGCCTGCCTTGCTGGATCTTATTGGACGGGATCAAGTCTGGCCGAGATCGAGTCTGCAGAACTGGAGAAATAAACTACTGTAAGCAAAGAAGATCCTGTAATAGATGAGTTTCATTCTTCTTTATTGAGTTTCATTCAGCGGAGAGAAGGGGTGAGCAAGACGATGCCAGAAGAAAAGAAAAATCACAAGATCACAATCACAAGGGGGAAAATATTGCTATTGTAAGATTAAGCTAAGCAATTTTTTTCCTTCATAGAGGAAACAGTGAAAAGCTTTATCGCATCCCTGGATTCCTCGGTGACTCTGAGTATTTTATGTTTGCCTTCTAGGACCTGTCAGGGGGATCGATTTCCACAAGCAACAGCCGCTCTTCGTCTCTGGAGGGGATGACTATAAAATCAAGGTAATGTTAGGTGGGGGCAGTTGGTGGGGTTGGGATGGTTTACGAGAGGATGGAGAGTTCTTTAAAAATCTGTTGAAAGAAAACAGAATGGTGGCCTGAAGAAACAGAACCCGTGATGGCGCAGTGATTAGAATGCAGGATTGCAGGCTGACTCTGCCGACTGCCGGCAGTTCGATCCTGACCGGCTCAAGGTTGACTCAGCCTTCCGTCCTTCCTTCTGAGGTGGATAAAATGAGGACTCAGGTTGTTGAGGGAAATAGACTGACTCTGTAAACCACTTAGAGAGGGCTGTGAAGCGGGATATAAGTCTAAGTCTGTCTATTTATTTATTTATTTATTTATTTATTTATTTATTTATTTATTTATTTATTTCATGTATTTATATGCCGCCTTTCTCCCAAAGGACTCAGGGCGGCGTACACAAGTTAAAAACATGCAACAATAAAACCCCCTTTTAAAATCAAATTAGATAATAAATAATAAAACCCAGAATCATAGTCTGCCCATTTGCTTGAACAGCCAAGTCTTCAGGTCAGGACGGAAGGAGCGGAGATCAGGAGCCGTACGGAGCTCAGTAGGTAACTCATTCCAGAGGGTGGAAGCGCTCACAGAGAACACCCTCCCGCTGGGCGTTGACAGATGACATTGGCTTGCCGATGGTACCCTGAGGAGAGCAGCCCTAGGTGAACGAGCAGGACGGTGGGAGGCAGGTAGGAGAAGGTCCTGCAAATTACTCGGACCTAAGTCATGCAGGGCCTTATAGGTGAGAACCAGCACCTTGAAGCGGATCCGGAGGACCACTGGTAACCAGTGTAGCTTGCGTAGGAGAGCTACAACAATATTTCTATTGTTGATTGACCCCGTAAATTGACCAATTCAGCTGCTGCTTTCCCTTGAGTACAGGTAATCCTCGGTTTATAACAGTTCATTTAGTGACCATTCAAAGTTAACATGGACACTGACAAAAGTGAGATATGACCATTTTTCACATGACTGTTGCTGCATCCCCATAACTAGTATTTATGACGGTTGCAGTGTCCCTGGGTCATGAGAATCCCCTTTTGTGACCTTCTGACAAAGTCAGTGAGGAAGCCAGATTCACTTAACAACAGTGTTACTAACTGCAGTGGTTCATTTTAACAACTGTAGCAAGAAAGGTGGTAAAACAGGGTAAAATTCACTTAGCAATCTCTTTCGCTTAGCCATGAAAATTTCATGGTCAATTGTGGTCGTAAATCAAGAACTACCAGTACATGTATCCACAAAGATTGAGACAGGCATGTAAGGAGGAAGTGTAGGTAGAACATTTCTTGAGGGACCGCGTGGAGTCATGTGAGATCTATAGTTTTCAGAGTATAAGACACACTCCCCCCCCCTAAAAGGTGAAAATTTGGGTGCATCTTATACACAGAAAGTAGCCAAAAACGTGAGGCACAGAGGCAGCGATGGTCTGTGGCAATCCCTTTAGCCTGAAACAGCTGATTGGGGGTATTCTGGGAGTCCGATCCACTCGCCAATAAGCTGCTCATGCAATAATATGCTGAAGCTGACCTGGCTGTTTGCTATTTGCTGCAAGGACTCAGAGTTTGCAGCAGCAATCGCATCCAGAAAGCACACACAAGTAACTGATTCAGCAGGATTCAATAACTTCTCTTTATATATAATACAACACATGAGGTAAATATACAATACCAAAAGCAGGTTTTCCAACATGGTAGTAAATACAAGCAAACACAAGCAGAGGAGAGGAGTTTCAGTTTTGAGCAGCAGACTAATTTAGAGCTCAGCACAGACTCAGAGCTGCAGAGCTAAGCCGCACCCAGGCTCCTTGCTGTCTCCTTTCTTGATGCTCACACAGCAAATCCTGTTTCAGTTTCCAAACAGCCCTCAACACTCTCACACACTGACAGGACGCTAGCCAAATGAATATAAATGAATGCTGGTAGGCAGCGGCAGATTTTTTTCTTCCCCAAAAACTAAAGTGCGTCTTATACTCTGGAGCGTCTTATACTCCGAAAAATACAGTAATTAAATGATGAAGAAACAGCAATCTAGGATTCACTCTGTTCATGTCTCTGCTTTTCTCCTCAAGGTCTGGAATTACAAACTGCGCCGTTGTCTCTTCACATTGCTGGGGCACCTGGATTACATCCGCACCACCTTCTTTCACCACGTGAGTCCAGTCGAGGCTACCGTCCTGTTTATGCCTTTTTCTCCCTGAGCTGAGCTTCTGCGTTTCAGAAAGCACCAGAGGCTAGGAGGCTCCCTCGCTGCGGTCCTGCCTGCCGACCGAAAGAAAACCGCCTCCTGTCCCTTCTTTCTAGGAATATCCCTGGATCCTCAGTGCGTCCGATGACCAGACCATCCGGGTGTGGAACTGGCAGTCCAGAACCTGCGTTTGGTAACCTTCAACCCCAAACAATCATTTCCAAATTAAAATTGTTTTTGTTTCGTGGTTCGCGGGTGTTTCTCTTGCCCCCTCCGGCTGTTGTTGGTCAGCGCATCACAGGTCCTAAACAGCAGAGTGCTTGTGTGAGGACTGCAGCTGGGGAGGGTGGAAATGTGTTAATACCACTTGGTCATGCCTTGGTAAGGCCACGCCTACTCCATCCAGTCAGTGCAGAGAAGAGCAACAAAGATGATGAGGGGGCTGGAGGCTAAAACATATGAAGAACGGTTGCAGGAACTGGACATGGCTAGTCTAACAAAGAGAAGGACCAGGGGGGACAGGAGAGCAGCCTTCCAGTATTTGACGGTCTGCCACAAAGAAGAGGGGAGTCGAGCTATTGTATTTTTCAGAGTATACGATGCACCTTTTTCCTCCCTAAAAGGGGGTGAAAATTTGGGTGCGTCTTATACGCTGAACGTAGCCCCGCCTACCCACTGGCCTCCACCCTTTGGCTTCTGCCTCCCAGCAATTTACTTCCTTGCAGCAAACAGCAAGAAGAAACAGCTCTTTTCAGCTTCAGCACAGCCTAATTAGCACCAGTTGATTGTCCATTGGATCGGCCTCCCGACTCTCAGCTGTTTCAGGCTGCAGGGATTGCCTATTGCTGCGCGGGCCTCTGCTGCTTGCTGCAAGGAGGTAAAGTGGGAGCAGATTTTTTTTTCTTGTGCTAATCAAGCTATGCTGAAAACGAAAATGAAAGTAAAGCAGGCTGTTTGCTGTTTGCTGCAACGAGTCAAAATTGCTCAGAGGCACAGGGAGATTTCTTTGTCTTCTTTTCCTCACCAAAAAAGGTAGGTGCGTCTTATAATCCGGAGCATCTTATACTCTGAAAAATGCGGTATTCTCCAAAGCACCTGAAGGCAGAACAAGAAGCAATGGGTGGAAACTAATCAAGGAGAGAAGCAACTTAGAACTAAGGAGAATTTTCCTGACAGTGAGAACAATCAACCAATGGAATGGCTGGCTTCCAGAAGTTGGTGCTCCATCACTGGAGGTTTTCAAGAAGAGATTGGACAACCATTTGTCTGAAATGGTCTAGAGTTTCCTGCCTGGGGTGGGGGCTGGACTAGAAGACCTCCAAGGTCCAAGTACATAAATCATGGCAGTCATTAAACAGGTTGCTGTATGATAGCACCTGATTTTACAACATTTTTTTGTAGCAGTGGTCTATTAAGCAAACACCATAACCATGAAACAAACCCATTTTACCCTGTGCACGTTTTTTGCCGGAAACTGGAAATAACCTTCAGAAATCAGCAAAACAAAAAACAAAAACCCCCGCCAAAAATCACATTCATTTCACTGTGTGATGCTGGCGAGCCAATTGCTAAGCTCCCAAAATGCAGTCACATCGCTATCTGGGGGTAGGGGGTGGGATGCAGTCATTGTAACTCTGGGATCTGGTCATAAGTAGTTCTTAAGGATATCCGTCATAACGTTGACCAACTGCTTAAGCAACCAGTCAGTAAATGAGGACGGCCTCTACTACCTTAGCTTTCCTAACTCTCCTTTCCAGTGTCCAGAGCTTGCCAGGTGTGCGGTCTCTGACCTGCAGCTGTTTTGAAGGGAACTCTCGAGGATGTGAGGTCCTTGGTGCTCCCTGAGCTTGGTGGTTTTCATGAGCGATGTTTCCTCGTTTTGCTAATGAAACATCTGGAAGAGTACAGCCAAGATCAAAGAACACCAAGGACCCCACAGTTCAGTTCTGAACTACAAAATGTTCTCTTCTATTCATGATGTTTGCCTTGACTCTCAAGAGGACCAATTGCTGCATTTTTTCCCCTTTCCTTTCTAGTGTATTGACCGGACATAACCATTATGTGATGTGCGCCCAGTTCCATCCTTCCGAGGACCTGGTCGTGTCTGCCAGTTTGGACCAGACTGTGCGAGTTTGGGATATTTCTGGTGAGCTGCTCAAGTCAAGGGGGGTATCCAGCAGCGGGACTCTGCTAAGAACTGCAGTTGCTGTGAAACCAGAGCGAGACAGAGAAAACGGAGGGGAGATTGACAGCGTGGGTATAGCAGGGCTCCCAAATTAGCTAGAGGCTGGAGTTTTACTGAACTTCCTTTCTTGACCCTGTGGGAGGGGTTGGTGAGCCCCCTCAGTGTTAGGAAACTTAAATTTCTCACTGATCGTAGGATGACCGCTCTCCGATTCACGATGAAACAGATTTAAAAAAGAAGGTGTGTGTGTGAAGAAGGAAATAGGAGTTCAGATGTAGAGTGAAAAAATGGGGGTGGGCAGTCTAGAGGGGGAGAGAAAAATGGTAGATCTTTTAGAAATACCTCTCTTTTTCTCCTGCAGTGTTAACTATAGTTAGAGCTTTCTATGAGGAAGAGATTCTGGTTAAACCAGTCTTCCCAAAACTTGGCCATTTTAATATATGTGGATTTCAGTTCCCAAAATTCCCCAGCTAGCACGAATTCCGGGAGTTGAAATCCACGCACCTTAAAATCACCAAGTTTGCGAAACAACACCAGGTAACGCAGACAATAAACTCCACTGTCCTGGGCAATAGGTAAGATGGCTGGGTGGATTTGTCTGGTGGGAAAACTTCGTCCCTGTGTCAAAGGAGGATGGAAGGTATTCTGAAGCTGATCTCCTTTTGATCGACATTTGTCCAGAATGGCATGAGATCTCCTGCTTGAGCAGGGGGCTGGACTAGAAGACCTCCAAGGTCCCTTCCACCTCTATTCCTCTGTATTCCTTTGATCAGCAACAGCCCCAGACTTAGACTGTGGTGCAGTCTTGTGGAGACAGCCTACAGGCCTTTTGGCTTCGACATTGTTGCATCTGGAGGTCTCCAGGATGGGTCCAGCTCTTGTTGAGAGGACAATGTTCTCTAACGGTGTCAGAGAAGAGTTGAAATCAGATTGCTGGAGAGGACCCTGGCTGGCCTGGCTTCCCAGGGATATGTGAGCACCCAAAATGCTCAGCGAATCTAAGCGTGGGAACTCCCAACCATGGCAATTTCCAGGTGGGTGGACGGACTTCAACTCCCAAAATTCTCATCAATGATTATGCTGTAGACTGTAGAATTCTGGGATTTGAAGTTGCCAAGTTTGGGAAATGCTGTGTTGTGGCCTGTCGGTGGCCGGCCCCTCCGGCAGCCGAATCAGAGGAGGAGGAGGTGTGGGAGTCAGGGTCAGCATCAGGGCAACCTGAGAGCTCCGAGGGGGGAGAGGGAATGGAGCTGGCAGAGAGAGATAGAGACAGAGGCGGAACCTGGGCTGTCCGTCAGCCCTCAGATGGAGAGTCAGCAGCTCCCAGGTTTAGAGGTGGCTGATGAGGAAGAGGAGGAACAGCTGGGTCCAGTGCCTGATGCCCGGCTGTGTAGAAAGCAGAGGAGAGGAGAGCAGTGGAAATCTATGGGCCGGTCCTTGGGACAGAAGAGCCACCTCTGCAAGTGACGCCCCACCCTGGCTCTGGGGATCAAAGGCAGGGGGCAGAGATGAATAGATGTGGCAGACAACTATTCATCTCCCTGCCGGACGGACGTGTTAGCCTGCGGTGAAAGAAATTTTTTGCCGGGGCTGCCAGCATTCCTAATTAAAGGAATCTTTGAGTTCACTGCAGAGGGTTTGTCGTGCTTGGGGAGCTGGATCAGAACATGCTGATTTAGAGGGAAGGAGATTTAGCCCTTGGTGAGTTTGTGTGTGTATGTGAGCTGCCCGCTGCTTTCTCAACTGCAGTTCTTGGCCTAGTGGGTTGCTGGGGTTTTTGTGGCACACATTCAGAGATGACCCAGCTGTGTCGGAGGGGAGGGGAGGGGAGGGGGTGGCGAAGAGGCTGCGCGCGCTTGGCATGAGTCCATCACTTCCTCCGCCAGCACCCATGCGGTGAGCTTTGCCGGTTCTCTCAGCAGAGCCCAAACCCCTGAAATGGCTTCAAAGGCCTGGAAATGTTCCCCGGGGTTTTTGCACTTCTGGAGTTGCTGAATTGATGGATGCTTTCACGGTCTTTGCAACCCAGATGTTCAGCCAAGAGTATCCATACAGCAACTCTAACTGTGCCTTTGGAGATTCCCAGTCAGTCCAGGTCATGGTTGTCCCAAAGGTTTCGCTCCTCACCCGAGAAAGTTCTTCAGTTCTGAAGCTTCTGGAACCGAAGCAGCTCCTTAGATGAGAAGCGAAACGTCTTCAAGAAAAAACAAAGCAAGTCCAGTTTGTCTTTGGGACAGCGTCTCTTCTAAGCAGGAAGGTCTTGTGTGAAAATCAGCTTGATAGAAGCTTCCTATAATTTTAATTCCTGGCTAAATAAAGCAGGAAGCATCACCGTTTCAGCTAACGGTGGCTGAGCCTCAACCATGTGATTCGCTTAATGACGGCAGTAAAAATGGTAAAGATAAAATCAGATCAATGACCGGATAAACTTTAACGATGGAAATTCCAGTTCCAATTGTGATTGTAAATTGACGGCTACCTATAATTTTTTTCAGCTAAGTTAGCATCAATGCAACCCTATCGGAACCTGTAAAATTACTGCCAATTGGTAACACTGAATGAGACGGGGAGTTTTAAGAACCATCCAATGGAAGTCATTCTATTCATTATCACTTTTCATTCAACTGATGTTTTCATCTGGGCCTCGTTTCCCAACATACCATTCGACAACCACCAAAAGGGTTGATGCCCTCCTTTTAGGATACAGGTAGTTCTCAACGTACGACCACAATTGAGCCCAATATTTCTGCTGCGAAGCGAGACATTTGTTAAGTGAGTTTTGCTCCCATTTTACGACATTTTTTGCCACAGTTGTTAAGTGAATCCGGCTTCCCCATTGACTTTCTCATCAGAAGGTCACAAAAGGCAATCCCCCCCCCCCCCCCACACGGGATATTGCAACTGTCATAAACGCAAGTCAGTTGCCAAGAATCTAAATTCTGATTGTGTGACTCTGAAGATGCTGCAAACGGTTGTAAGCGTGAAAAAAATGGTCCCAAGTGACTTTTAAAATTTATTTATTTATTGGTTCGATTTATATGCCGCCCTTCTCCGGAGACTCAGGGCGGCTTACAATGCATTAAGCAATAGCCTTCATACTTTTGTATATACCTGCTTAGTAGGGCTTTTGGGCCTCCCAAGCAGTGTTCTTTTTTATACAAAGTCAGCTTATTGCCCCCCACAATCCGGGTCCTCATTTTACCTACCTCAGAAGGATGGAAGGCTGAGTCAACCTTGAGCCTGGTGAGATTTGAACTCGCAGTAATTGCAGGCAGCTGGATGTTACTTAACAGCACTTTAGTCTGCTGCGCCACCAAGGCTCTTTTTCCAGTGCCTTTGCAACTTCAGTCATTAAATGAATGGTTGTAAGTTGAGGACTATCTGTATTTTATTCTGCAATAAAAAAAGCGACTCTCTTGGATTCCTGGCACTTTACACCCCATTCTGATGTCTCTTGAGAGTTCCAAAACTTTTGGTCTATCTTGACAAAAAGAGACCAGTTAGAACAAAGTTCCCCAACTTTTCCGGGTTGGCGGCCAGGAGCGGGGGAAGGAGGGGATGGGTTTGTTGTTGTTTTTTTTAATTTGATTTATATGCCGCCCTTCTCCGGAGACTCAGGGCGGCTTACAATGCGCTAAGCAATAGCCTTCATACTTTTGTATATTTATACAAAGTCAGCTTATTGCCCCCACAAACCGGGTCCTCATTTTACCCACCTTAGAAAGGATGGAAGGCTGAGTCAACCTTGAGCCTGGTTGGGATTCGAACCTAATTGCAGGCAGCTGATGTTAATAACAGGGCTTTAGACCACTGTACTATCCAAGGCTCTTGTGTGCGTGTACGTGCATGAGTGCCCACGATGTTCGTGGCGATGCTCGCACAAGTGGAGATGTGTGCTCACTAAAGCACCCACCAAGGCCAGCCCCTCACGCAGCCCAGTGGCAACCCGTGACCTGGTAGTGGGCTGTGGGCCACAGGTTGGGGACCCCTGAGTTAGACGATTGCAATGGCCCAGACCAGCTCCTCCCTTCACTCATAGGGCGGGGGGGGGGGGGTCTACTCCTGCTGAGAGAGACGGTAAAGAAAACCAATTTGAGTGGCTTCCGGGGGCCTTTTGCATGCAAAATCGTATGCAACGTAACGAAGAAGCCGTTTGCTTGTCAAACTAACCGTGACTTTCCAGGATTGGTGAAATAACCTCTTTTAACTCTCTGCGTTCTTTCCTCTAATCCCGAAGCTGGTCCTTCCCTTGAGCGGGAAGACAGACGGAATGACATTCCAGCTGTTAAAAAGAAACGGGGTGGTTTCCTTCGTAACAAAAACGGCTGGACCTCCGCGGCTGCGATCTTAACCGAGAGCTTCCGGTCCCGAAGATCTGGGCTTGGCGTCATTCGATTAGGCTGGGAAAGTGGGACGTCCTGCAACCTGGCCATTATGGGGCAGGGGTGCCCAACCTTGGCCGCTTGAAAACCTGTGGGCTTCAACTCCCAGCTTGGCTGGCTGGGGAATTCTGGGAGTTGAAGTCCACACGTCTCCCAAGTGGCCATGGTTGGACCCCCCTGACCCCCCCAAATAACGAAAGGAGCCTGGTGGGCTATGGCCTAACCCTGTGTCTGGCCTCTAACCTTCTGCTTTGGTCTGAGATTTTAGCATTGCTTTTAACATCCTCTGACTATCTACAGGCCTGGCTCATCCGTCTCCTCTTAACAGCGCCACACCTGTCTAATTTCTCCCCCCCCCCCGGTCCCCCTCCTTGTATCTGCCCCTTTTTCTCTCTCCTCTCTCCCTCCTTGTTCATCCAACCCCCCACCCCACCCCCACATGCCAGAGCTGGTTCATTCTGTACGTGTCTCCATTCCCTCTTGATTTGTGTAGTAACCTCAGAAATTTTCCATCCGTTGCTCAGTTCTCTCGGATCAACCCGACAGCTTTTACGTGCCTTGATTTCTCCCGGAGCAGGTATCTCTGTGGTTCCTCCTACTCTTGGCTCCGCTTCCCTGTGGATCCTGGATTTGCACAATCTCTTCTTGGAAATGCCTCCCTGATACATTCACCCCCACCGTCATGTTCACAGTAAACCCTTTCCTTCTCTTTTTTTCTCCTCTCAATGTCTGGAAGCTTCCTTGCGCCTGGCATCCATCAACTGCCCATGGTGGTTTATCTTTTCAGCCTCTTTCTTCAGGGGATTCAACCTCACTTGGGCCTACATTGGTGGCTTCCCTTTCCTGATTGCAGGGGTTGGAGTGGCTTAGCTTGGTGAATTTCAAATCCACTGAGAAACCCCTTTCCCTTGGACAGAGGTTCATTCGAGCGATTCGGTCTGTGACCTCTTTTCTCCACTGTCTGTTCAGAAAGAAAATGAGCATTTCCTTCCATCCTTCGCTGCTTTCATCTTTATTTATTAACGTGATCTTTACTTCCTCTGCCCCACAAATTCTCTCTGCTGCCTCAAGGTCTAAGAAAGAAGAATTTATCTCCTGGAGCTGTGGAGTCCGACGTCCGGGGCATCACCGGCGTGGACCTTTTTGGCACCACGGATGCTGTGGTGAAGCACGTCCTTGAGGTACTCTGGGGTTGGAGGTGGGGGGGGGGGGGGGGGAGGGGGGGGAGGAGGGTACCCTCCTGTTAGAATTATCTCTATATATAAAAGCAAACACCACTCACACATTAATCACGAAATCTCCAGAACCGTAAAGCCTACAAACTTGAAATTTGCCATGTATGTTCCTCTTGGCTTCTAGGTGCTCACTAAGAAAGGATTTTTCAAAATGACCATCAGAGCATTTGTATTCCCTATATTATTATAACACGCTCGGATGCTAATTAATTAGACGTTCTACTCCCCCTCCCAACTTGAAAATAACTCTGGAGAGAAGGGGATAGCACCAGGGGCTCTGGTGGCTCAGTAAACTAAGGCAGTTATTAACATCCACTTACATCTGCTGCCTGCAATTACTGCAAGTGCAAATCCCACCAGGCTCAAGGTTGACTCAGCCTTCCATCCTTTCTAAGGGAGGTAAAATGAGGACCCAGATTTTGGGGGCAATAAGCTGACTTTGTATAAATATACAAAAGTATGAAGGCTATTGCTTAACGCATTGTAAGCCGCCCTGAGTCTCCGGAGAAGGGCGGCATATAAATCAAATTTAAAAAAAAATAGCATAGGACAGGCTCCTGTGGGGCAAGGCTGAGGGAGAAAAGGTGAGAGGAGAAGCCTCATAACTACTCAGTAATTTTCAAGCTGTAAGCGTCGATTTATCAAGTCCGAGCACGGGTATCCAGCTAGTTGGGAAATAAAAGGAATCGTTGACAGACCTTTTTTGAGTGATTGACGTTAGGGGTGGACCTCAAAGGCTGATCAGGAACCCAGCTGTGTTGCAGGCCCATTTGGTAGGGCATCTGCACATCTGCAGTTTTGGGGAGAGAAGATGAACTTCTCTCTGTTAGACCAACGGCCATTTTAAGATTTTTGCCCGAATTCTCCAGACGGCAGGGATAACCGCGTATCTTACGTAGCAGTCCTGCTTTGCAGCATGGTTTATGAGATCTGCTCCCCAATCCCACACCTTTATTTTGAAGCTCTCCTTCTGCGTGTCTTGTTATAGGGACACGATCGTGGAGTCAACTGGGCAGCTTTCCACCCCACCATGCCCCTCATTGTCTCGGGGGCCGATGACCGGCAAGTCAAGATCTGGAGGATGAATGGTAAGCCCCTGTCGTCGTCATCCCCCCCCTTTTTTCCCCCCAAAGTGCAGAATGTAAGGCTCCAGATCTGTGGGCACTTCTGCCCTTCCCCACTCAGCTGGGCTCGTGCTTCGTTTCAGTCTCAAGAGAATCTGGGGGTTTGGGCATTCGGCCGTGGTCTGCGTGAGGAGGAGGAGGGCTCAGCTGCTGCAGAACAAACGTGGTCTGGTGTCGGGGGTGGTGGGGGGAACCAGATGCTGCAAAATTAGTTTTTCTGCCCCTCAAAAGTGTGTGAAGGCAGCCTTCGACTTAAGAACATCTGTTCAGCGACTGTTTGAAGTTACAACGGGACTGAAAAAAAATGGCTTACAGGCCGGTCCTCACCCTTACGACTACCACAATGTCCCCAGCGGTCATGTAATTGCCGTCTGTGAGTTTCCCAGCCGGCTTCCGACAAGCCCACTCCGTGGGGAAGGTCCCAGGTTGTGGTCCCAGGATGCCTGGTTAACCAGGGTGATCTGCTTAACAGCTGCAGCAAAGAAGGTGCTAAAATCTTGCGCAATCTTTTTTTTTTCCCCCGGTCTCTATATTGTGGTTGTAAATCAAAGTCCACCTGTAGGAACCGCTTCCGATTATACTACAGGCTTACGACCACGATTGAACTCCGAATTTCCATTTTTGTGGGGTTTGCTCCACCTTAATGACCCTTTTTTGGCGCATTTGTTAAGCGAATCAGATGGTCATTAAGCGAACCCAGCTTCCTCCGTTGAGTTTGCTGGCTGGAGGCCGCCTGGGAAGGCCCCAGAGTGTGATCACGTGATACCCCCCACCCCCTTCCCCCAGGGCAGTGCCACCCGTTGTTAAACTCATGCCAGCTGTTGAGTGCCCCGATTTTGATCACGTGACTGTGGGAGAATGCTGAACACCAATCCTAAATCGGTTTTCTCAGTGCCGTCGTAACTTCGAATGTGGGGATAAGTTGAGGATTACCTGTACTGAAATTGAAAGCATGGAGGGAAGGAACTCTGCCCAAAAGTTGTCCTTCTCCTTTATGGCAGGGGTCTCCAACCTTGGCAACTTTAAGCCTGGCGGACTTCAACTCCCAGAGTCCCCCAGCCAGCAAAGTCCGCCAGGCTTAAAGTTGCCAAGGTTGGAGACCCCTGCTTTCTGGAATCCGGAAATCCTGCAGAAGTAGCGGGCAGGGCAGGATGGGGGTTCACACGTACCTCTTACCAGAACAGTCCAACATAGCTTCCCAACTGCTGGGCATCACAGCCCTTCTTTGCCTTTCCCTTCGCGGTCTTCCACTTCCCACTGACCGCTGTCCTTCCCTCCCCCTTCAGAGTCCAAAGCCTGGGAGGTGGACACCTGCCGCGGCCATTACAACAACGTTTCCTGCGCCGTCTTCCACCCTCGGCAGGAGCTCATCCTGAGCAATTCGGAGGACAAGAGCATCCGAGTCTGGGATATGTCCAAACGGTAAGCGCCCTTTGCATCCGGGCCCTCTCCCCGGTCCCCCACCCCACGGGGACCCCAAACTGCTGGACTACTTGGGATCTGCAGGTGGACTTAGCAGAGCTGGTCTCTGTTCAGCTGTGGGTAGTGATCGGGTGGGTAGCGAATGGGGAAGTGGTTAAGGTGCTGGCCTAGAAACTAGGAGACGGTGAGTTCTAGTCCTGCCCATTCACCAGGAGATACTGAGTTGCAGTCCTGTTTTTGGCATGACAGCCGGCTGGGTGACTTTGGGCCGCTCCCCAAGAGATGACTAGGAGACTGTGACTTCTTCTCCTACCTTGGACGTGAAATCCCGGGGATTCTCCCTGGCCAATGGGCTTCTAACGCTTTTCCCCTTGCCCTTCAGCTCGGCCTATTCGCCAAAACACCATTTGTTTCACCCCACCATTCATTCATTCATTCATTCATTCATTCATTTATTTATTTAAATTCATATACCGCCCTTCTCCTGCTGGACTCAGGGCGGTGCACAGCCAGAAATAAAAAAAACATTCCAATACAAAATTTAAAAATTTAAAAGAATTATACACTTTGGCCGAAAATTTAAAAACCTCCCAACTAAAACCCATTAGACAATTTAAAATCTAACATCTCAGAAAGGGGAGGGGGGGTTTTACGCCATTGCCTCCACATCTGGACTCCGAGCTGATCCCTAACGGGCAGTTCGGCTGCTGCCTGCCCTGATCCTGCCTGCCTGATGCCAAATGGGCAGTTTGGCTGCCTCCTTGCCACTGTGTGCCACTCCCTTGCCCCTCCCCCCTCACCGCCAGGAGCTGCACACAGACAGCGTTTGCCTGCCTGCCTGCCTCTTCCTTGGTCCCTTCCGTGACCTGTCAGCAATTACATCCCCCTTCCAGCCCTCTCGGTCTCCCTTCCCAGCCCCATCGTTGCCACCTGCCACTCGATTGGCTGGTGGCTTTTTATCCCGTGGAGTGAAATTCCCGGGACAAACGGTGTCTCGGTGAATGGGCCGAGCCGAAGCGGGGAGGGCAGCAGAGGAGGAAAGCTGGCTGGGAATGGGCTGAGGCTGGAGGCAAAGGAGACGCGGTCAAGGGTGGGATCCTGAAGCTCCTAGACCAGTGATGGCTAACCTTTTCCGGACCGAGTGCCTAAAGCGAGTGCGCGCACGAATGCAAGTGCATGCGGCCGAACCCCCAAAATGCAATGCGCGTGCAGCCCCCCACATGCACCCCACCCCCCATGCATGTGCTCACAGACCACCGCATGCTGGGCCCCCCTGCACATGCACGGCAGAGATCCAAAGACCAGCTGGCCGGTAGGAGGCGCGTACGCATGTGTGGCGGAACTGAACTGGGGCAATGGTTCCTGAGCCCACAAAGAGGGCGCTGCGTGCCGTGTCTGGCATGCGTGCCACAGGTTCGCCATCATGGTCCTAAACCCACCAGGAGACGGTGACTTCTAGTTGCACCTTAGGCCTGAAAGCCGACTGGGCGACTTTGGGTCCAGATATCTTTAAAAGTGGCTAATTTTGAGAAACACTTGATCAAGATCAGTTTCCAGCCCTTCATTGGCTTTCGAGACCGCTGCAGTCATTCCCCCCCCCCCCCCTCCAGATCTGGAGATGCTAATGGATGCTCTTGGTCTGTCTTCTTTGCTCCTCCTTTTATCCATCCCTAAATCCCAAGCCAAACCATTCACCGCCAGTTTGTTTTTCTCTGCTTCCTTCATCGCCAGAACGGGCGTTCAGACCTTCCGCAGGGATCACGACCGCTTCTGGGTGTTGGCAGCTCATCCGAATCTCAACCTCTTCGCGGCAGGTAAAGGATCTGTGGGTGGCCCTCAGGGGAGTCCGGGGGGGGGGATTGCCACACCTGTCCCCCACATTACAGAAGTCCTTGACTTAACAGCCATTTGTTTAGTGACCAGAGCTATGACGGCGCTGAATGACTGGAACTTGCTCTTATGACCTGGTGCCTAGCAACCGCCCCACATTTATGACGGTTGCAGCGTCCCACGTCCCGTAATCATCGTTTGTAACCTTCCCAGCCAACTGACAAGGTCAATGAGGACACTGGCAAAAAAGGTTGCAAGTTGCGGTCACACAGTGTCTCATTTTACAACGCTGGCCAAAAAAAGGATGTAAAATCAAGTGTGGTCACGGGATGCCTCACTTAATGACCCTAACCCTCTGAACAACAAATATTCCTGTACAATTGTGGTGGTAAATCGAGGGCTACCTGAGGAAGAGGAGGACTGGGGTGTCCTTGTTGCTGTCTGAGCTTGGTCATTTATTTTATTTTATTTTATTTTACAGAATTTATATGCCGCCCTTCTCCCGAAGGACTCAGGGCGGCGAAAAAAAAATTAAAAACATACAATAATAAAAACTCACTAAAACCAGATTAAAATAATAAATAATTAAAACCCCATGGATCAGAACCAGCCCATTCGTTGGAATAACGAACTTCCTTGCAGACATTTCATTACCTTAACAGGTAACATCATCAGTGCTAGAAAGGAGAGAGGCTTCCTCTCCGCCCTGTCAGTATTGTTTGGGGTGTCCTTGGTTCTTTGGTTAGGCTGTTATTTACTATTCGGTTATTTATCCGATCTGGTAGCTCCTTGATTGGGGAAATATCCCCAGCTCCCAGAACATGACAAACCCTCTGTATTTAAATCAATGATCCCTTTATTAGGAGTACCAGCAAAAAGTTTCTCTCTCAACACCAGCTAACACGTCCGCCTGGCAGGGAGATGAATAGTTGTCTGACCCATGTATTCCACTCCGCCCCCTGCCTTTGATCCCCAGAGCCAGGGTGGGGCTTTGCTCGCAGCGGTGGCTCTTCTGTCCCAAGGACCGGCCCATAGATTTCCACTGCTCTCCTCTCCTCGGCCTTCTGAGCATCAGGCACTGGACCCAGCTGTTCCTCCTCTTCCTCATCAGCCGCCTCCAGACCTGGGGGCTGTTGACTCTCCATCTGAGGGCTGATGGACGGCCCAGGCTCTGCCTCCGTCTCTCTCTCTCTCTCTGACAGCTCCATTCCCTCTTCCCCCTCGGAGCTCCCAGGTTGCCCTGAGGCTGACCCTGACTCCCTCACCTCCTCCTCCTCCTCCTCTTCCTCCTCCTCCTCTGATTCGGCTGCTGGAGGGGCCGTCAGCCAATGGGCCACAACAAAGTGTTTACTGCTGATGCCTCTTCCCTCCCAGCATGGGTGATTTCATCTAGTTTGGGTAATGAAATGTCGGCCAGCAAACAGCCAAGCTCAGAGAGCACCAAGGGCCCCCGCAAACCTGTCTGAAGGGACTCATGAAGCCTTTTGCGTTCCTTACGTAAAGCGGGTGCCACTCACGGCCCCTCTGGAAGTTTCTGTGTTGTTGGAAGCTCCTGTTGTTCTCCAGGTCACGACGGAGGGATGATCGTCTTCAAGCTGGAGCGCGAGAGGCCGGCTTACGCCGTGCACGGCAACATGCTCTACTACGTCAAGGACCGCTTCCTCCGCCAGCTGGACTTCAACAGCTCCAAAGACGTGGCCGTGATGCAGTTGAGGAGGTGAGGGGTGGAGGGGCGTCTCTCCTTCCTTCGTCAGGGGTCTTCCTCCTCCCCCCCTTCAGCCCCCCCCAAGGGCCTTTTCAGCCCTTTTATTTTCCACTCTTTTCGCCTGTCTGGGACCCTCCTTGTGCCTTGATGAGTAGAAGGCGAGCAGAGTTTCCAGCTGCTGGGATATAGAATGCAAGTAGTCCTCGACTTACATCAGTTCATTTAGTGACCGTTCAAAGTTACAACAGCAATGGGAAAAGTGACTTATGGCCATTTTTCACACTTACGACCGTTGCAACATCCCCAGGGTCGCACGATTTACATTTGGATGCTTGACAACGCCTCAACATTTATGACGGTCGTAGCGTCCTGGGGTCACGTGACCCCCTTTTGCGACCTTCTGACAAGACAAGCCAATGGGGAAGCCAGATTCACTTTAACACCAGGTTGCTATCTTAGCAAGGGCAGTGATTCGTTTAACAGCTGTGGCAAGAGAAGTCGTAAAACGGGACAAAACTCACTTAACAAATGTCTCGCTTAGGAACGTAAATTTGGGGCTCAGTTGTGGTTGTAACTTGAGGACCAACACATAAAAATAATCATGCAGGACTTTGACTCAGAATGACTCAGCTTGGAATTAAGGCATTTTGTTCCAGAAGGAAGAACAGACAGAGGGGGGAAAACGATAAAAACACAGACAAAAGTGCCGTGCAATGTTATGTATTGCAAGTGGTCCTCAACTTATGGCCATAATGGAGCTGGCCCGTTTATGGTCGTAAATCATGATAGTGTATAAAGCAATTCATCCTGCAACCGGCTTAATTTTATGACCTTTTTTGTGGCAGTCGTTAAGGAAATCAGCAGGATTGCGAAGTGAACAGCGTGATCGTTCAAACAACCCTTTTAAATTTTTGGGTGAAAATCAGATATAAATGCTGTTTTAGGGCAAAAAAGGCCCTGGGATGATGCCAACAACTGTAAATATGTTCTGGTTGCTGGGGGTTAAAATGCAGCCAGGTGACCGCAGGAGGGGGGGGGGTGGCTGATGGGACTTTGGACCCTCATCATAAGATAAAGATTTTGGGAGGGCCCATCGCAGCTTCTAAGGGCTCCTGGCTGATGGTTGTAAACTTGACTTCCATTGTTTCATGGCAGGCTTTTGGGTTAGGATTCGACAGCACTGAAAAAAGTGAATTATGACGTTAGCATCAGACCCCTAATCGTCTCTGTTGCTTTTCTCTGCACACCATCCCTGAGAAACACCTGAAAAACCCATCCTATTCTTCCCCAAAGCAAAAATCCCAGAATTTCTATTTCCTAATTTAGGGGGGGAACCCTCTTCCATAAATAGGCAGGGAGGCAGTGCTCTGTGTGTGTACATATACACACCACTGCTGTAATGTGTATGCATGTGTATGTGTGTATATATACATATACATATGTGTGTGTGTGTGTGTGTGTATGTATGTATCTATGTAGGTATGTGTGTGTGTGTGCAAGGCTGCAGAACAACATAACTTACGTAGGTAAAACCTGGCTAGATAGAAAAGCATATGTGTGTGTGTGTGTGTGTGTGTGTGTGTGTATGTATATGTATATTTATATGTAAATGTATATGTATATGTATATATATATATATATATGCACTGTTTGTGTATGTGTGTGTATATGGTATCTATATAGAGAGAGAACAGAATAGAATATTGACCAAGTGTGATTGGACACACAAGGGATTTGTCTTTGGTGCATACGCTCTCTGTGTACATAAAAGAAGAAAAAAAAATACATTCGTCAGGAATCGTACAACACCTTATCGTTGGCATATCGTTGGCATTTACCGCCGGCCAGACTCGCAAAAATGTTCCCTGGAACACCGTCAGTCTGTTGGAAATGTGGCGTTAAAGAAGGCACATATTTCCACCAATGGTGGACCTGTCGAGAGGCAATGAAATTTTGGAAGAATATTCAGAAGTGGCTCAATGAAATGTTGGGGCAGCATATACAATTGCGTCCTGAGGTATTTTTTACTAGGGATAAGACCTGAAAATATTAATAGAACGGGATCGTACCTGCTGCTGCATATAACAACAGCTGCAAGATTGGCATGGGCCCAAGACTGGAAGATGGATGTCAGCCCACCCAAACAAGTAGTAATTCAGAAAATAATGAATTGTGTGCAATCAGATCGGCTTACTATGTTACTGAAAGGACGGGGGGGGGGGGGACACACACAGATTATTATATATCTTGGAATCAATGGTATAATTGGATGTCAAATCGAGCTATAAATGGAGATATTGGATAAGCATGTCAATTGGTATAGGTAATAGACTTTTGTACGTTACCCTATATATGTAACGGGACAAGTTTATTTCCTTCTTGCGTTGTGATGTAGACCGCTATAGATTTAATGTTTGCTGGATGTATAAGATAAAATTAAATTTTTAAAAAAAAGAATCGTAAGGTACAACACTTAATGATAGTCAAAGGGTACAAATAAGCAATCCAATCATACTAGGAAACTAAATCAACATAAAGCGTAAAGATACAAGCAACAGGGTTACAGTCACACGTAGAAGAGGAGGTGGGTAATAGGAAGGATGAGAAGAAGAATAGTAACACAGTCTTAGATAGATATGCATCCATCCATCCATACGCATAGGCAGTGCTGCATATGTATGTATGTGTATATGTACTGTATGTGTGTGTATGTGTCCCTGCCTATCTACGGAAGAGAGTTTTCTATTTCCCCTGAACCTTTTCATCTCTGGATTGCTGCAGAAGCCCCAGAGGACGGCAGCTGAAAGGCGATGAGGGAGGCTGGGCCAGGCTGGAGGAAGAGCAGATGCTTAAGCGGTTCTGAGTAGGCAGATGGGACCCCAGCTGAGGCTCCGGTCTGGCTCCGTGCCCCCCCGCCCCCTTCCCTGGCCAGCGGGGGGGTGGTGGGGGGGGGGGGGGGGTCGGGGGGGGGGGGGGGGGGCTTTGTCCTCCTTCCCTTCCCAGCATTCTCTTTGGGTGGGGGTCCCCTATAATCGTCAGCCTGTCTTGGGGAGACGAGAGCACAGATTTATGACTTCTCTGTTTATTAAACTTTTATGCTGCCTGCCTCGCCTAGAAGCAATTCTAGGCTGCTTACAAATTAAAAACAACAAAATGAAACATTTTAAACATTAAAACCATAAAGATTAACAGTAACGTTGAATTAAAATTGACCAAAGATGGGCAGTGTGTGTGTGTCTTAGTTTATTAAGCACCTTCTAAGTGACACCTCCCCATCATGACCTCTGGCCTGTTCTGACCCAGCTCCCCAAACACGACAAACCTTCTGAAGGGAACTGAAAGATTGCTTTCTAGGAGCCCCAGCAGCCCCAGCAAAAAGTTTCCCTCTCACTGCAGGAAAACAAGTGCGTCCGGCAGGGAGATGAATAGCTGTCTGCCCCATCTATTCATCTCTGCCCCCTGCCTTTTATCCCCAGAGCTAGGGTGGGGCTTTGCTCGCAGCGGTGGCTCTTCCGTCCCAAGGACCGGCCCATAGATTTCCTCTGCTCTCCTCTCCTCTGCCTTCTGCGCATCCGCGCGTCAGGCACTGGGCCCAGCTGTTCCTCCTCTTCCTCATCAGCCATCTCCAGACCTGGGAGCTGTTGACTCTCCATCTGAGGGCTGATGGACGGCCCAGGCTCTGCTTCTGTCTCTGTCTCTGTCTCTCTGCCAGCTCCATTCCCTCTTCCCCCTCAGAGTTCTCAGGTTGTCCTTCTGCTCCTCCTCCTCTGATTCGGCTACGGGAGGTTTTTAAGAAGAGATTGGACAGCCACTTATCTGAAATGGCCTAGGGTCTCCTGATTGTGCAGGGGGTTGGGCTAGATGATCTCTGAGTCCCTTCTAACTGTGTTCAGTTCTAAATTGGCATCTTGAGGCCCGTGCTCCCACCCAGAGCCGGCTCCACTTCTGACCTTCATCTCCTCTCTCTCTTTTTCTCCTGCAGTGGCTCCAAGTTTCCAGTCTTCAACATGTCCTACAACCCAGCTGAGAATGCTGTGCTCCTCTGTACGGTAGGTGGGAGACATCCAGATGGACAAGATGGCTTAACAACTGTCTTGCTCAGCACCGTAAACGTTTGCCTGAATTGTGGTCGTAAGTTGCACTGTCCAAGCAGTCTTCTCTAGGCGGGAGTTCTCTGAATGGGATGGGCTACAACTCTCAGGGCTCTGGCTTTTTGAAGATTTGAGATCCTCCTCCACCTTTTTCAAAACTTACCTGACCTTCATTCTCCAATCCAAGTGGATTTTATTTTTCTGCAAAACATGGATAATAAATTCATTAACGGCAATCGGCAAGATTGGAAACCAGCTCTGGCCATGCTGGTTCTCTTCCATTGAAAACTGAATGGAAAGTCACCCCTTCCTTGCTGCTGTTTTATTCATTTAGTCACTTTATTAAATTTTTTGGCTGCCCATCTCGTTTCCAAGAGACAACATAAAAAATATTTAAGATCATCAGAGATAAAACCCTCCTAAACCCAATAAAGCGAATTTACCGACAGGGTTTTCTCTCCGCAGAGGCCGAGTAACCTGGAGAACAGCACCTACGACCTCTATACCATTCCCAAGGATGCGGATTCCCAGAACCCCGATGGTGAGCTCCGTCTGTGCCATGCCGTTTATTCCCTCCCCCCCCCACCTCAATAAAGCTTTCCCCCTCCCCTCCCACTCACCCCCAGCTCCCGGGGAGCCCAAATGAGATTGGCAGCCCGTCGGATGTGAAAAATTCATGCCCGTCTCTGTTTTTTTACGAGGGGGAAATATATATTTTATAAATCCGTTATTAAGCAGCGATCTGTCCTGCCTCGTCACCCAGCAGGCTGTTCTGCTGGCCTGCTTCCCTCGGCGGATTTCTTCGCAAGGCCCCACAAATCTCTCCCAGGCAGGGGCTGGAGGCTTCGGAAGCGGCTGTAAAAGTGCCCAGTCTTCATTTTGCTCCCTTCTGGCAGCTTCCGGATCAAACCTGCCCGGTCTGCAAATCAAAATGAGTTGCTGGAGCGTCTGCCTAATCAGCAGGCCATTCCACCAGGGAGTTCCCGTCCCACCTGGGTCCCCCCTGCCTCTGACGTCAGCGCAGGAAACGCTGCTGCAGCAGGGACGCAGCCGGGCTCTTCCCCCCACCCACCCTTTCCCCAGATTCAGAAAACCCAGTCATGCCAGTAGCTGTCCTTGGGTCTCTTCTCCCATCTTTCCTCCCCCCGCTTCTCTTTCTCTCTCTGTGAAGGCACAAGGCTATTTTAATTTATTTTAATTTATTTTAATTTACAAAAGTCCTGTCCCATTTTTTCTCCTCCCGCCCCGCACCAAAACCTCATTTTATTTTATATTAGCAGTAGCACTTGGATTTATATACCGCTTCATAGTGCTTTTACAGCCCTCTCTGAGCGGTTTACAGAGTCATCCTCTTGCCCCCAACAATCTGGGTCCTCATTTTACCTACCTCGGAAAGAGGGAAGGCGGAGGGAGGGAGAAATGGAGGAGTGGAAGGAGGAAGAAAGAGCAAAAGCCCTTAGACTTATATACCACTTCGCAGTGCTTTTACAGCCCTCTCTAAGGGGTTTACAAAGTCAGCACATTGCCCCCAACAATCTGGCTCCTCATTTTACCAACCTTGGTAGGATGGAAAGCTGAGTCAAACCTTGAGTCTTTACTCAAGTCTTCCTCCCACCTTCTCTCCCCGCCCCCCCCGCCCCCCGCCTCTCTGTGAAGGCACAAAACCTAGTTTTATTTTTATCTTATTTTATTGAAGTCCTTTTCCCATCTTCTCTTCCACCCCTTTATCTTGGCACAAAACCTTATTTTATTTTACTTTTATTTTATTGTATTACGGTATTTTCTCCCATCTTTCCCACTCCTATCTCTCTCTCTCTCTCTCTCCCTCCCTCTCTCTCTCTCTCTCTCTCTTCCTTTCTATGAAGGCGCAAAACCTCTTATTTTATTTTTTGCACGTTGGCCTTGCTCACAGCCAACTGGGGCCTCTGGCACAGGTTTTGAGAGAGCTTTTGAACCTCATCCCTGTCCTGTGGTGATTGTGGCACGCGTGGCATGAATGTTTGGCCGGATTCAACCCGTGCAGATGCCAGCTCCTTCCCCCTTCAGTCTGAGGAGTCAGTCGGTCTCGTGGCTCCGGCTATCACGCCTGCAAAATAGCAGCCTGAAACTGAACAGCAGTGTGTGTGTGTGTGTGTGTGTGTGTGTGTAGAGGCAGCAGGGGCCAAACCTTGTGTGACCGCCTGTTCCTTGCTTGCCTTTCCAGCACCGGAAGGGAAACGCTCCTCGGGGCTGACAGCCGTCTGGGTCGCCCGGAACCGTTTTGCTGTCTTGGACCGGATGCACTCGGTAAGGCCTGAGCTCCCAGGGGATCCCAAGATTCCTCTTGGGCAGAGCACCGGCTCCCTCTTCTGCCTAAGTCCTCCACTTACGACTTCATTTAGACACCGTTCGAAGTTAAAAAGGCACCGACTTACAACCGGTTTTTAGACTTACGACCATTGCAGCATCCCCATGGTCACCGGGTCCCAATTTGCTTGGCAACTGACTTCTATTAATGACGGTTGCAGATCCCAGTGTCCTTGGGGCCATGTGATCCCCTCTTGTGACTTTCTGTCAATGGGGACACCTTGTTCGCTTAATGACAGCATGATTCACTTAACAACTGCACTGATTCGCTTAACAACCAGGACAAAAAAGGTCATAAAATCGGGCACAGCTCCCTTATCATCCACTTTGCTGAGCAATGGAAAATCCTGGTCCCAATTTGGTTGTAACTGGAGGACTACCCGTATTTAGGCTGTTGGTTTGAGTTCCGAGCTTGGCAAATTGGTTGCAAACGTTTTGTCACCTTTCGAGGAGATGTCGTCAGTGCGTTTTGAGTTGTGTAATTGCGGAGCTCGGAGCTCAAACCAACAGCCTAACTACCAACCTGAGCTACTAATATTGAAACACATTTTGATGACCTGCATAGCTGTTGTATTTTGTTCCACCTAGTTTATGCTTAAGTGTTTTGTGGGCAGAAGGATTTGTCCTGCTTGCCTTCCCATCCCTCCTATGTGGCCCTCTTCACTGTTGTGACCTGGCTCCCAAACACGACAAGCCCTTTGCATTCATCTAAACGTTCCCTTATTTCTCTCACACAGCAAAGTCTCTAAGTCCTGTGAAAAGTGTCACTCGCTCTCTTTCCACCTAGCCCAACATACCAGGAATCTCTCTCTCTCTCTCTTCTCCCCCCCACCCCACCCCACCCCCATTTGCAAAGGAAGTCCTGGAAGGTGCACTCACTTTCTTCCAGCAACACACACACACACACACACACACACACACACACACACACACACACTTGGAAGGCACTGCAGATTCCAAGAAGAATTCTGATAATTTCCAGACAGGATTCGGAAGTGCAGGCTATCAGTGGCAGACAGGTAGGGAGATGAATAGTTATCTACCCCATCTATTCATCTCCACCCCCTGCCTTTTATCCCCAGAGCCAGGGTGGGGATTCGCTAGCAGCAGTGGCTCTTCCGTCCTGAGGACCGGCCCATAGATTTCCACTGCTCTCCTCTCCTCTGCCTTCTGTGCATCCACGCATCAGGCACTGGGCCCAGCTGTTCCTCCTCTTCCTCATCAGCCACCTCCAGACCTGGGGGCTGTTGACGCTCTATCTGAGGGCTAACGGATGGCCAAGGCTCCGCCTCTTGTCTCTTTCTCTGCCAGCTCCACTCCCTTTTCCCACTCAGAGCTCTCAGGTTGCCCTGATGCTGACCCTGACTCCCACCCTCCTCCTCCTCTGATTCAGCTGCTGGAGGGGCTGGCGGCCAATAGGCCACAGCATTCACTTTCTTCCTCTGCTCAAACCGTGACAGATCCTCATCAAGAACCTGAAGAACGAAATCACGAAGAAGGTCCAGGTGCCCAACTGCGATGAGATCTTCTACGCCGGCACCGGGAATCTGTTGCTGAGGGATGCCGATTCCATCACCCTCTTCGATGTCCAGCAGAAACGGTGAGAGACCTTCAAGGGAGACGTTGCCTGGGAGCTAACAGCCAGGTAGATTTAAGGGGGTAGATCAAGGTTTCTCAACTTCAGCAACTTTAAGACGTGTTTCGATCATTCGCAGCATCGTCCCAGGGGACCTTCAGATCTTTCTAAGGTACCAGGTTTCCCAAGGCCCTCCACATTCTCTCTTTCCTCCAGGGGGTATCCAGCCTGGTGCAGTTTTTTGATGCTGGACTTTAGGCATACATTGAGATGTAGCCAGCAAGCCGCAATCGACATCCATTCACAGCTGTTCCAAATCTGATTTTTGTAGTACCTCTTCATTAGTGATGGGGGTCACAATACGAGACACAGGATTATTCTCAAACAGACTTGTTGGAAATCATTTAATTATTTAATTGTCTTGGTTGTACACTTCCATGTTTCCCCAGCATCTATTGCGTGGAATGGGCCATCCTCCCATGGGACAATTTAACAATTCAATTTAATTATTTAAATTGAATTAACTAGACAGAAGGATAGTTTTTTCCCCCGAATGCCATCACTCTGCTTAACAACTAATTCCCACAACACTGTCAAATAATTTAGACAGTGTATTACTAATAAGAGTGTATTACTATTCCTTACTAGTATCTTATCTCTTCCCACTTATTACTATAACTATGTTGCTTGTATCTTTCAATTTATATTGTTTTTACTTGTTTCCTACTATGATTTGATAGCTTATTAGTAACCTTGACTATCACTAAGTGTTGTATCTTTTTATTCTTGTATTATATTCTCCTTATGTGCACTGAGAGCATATACACCAAAGACAAATTCCTTGTGTGTCCAATCACACTTGGCCAATAAAGAATTCTATTCTATTCTATTCTATTCTATTCTATTCTATTC
>WNWU01000390.1:171944-182725 GCA_012654045.1 Ptyas mucosa | reverse complement strand
CTTGAAAATCTGTTTATTTTAATCTCAGAGACGTAGCCTTTAATTAATTTTTTAAAAATCCCTTTCTTTTTTCCCTTCAGATGGCTTTGTGGATGCCGGAGAAGGCTTTGGCGAGGACGGCTTGGCCAAAGGCCAGGAGGAAGGAGGCGGATGGGATATTGAGGAAGACCTGGATCTTCCTCCGGAACTGGTAAATTAGCCCAGTTTGTACAACGGGGGGAATCTGCGGGCTGCACTTTCCTAGGGCCACGTGTGATCGTGATCTTAGTGGATTGTTTTTAAAATCCTCCTCCCTCTTCAAGGGTTCGGACTACAATCCCCATCTTCCCCAAGAGCCGGGACAAGGCAGGACTCTGAATGAAGGTGTCCTCATTGTGTGTGTTTGGGTGTACGTGTGTGGGAAGCAGGGGTGAAATGCTCCCGGTTCGGACCGGATCGCCCGATCCGGTAGCGATGGCGGCGGGTGGTTCGGAGAACCAGTAGCAAAAATCCCTGCCCCCTCCGTGCCCAGCTGAGCCGCACAATCGTCAGAGGCTTTTTTTTTTTTACTTTTAAAAGCATTTTTTTCTTCAGCCGAAAAAATGCCTTTAAAAGTAAAAAAAAAAAAAAAGCCTCTGACGATCGCGCGGCTCAGCTGGGATCGTCATAGGCTTTTAAAAGCATTTTTCCTACAACCTCTTCAGTAAAAAGGAAAAAAGTCAGCCACGCCCACCCAGTCACATTACCACCACCACCACCACTATCAAGCCACGGCCACAGAACCGGTAGTAATAAATTTTGCATTTCACCCCTGGTGGGGAATGTTGTTTGGTGATAAACACACGGAGTATTGGTGCAATAGCAGCTATCGGCATTACTCATTCTAGCTCTTTTCTCTTACTGGCTGTTTTTCCTTTCTTTCCTTTCTTTTCTTTTTGTTATTTTCCAGTTTTATTCAATTTGTTATTGCAAGACAAAAAAAAAACACAAAAGAAGGGTCAGAAAATGGAGAGGGAGAAGGAGAAGGATGGGAAGAGAGGAATAGGAATAGTGCGCAAGCTATACCATTTCAGACAGGTGACTGTCCAGACCAGGGGTGTCAAACTCGATTTCATTGAGGGCCGCATCAGGGTTGTGCTTGACCTTGGGCCGGGGTGCGCGTGGCCGGGGTGGGTGTGGCCAGAATGGGCATGGCCATCTTGACGTCACTCGTGTTGGGGGCATCTGTAGTGGCCTCAGCGTTCTGCCAGCGAAAACAGGCTTCTGAGCTCCATTATCAGCTGCGACGGCCTCCTGTTGCCCTCTGCCAGTGAAAATGGAGCGGGGGGGGGGCGTGCGTCCCCCCAAGCTCCGTTTTCACTGGTAGAAGGCAGCAGGAGGCTGTCACAGTCGTAAACAGAGCCTGGGATGGCTGCACATGGTCCTCCCGATCACTGGCAGAGGCACCCTAGGCCGGTCCTTTGCTATTTCCAGGGTGGCCCCACAGGCCAGATCTAAGCACCCCGTCCCCCCCCCCCCCCGGGCCTTGAGTTTGACACCCCTGGTCTAGACTTCACGTGATTTTGATTCTATGCCTCTGTTTGTACAACCCAGGATTGCATTAGCAAAAACACGAGCAATTTCCGACTTATTTCAGTGCCGTAACTACCAGTCCTTGACTTACAACCACAGTTGAGCCCAAAGTTTCTGTTGCTAAGCGAGCTTTGCCCCATTTTACAACCTTTCTTGGCACAGTTGCTAAGTGAATCACTGCAGTTGTTAAGTTAGTGACAAGGTTGCTAAGTGACCACATGACCGGGGGACTGTCATAAACACGACTGTCAGTTGCCAAGCGCCCAAATTCTGATCATGTCGCCATGGAAAGGCTGCCACGGTCGTAAGTGTGAAAAACAGTCATAAGCCACTTTTTTCAGTGCCATTGTAGCTTCAAATGGTCCTTAAGTGAATGTTGTAAGTCGAGGACTGCCTGTAAGTACCGAAAAACTGCCATCTTTTTCCCTCCTCCTAGGATGTCCCTGCAGGTCCCACGGGCGAAGCGGAAGAGGGATTCTTCGTACCACCCACCAAAGGCACCAGCCCCGCCCAGGTGGGAAAGCTCTTGGCACAGGTCCAGGGAGCCCCCCCCCCAAAACGGATTTAGAACCACCACAGATCCTGCTGAGAAACCCCAGACGGAGCTGGGGAAAATTGGTCCCTGCAAGAGGAGATCCTGTCTCAGGCCAAGGCTCGGAGGGTCCCTGCCTTCCTCAGAGCCCCTCATCTTCCTCCAGACGGATTCAGAAGCTGCTGGCTTGTTTAAGGGGTTCCAAAAGGCTTTGGTCATGGCGGAGGAGTCCAGAGTCTTAACTGGGGGGTCCCGAGGGCTCTCTGGGCTGGGTGGTTTTCCTGAAGACTTGCCTCCCTCCTCCAGGAAGCAGAACTCTTGAAACAGGCAGCGTTGTTTCAAAAGGAACTTTTAGTGGGAGAGTGGGATAGCAAGAAAAGCAAGGCAGGATCTTACCGTATCTTTCCGACTATAAGACGCACCAAGTTTTTGAAGAGGGGGAAAAAACAAGGGGGGGAAAAACAGTTTTTGCCCTCCCTGGCCCCCAGGAGCACTCTTCAGGCCTCCCAAACCCTCTGTGCGCCCCGTTTTTGCAAAAATGGGCCTGTTTTGGGCAAAAAGGGGACATGCGATGCACAGTTTAGGGAGGCCGAAAATGGCTGCATTCGGTGTATAAGACGCATCAACATTTCCACCCTCTTTTAGGGCGGAAAAAGTGTGTCTTATACTCTGAAAAGTACGGTAAATTCCAGCTCAAAACCGTTAGGTTAAAAGTTATAAAAACCCTTCCCTTCTGGCAAGTCCGAGGTGAGCCAGCCTCAGGTGCGAAGTTGTGGTGGGTACCTTGAGCCGAGAAGGTGATAAGAAGCCGTTTTGAGGTGCTGCTTGCTCTTTCGTCCCGAGCTGAGACAAAACAGGTGGTCCCAGGCCTATCCCTCCCCCCCCCCCAATTCCCAGGAAGGTACATCAAAGCAAGAGAAGGATCAGAGACAGGGAAAGGTTGTAAACTGGCATCTGGGGGGGGGGGGGGGGGGGGGGGTGGGGGGGGGGGGGGGGCTCCCACTAGAATGGCAGCATCCCATTAGGGATCTATGGGGACCTGGCAGTGGGATCCTGAAGGCTCTTGGAGCTGGGTGGTTTTCCTGAAGACGTTTCGTGACCCAACCAAGTCACATCATCAGTGCTACTAAGGAGCTTGCTCCCTGTTTCTGTACTTGGTAGTACTGATGTTGTTACCTAGTACGGTAATGAAATGTTTGCAAAAAAAACAGCTCAGAGAGCAACAGGATTGAGGAAGGAAGGAAGGAAGGAAGGAAGGAAAGAAGGAAGGAAGGAAGGCAGGAAGGAAGGAAGATGGGTGGATGAATGAGAGGAAGGAAGGAAGGAAGGAAGGAAGATGGGTGGATGAATGAGAGGAAGGAAGGAAGGAAGGAAGATAGATAGATCACTGATGATGTTACCTGTTGGGTAATGAAATGTCCGTAAGAACCCCACAGTCTCCTCCACCGCCTCCTCCATTTCACAAAACCCCCTCCCTTCTAGCACTGATGGCGTTCTCTAGTTGGGTCATGAAATGTCTGCAAGCAAACCAACAAGCTCGGAGAGCACCAAGCACCGCATGGTTCAATCCTGAGCCACAACTATTCTCTTCTATTAGAATTTTAACTTCCTCTGCCAAGAGTAAATCTTATTTTTTTAAGATTGAGTTATAGAGCTGGTTTTGCTGAAAATGGTGTATTTCCAACCTCTTTTTTTTTTTCTCCTTCAGGTCTGGTGCAACAATTCCCAACTGCCCGTGGATCACATCCTGGCCGGCTCTTTTGAGACCGCCATGAGGGTACGTTCTCTAGGGTATTTATCCAGGTTGGGTGCAAATTGGCCATTCTGGACTTGGGCAGTGCGTTGATATTCATAAGGGGGGTTTGGATGTTGTCTTCATTGGAAAAAAACGTTTGAGGCAAGAACTCAGTGATGTAGCCGCTAACCTTTTTGTCATTGCGTGCCAGAAAGGGAGGGGGAGGGGGAGGGGCGTGCTTGTGCGTGCCCACACCCCTAATTCTATGCGCCCCGCCCTGCACATGTGTGCACAACTCCTCCCCCCCCTGCTCCTGGCACGCGATGGCCAGGTAGGCCCGTTTTTCTTTCTCACCTGGCTCCAGATCCTCTCTATGCATCTGGGGAGGGCGAAAACAGCCTTCCCTCCCGAGTTGGGAAATGGGCCGTTTTAGGCCTCCGGAGGGCTTCCGAGGGAGTGGGGGAGGCTGTTTTCGCCCTCCCCAGATGCATAGAGAGGATCTGGAGCCAGGTGAGAAAGAAAAACGGCCTTCCCCACCCCTCCCAGGCCCCCCGGAGGTAGGAAACAGCCTGTTTCCCTACTTCTGGTGGGCCCAGAAAGCCCGAAAATCAGCTGACCGGCATGCGCACCAGAGCTCAGCTGGCGTGCCAGGTGGCACACTTGCCACAGGTTCGCCATCACGGCAAGAACTGGATCGTTGTCAAACTACTCATGCCCCTAAAGACTTGAGGACTTCAGTTCCCAGAATTCCCCAACCAGTTTAGCTGACTGGGAGTTGAAGTCCACACGTCTTAACAATCGCCAAGTTGGACAAACCCTGATCTCTGGACGCTGGGGAGGACTCCTAGCGAGGCAGCCTTGAGCCGCACCGGTGATACCGCCTGTTTTCTCCACAGCTCCTCCATGACCAGGTGGGCGTGGTCACATTCGAACCCTACAAGCAGCTCTTCCTGCAGACCTACGCCCGGGGCCGAACCACCTACCAGGCTTTGCCCAGCCTGCCCTCCATGTATGGATATCCTCATCGCAACTGGTACGTGGCAAGCCGAGCGCCCGGCTGTCCTGGCGTTCTTTCGGGTGCCAGCTGGTGGTTGCAGGGCCTGCTCTTTGCATCAGGAGACAGAAGGAAAATTTATTTATTTATTTTATTTATTTGGTTAAATTTTTATACCGCCCTTTCTCCTTGCGGACTCAGCCAACTAAAAACACTGTATACAAAAGTTAAGACAAGTTTTAAAATAATTTAAATAAGATTTGGCCCATAATTTAAAAACAATTCGAATTTAAAATCGGTATCAAAACTTTAAAACCAAGGCATGGGGTCAGGCCAGCCCAGCTAACTGGAAGAAATGAGTTTTAAGGGCCCGACGAAAAGTCCGGAGGTCTGGGATCACTCGTATCTCTGGGGGTAGATCGTTCCATAAGGTGGGTGCCACCACAGAGAAGGCTCTCCCCCTGGGGGTCGCCAGCTGACATTGTCTGGCCGATGGCACTCTGAGGAGGACCTCTCTGTGGGAGCGAACTGGCTGGTGGGAGGTAATTGGTGGCAGAAGGCAGTCCCGTAAGTACCCCGGCCCTAAGCCATGGAGCGCCTTAAAGGTCATCACCAACACCTTGAAGCATACCCGGAAGTCCACCGGGAGCCAATGCAGCTCGCGCAGGAGAGGAATCACATGGGAGTGCCCCCTTGCTCCCATAATCCCCCGCGCGGCCGCATTCTGCACCAGTTGGAGCCTCCGGGTGCACCCCAAGGGGAGCCCCATGTAGAGAGCGTTACAGTAGTCCGGGCGAGAAGTGACCAGTGCTTGAGTGACCGTGTGTAAGGAGTCCCGGTCTAGAAAGGGGCGCAACTGGCGTATCGGGCGAACCTGATAGAAAGCCCCCCTGGCCACGAAAATGGGGTGTGTTTGTCCTGGACAGAAGACCCCACCGGCCTTTTGGCTTTATTTTATTTTCCAGGTAGTCCTGGACTTATAACAATTCATTTAGTGGCCGTTTAAAGTTACAGTGGCACTAAAACAAGTGCCTTATAACCGTTTTCACACTTATGACTGTTGCAGCATCCCGACGGTCACATAATCAAAGTTCAGATGCTTGGCAACTGTCTCATAGTTACGACGGTTGCACTGCTCCGGGGTGCGTCCTTCTCACGAGCAAAGTCAGTGGGGGAAGTGGAGTAGCTTAGCAACTGTGTTGTTAACTTAATATCTGCTGTGATTCATTTAACAACTGTGGCAAAGAGAGGTTGTAAAATGAAGCAAAATCCGCTTAACAAATGTCTCATTTAGCAGCAGAAATCGGGGGGTTCGATTGCGGTCGTAAGTCGAGGACTACCTGAGCATCAGTCTTTTGTTTGTGAGGAACCTGTTCTTGGCAGAATTTTAGGACTGAGATTGTTCCAACCCTTTTTGAGCCTCCCGGCTTCTGTACGGGGCCAACGTTCACCTCCCTCTTTGCGATGTTCCTCTCCAGGAAAGATGCCGGAGTGAAAAACGCCGTCCCGGCTGTGGGCCTGAAGCTGAACGACCTGATCCAGCGCCTGCAGCTCTGCTACCAGCTCACCACGGCCGGCAAGTTTGAGGAGGCCGTGGAGAAATTCCGCTCCGTCCTGCTCAGCGTCCCGCTGGTGGTGGTGGATAACAAGCAGGAGATTGCCGAGGTGCCCATCGCTCCCTTTCGCCAGTCAGGCAGCCACTTTTGAAATACCTATTAATACTTAATAAATTTAAGCCAGCCGTGTGTTGCAGCTGCCAAAAAGGCCAATGCAATCCTAGGCTGCATTAATCGAGGGGTAGAATCAAGATCACATAAAGGGTTAATACCACTCTATGATGCCTTGGGAAGGCCACACTTGGAATTCTGCATCCAGTTTTGGTCGCCACGATGTAAAAAAGATGTTGAGACTCTAGAAAAAGTGCAGAGAAGAGCAACAAAGAGAATTAGAGGGCTGCAGGCTAAAACATGCGATGAACGGTTGCAGGAACTGGGCCTGGCTAGTCTAGGGAAGAGAAGGACCAGGGGAGACATGAGAGAATCTTCCAATATTTGAGGGGCTGCCCCAGAGAGGAGGAAGGGGGTCAAGCTATTTTCCAAAGCATCCGAAAGCCAGACAAAGAAGAATGGATGGAAACTGATCAAGGAGAGATTCAACCTGGAAATAAGAAGGAATTTTCTGACAGTGAGAACAATCGACCCAAGTTGCCTTCAGAAGTTGTGGGAGCTCCAACAGTGGAGGCTTTTAAGAAGAGACTGGACAGCCCCTGAAATAGTATAGGGTTTCCTGGTTGTGCAGGGGGTTGGACTAGAAGACCTCCAAGGTCCCTTCCAACTCTGTTACTCTGTCTATAAAATGGGGGAGGGGGAAGGATGTCCAGCAAGGAGGCCAGATGGTGCCCATCGTCTCTGGCCTGGAGGCCTTTGAGATGTGCTGTCTTTCAAGATTGCCCAGAAGCGAGGTCATGCAATGGGTGTTTTGCAGTGCCAACTAGGTGCCATGGACGTTTGTCACTCAGCCACGACCTCCATCGGCCTCTGCCAAATCATCTGTGGCCCAACTAGGAATGGGGGTCCCGTCCCCAACTTGGTGTTCTTGTTGGAGCAGAGCTTTCGTGGTCTGGAATTGGTGGGCCTATCTTTGATGCCCTTGTCATGGTCTGATCGGAATCTGCTCTGCTATGGGCTTCTCGAGGGCTGCACCCCTTCCCAGGGAGGTGGGACCTGTCAGATCAGTCCACCCGCAGAGACTGGTGGGCCCTGAGGGTCATAAGATCATCTGCGTAGTCCTGCTGAGACCCCAGTTGCTGACTGAAATACTGTGTTTCCCCGAAAATAAGACCCTCTCTTAATTTTTTTTGAACCCCGAAATAAGCACTTGGCCTTGTTTTCGGGGAGGTCTTATTATTTTGGGGAGCATGGAGGAAACCAGAGGAAATGGCGGGGACCAGCTGCGCATGCGTTTAAATATTTTCAGGAGAGGACTTATTTTAGTGCATGCGCTCAGTTTCAGTTTCAGTTTATTTAATTTCTTTGCCGCCCTCCTCCCGAAGGACTCAGGGCGGTGAACAGCCATAAATAAAACATACAAGTATAACATTTAAAACCCAGTTAAAATCCAATTAAATAAATTTGGCCGTAAAAATATTAAAACCCCAATAATTTAAAACGAATTAAAATTTATGACATTTTTAAAAAAGGGGGAATCAGGCCAGGCCTGCCTGCCTGGCGAAATAAAAGGGTCTTAAGAGCGCGGCGGAAGGTGCGTAGGTCCAGGATCCTCCGAATCTCCGGGGGGAGCTCATTCCAGATAGTAGGTGCCCCCACAGAGAAGGCTCTCCCCCTGGGGGCCGTCAGTCGACATTGTTTGGCCGACGGCACCCGGAGGAGCCCCTCTCTGTGAGAGCATACCGGCCGGTGGGAGGCCACTGGTGGCAGTAGGTGGTCTCATAAATAGCCAGGTCCTAAGCCACGGAGTGCTCTAAAGGTAGTAACCAAAACCTTGAAGCGCACCCGGAAGACCACCGGGAGCCAGTGCAACTCGTGCAGGAGAGGTGTCACACGGGAACGCCATGTCGCTCCCGATTGGGCTTATTATCAGGGGATGCCTTATTTTAGGGGAAACAGGGCAGTAGGCAAATGTGAGCTGTGGCAAACTTGTCTGTTAGATCCGTTAAAATGGTTGCAACAATTATAGACTCCTAGGGCTGGAAGGGACCTTGGAGGTCTTCTAGTCCAACCTCCCGTACTCAAGCAGGAGATCCTATACCATTCCGGACACATGGCTGTCTAATCTCTTCTTAACAACCTCAGTGTAGCAGCACCTACAACCTCTGGAAGCCACTGGTTAATTGTCCCCATTGTCAGGACAATTTCTCCTTAGTTCCAGGTTGAAGCTCTCTCTGATTAGCTTCCACCCATTTCTTCTTCTTCTTGTGCCTGTGGAATCCCCTCCCCAAGACAAAGAGCTCCTCCACCTGCTGGTATCTCATTTCCCCCTCCCCTCCCCCCAAGGCTTGTGACAGAAGCACCCCCGCCCCCCTTTGCAGATTTTCATCGGTTGTGACTCTCTTGCCTTGCAGGCGCAGCAGCTGATTGCCATCTGCCGGGAGTACATCGTGGGGCTGTCCATGGAGCTGGAGAGGAAGAAGCTGCCCAAGGATACCCTGGAGGAACAGAAGCGCATTTGTGAGGTGGGTGCAGGGCACGGGTGTCCAACCTTGGCACCTTGAAGAACTGTGGACTTCAATTCCCAGAATTCCCCACCCAGGAGAATTAGCTGGAGAATTCTGGGGAATCGAAGTGCACAAAGCTTAAAGTTGCCAAGGTTAAAAAACACTGATCCGGAAGAACAGGCAGAGCTGAGAGAGTGGAGTTAAGCGAGTCATCAGCTTAGAATCGTTGCGTTCCCACCAAATGGTCTAAACCCAACCCTCTTGAATTGTGTTGACCCTGATCTGGCACCAATTGAGCGTTGAACCTTAGTTGACTAGATCCTCATGTAGAAGCTCAGGCAATAAATCTTCTGAACCGCAACTTCATGGATGGTCTTGATCCTTTGAGCCTGACAGCTGGTTGGCTGACCCAACGTGGGGTTCCCAAGGTGGGAGGGGTCAGGTCTCCAGCTGCTTTGGGGGATTCTGGGGCTGTTGGACTCCTCTTCCTGGCCAAAACCATGGAGGAGCAGATCCTGCGTTGATCCTGGAGCCTCTGCGTCTGAGACCCCCTCCCCTTTCCTGCAACCATCCCTCTTTTCTGAACGCACGCTGTCCCATGCAGATGGCCGCCTACTTCACCCACGCCAACCTGCAGCCTGTCCACATGATCCTGGTCCTCCGAACGGCCCTCAACCTCTTCTTCAAGCTCAAGAACTTCAAGACGGCCGCCACCTTCGCTCGCCGTCTCTTGGAGCTCGGCCCCAAGCCCGAAGTGGCCCAGCAGGTGGGTGCCCTGAGGGAAGGGGCGATAAGTAAGAGGACGGCGGGGGTCTCCAGAGGGAAGCGGGAAGCTTCTCGGGTGTCAGGGTTCCGAACGATGCCCTAATGAAAGCAGGAGCCTCAAGCCAGTTTTCAAGAAAAATCCAGTTGTTTATTGGGAACGCCATGTCTGCAGGGACCTAGTGAAGGCAGCTCTGACCCCACTCAGTTCGCACCTTGCCTCTGACCCTGTTCCCCCCTCCCCCGGAAGTGTGTCATCAGTCACATTCCCTAATGAAGCAATTTCACGGGGTTGTAGAAGTCACTCCCTCCGGCCGTTGTGGGTCTCCGTGGAGATAGCCTTGACTTTGGCCAGCTAGGATGTATTTTGTTTTGACTGAGGTGTAAATTCCTCGATGCAGCTGCGAAGCTCGATCCCTCCCCATCCCCCTGCCTATGGCAACTCAGGAGCAGGTTAGGGAAGCTTTGCGAGTTGACATGGGGGGCTCTTCTTTCAACTCATGGAAGGTACTTGAGTGGGAGGCCTGGAAGGGGACCGTGTACGTGGGAACGGAGAATCTCATGTTATTCAGTGGAGGGATTGCCCAGCTAAAAGGGGGGATCACACTCCCCCCATCATGTTCTGGCGGATTAAAGCCAGCTTTTCTCTGAAAGGGCATTGAGGCCTTAAAGGATAAATAAACTAAGGCCTTATTGTTTTATTGGGTGGTTTGCATGCCTCCCAGGCTCACTTTCTGTGAGAGAGGTTTGATCTGAATTAGGCAGACGGGCAGCTGTAGACGGAGATATAAGGAAATAGAAACCAACAGACATAATAGAAAATGCAGCCTCCCAAACAGAGAGCCTCTCAAGCAGAATTTTTTTTCTTATTTTCCTCCCCCCAAAATAAGGTGTGTCTTATACTCTGAAAAATACGGTACATTGAAACAAACTTGGAAAGCAAACCACTGCCACAAAAAGACATAGATAGATGATATGGATGGATGATAGATAGATAGATAGATAGATAGATAGATAGATAGATAGATAGATA
>WNWU01000390.1:125886-152194 GCA_012654045.1 Ptyas mucosa | reverse complement strand
TCTACTCTACTCTACTCTACTCTACTCTACTCTACTCTACTCTACTCTACTCTACTCTATATTCTATTCTATTCTATTCTATTCTCCACTTGAAGGTGAATGATGTTAAGGGCAGGAAAAGCCTTAGTAAGACCACACCTAGAGTTCCGCATCCAGTTTTGGTCACCACACTATAAAAAAAGACGTTGAGACTCTGGAAAGAGTGCAGAGAAGAGCAACCAAGATGATGAGGGGACTGGAGTCTCAAACAGACGATGAACAGTTGCAGGAACTGGGCCTGGCTAGTCTAGTGAAGAGAAGGACCAGGGGAGACAGGAGAGCATCTTCCGATATTTGAGGGGCTGCCCCGAGAGGAGGAAGGGGGTCAAGCTGTTTTCCAAAGCACCCAGCTTGCTAGGAGGGCCCTTGGTGCTCTCTGAGCTTGATTGTTTTCTTGAAGACATTTCATTATCAAACTAGGTAACATCATCAGTGCTAGTACTGTCTTAACTATGTATTTGTTAAGTATCACCGCCTTAAACTACTCTGTTTTCCTGAAAAAAAAAGACCTATCCCAAAAATAAGCCCTAGCATGTTTTCACACATGCACCTAATATAAACTCTACCTCCCCAATAAGCCCTACTTAAGAGTTTGCACAGCCAGGTGGCCACCCATTCAATCTGGTTGTTCGCGGTACCGTGGCCAGAAGGCGAGGTGCGGGGGGAGCTGCCCCCCACACACTGTCCCAGCTTACCTCAGGGCCCCCACAGCCAGGCCACTATCCATCCACTAGCAGTCGTGTGCAGCAGGAGCCCACATGGCCGCTGGCCCACTTCTTCTGGCTTGCTCATGGCCACCACAGAGCAGGAGGTTGAGTGGTGTGCTGGTGCCACACCTGCTAGGCAAGGCAGGTGTCAGGGCATGGATGGCCTGGTGAGGGGACCCTCAGGTAAGCCAGTGCAGGGCGCATGGGGCAGATCCATTCCCCCTTCCTCGCCTCGTGGCCCTGGCATCATTCCGTTGTGGCTGTGAGCAAAAAGAAGAAGTGGGCCGGTGGCCACGTGGGCTCCTGCTGGATGGGGCTGCTGCCTCGAGGTGAGGGAAGTGTTGGAGCATGGGTGACCTGGCTGCGGGGGCCCTGAGGTAAGCAGTGTGGGGCGCATGGGGCAGCTCCACTCCCCTGCCTTGTGGTGGCACTGGGATGCCACGCGGCTCCTGGCCTGCCACGAGCAAACAGAAGTGGGCCTCCCGTACATGGAAAAAAATAAGACCCCCCCCCAAAATAAGCCCTAGTGCTTATTTTGGGGCCCAAAAGAAAGTAAGACCCAGCCTTATTTTCATGGAAACACGGTTGTCGAGCTCGAATTTGACATATTTTATTCAGCTCTCTCTTATACTCATTTATTCCTTTTCTTTCTCTTTACTATGTAAGGGTTTTTTTTTTGGGCTCGCCACATTCTTAAGGTGGGGGGAAGAGATAGTGAGGATTGTTTTGACCAGGTGACTTTCTTTCCCGTGGGAACAGAGGCTGCTCCTGGGAAGTGTGGAAGGTGGAACTTGAAGACACCGGGAAATGTGGATTGGGTGGTTTATTGGAGAATGTGACTTTTGAAGGATGTTTCTAACTTGCAATATTATGTGGTGTAATTCCCGTTTGGGTCAGATCTGGAATTACAGCAGACTTTGCCGATTGGATGATTACCTAAATAAAAATATATATATATTTTACCTAAATAAAAGAAATTTGTTTTGGAAGATGGACTTTGCCTATTTCTTTTTGAACGGGTTTCATCACTTGGAAACCTGACCTTGGTATAACTTGCTAAAATCTCCCCTGGCAGAATTTTACATCCACCATGTTACAACATTCTTCACTGGCTGAATTACTCAGCTTGGGCCGTCATAAACTGTGAGATATCACCTTGAAATTATGGCCCCAGCCTTAATCTTTACACCAATCTGTGGTTGCCCACAGCTTTGGCATAGCCCAAGAAATCTTCCCCAGAGGGAGGACAAATAAATTCATATTTGTTTGCGAAATTTCATTCACCGATGATGTTTCCTATTTGGGTCATGAAATGTCTGCAAGAAAACAAGCTCAGAAAGCGCCAAGGACTCCATAGTCCTCCTCCTCTCATCATCTAGCACTGATGATGTTACCTAGTATGGTAATGAAACGTCTGCAAGGAAAAGACCAAACTCGGAGAGCACCAAGGGCCCCACAAACAGCAATGAGTCCGATGGACTCCAGGACAATGGGCATAGTGTTGAAATAAATTTAAAGCATATTGTTTGCAAACCCTATTCCTTTCCACCACTGATGGTGTAACCTAGTTGGGTAACAAAATGTCTGCATGAAAACAAGCAGAGAGCACCAAGGACCCCACCGTTCAACTCTGAGCTACGGAGAATTTTCTTCCGATTTCGATTTCAGGCCTTCTACTCATTCCTCCCTTCCTCTGTGGTCTTTGGCCAGCAGTTGAAAGCACGGGGCTCCAAGTCAGCTGGGCCAGTGGTCTCGGGGACATTACCAGAAGATCTGGCCCAAGAGCAGGGCCGCATAGTCACGCAGAGTCCAGTGGTCGTTCAGGGGGTTGATGGAGGCTGCCAAGGGTTCCAGGACACAGTACATGACACTGGCAATGAGGCTCTTGACATAAGACCCCAGGCACAAGTAGGGGTTCTGGATGAGGCTCTTGGCCATGTGCAGAAGGCGGTTGAGTTGCTCCAGGTCGTGGCTCACTGACTTGACCTGCAAAGGAAGCCAGAGAGCAAACATCTCACCCAAGGCAGACTCCAGCCTTCCCAAAGTGGTCCTTCCTACGACCGTTGTGTCAAGGAGAACAATCTGAAAACAGTGGGGAGGCCCCACTTCCAGGAAGATGAGCTTCAGGTGCCATCATGGGGCTGGCTGTCTTTCTGGCTAGAGCAGGGGGGTCAAACTCCAGATCCGGCCCACGGGGTGCTTAATTCTGGCCCGCGGGGCAGCCGTGGAAATGGTGAAGGACTGGCCCATGGTGCCTCCGCCAGAGAAAATGGAGCTTGGGAGGACATTTTCGACGGCAGAGGGCTAGCAAAACAAACTAATAGCAAAACAAAATGAAAGGAGAAATGTTTCTTCCCCTTTCGCATTTGAGCATCCAAGAAGGGACAGGAAAGGAGAAAGAGGAAAGACAAAGAAAAGGAAGGAAAGCAAAGAAGGAAAAAGAAGGAGAGAAGGGAAGGGAGAAGGAAGAGAGAAGGAAAAAGAAGGGAGGGAGGGAGGGAGGGAAGTCGTGCCTTAGCACTTGACCACCAGCAGATGGCAAGGCTCCCCTGGAGGACAAGGATTTGGCACTCTCTCTGGTCTTGCCTTGTTCTGCTGGAGTCAATGGATCCCCCCAGCCCCGTCCGGACCACCAGAGATGCCCCTGACACGAGTGATGTGGAGCTGGCCACGCCCACCCTGGCCACGCCCTCTGTTTCCCCCACCCAAGGTCCAACATAACCCTGATGTGGCCCTTAATTAAATCACGTTTGCCACCTCTGGACTAGAGGCATTGTGGGAAGCCATAATCATAATCAGTGGAATGGCTTCCTTCCCTCCAGAAGTTCTGGCTGCTCCATCACTGGAGGTTTTCCAAGAAGAGATTTGTCTGAAAGGGTCTCCTGCTCCAGCAGGGGGTTGGACTAGACGACCTCCAAGGCCCCTTCCAGCCCTATATAATTAAATCTTTAAAGCAAGAGTAACATCAAAGGAGGCTGCACGCTATTGATTTATTTCCTCCAATGGAGATGGGTATAAATGATCTGGAATCGGAGATAAATTATCTTCCAGAATAGAACCTCACACTATGTCAAGCCTGAATATGACATATGTGCAGCCATTTTATTTAGCTCTTTAGTATACTCATTTATTTCTTTTCTTTCTCTTTCCTATGTAAGGGTTTTTTTCAGGCTCGCCACATTCTTAAGATGGGGTGGGGAGGAGGAGCGAATAGATAGTGAGGGTTGTTTTGGCCAGGTGACTTTCTTTCCCGTGGGAACAGAGGCTGCTCCTGGGGAGTGTGGAAGGTGGAGTTTGAAGGCACCGGGAAATGTGGATTCAGTGTTTATTGGAGAATGTGACTTTTGAAGGATGTTTCTAACTTGCAATATCATGTGGTGTAATTCCGGTTTGTGTCAGATCCAGAATTACCACAGACTTTGCCAATTGGATGACTACCTAAATAAATTTGTTTTGGAAGATGGACTTTGCTTATTTTTTTTGAATGGGTTTCATCACTTGGAAACCTGACACACTAGTGAGCATAAAAGATTGCCCGGTTAACTTTCTCTTTTTCCACAAAGAGTCTCTTTTCTGTTTTAAGGCCACCTAGCACCCATCGTTCCTGTCAAGACTGAACCGCTGTGCTTCTTTCAATATTCCTTATTTTGGGTTCACTAGATGGACAGTTAACAACTCTATCCTTAGAGAAATACTGAGTTGCATCCCATAATTTTCTATAAAATAGAGCGTTATTGATGGCGAAAGTCAACTTCCAAAAAGTCCTGTTACGTGTATAAAAAAAGGAAACATGCTGCAAAGTTAAACTAAAATGGTGAATGATCTTGGTCAGCTCCTCATGAATGGAGACGGAGGAGCAATTTGTGAATGAATGGATGGATGGATGAATGAATGACACAGTCTTCACTCACCCCACTCACGATGTAGACAAAGTAAGGCAGGAGAGCCGCAATCTTTGAATTGGTTTGTAAATCCTGGAGGGCAACCTAGGCAGGAAGGAGAGAGAAGGGTTCAACTCAATGGCATTGGTCAACATTTGTAACAGAATTACAGAGTTGGAAGGGACCTTGGAGGTCATTTGGTCCAACCCTCCTCCCAAGCAGGAGATCCTACACCATTTCTGACAGGTGGCAGCCCCAGTCTCTTCTTGAAAGCCTCCAGTGATGAAGCTCCCACAGCTTCTGAAGGCAACTTCTGTTCCATGGGTTGATTGTTGTGTCAGAAAATTTCTCCTAGAACTGAATGTTTCATGGGTGGGTCCCCAAAATGGCTGCCCAGTAGAGATGGGATCAGCCCACAGGGACCAATTTGAGGGTTGTTGCAGGCCCACCATCTGCAAATCCCTTCGTTTTCCTCCAACACCTGTCCTCTCGTATCAGCAGAAGCCCCTGACTCACCTTCATCAACTGAGGATCATCGCCCAGTACGGCTCGAGTCACATGCTGGTAATACTTCAACAGGTCATCTGTCAGCACGGAGACGGCACTGGGCACTGGAAACAGAAACGAAGAGGAGATCTTGGAACCCCAAAAAATGAAGTGATAGGGTAGAGTGGGAAACCAATAGACTCTACCAGTTGAATTACAGTTCCCAGGATCCCCCAACCCTTCATAGAGGGAGCTGCTGAGAAATATCTCAAAATTTTCCATTTGTGCAATAAATCATTCACCGCACACCTGAAATATCCCAGGTTTTTTTTTTAATTTGATTTATATGCCGCCCTTCTCCGGAGACTCAGGGTGGCTTACAATGCGTTAAGTAATAGCCTTCATACTTTTGTATATTCATACAAAGTCAGCTTATTGCCCCCACAATCTGGGTCCTCATTTTACCCACCTTAGAAAGGATGGAAGGCTGAGTCAACCTTGAGCCTGGTGAAATTCGAACTTGCAATAATTGCAGGCAGCTGAATGTTAATCACACTGCCTTAGTCTATTGCGCCACCAGGCTCTGTTTTATATATCTGGTCACACAACTCATCAATGTTTTTCAAGCCAGGCAGCTTTAGGATGTTTGGACTTCAACTCCCAGAATTCCTCAGCCAGCCCAATGCTGGGAGTTGAAGTCCACACATCCTAAAGTTGGCTAGATGGAGAAACGCTCCATCATCAGAAACGCTCTGATGAACAACGTAAAAAACCCCCCCCCGCAATTGTTGCTCTCAGACTTTGGAAAATAAATATTGTCATCCCTGATCGTGCTGGCCCGTTTCAAGAAGTACAACCAAACCCTCGTTAACAATCCTTACCTGAGCCTTGTGCCTCAAGGTTACCTTTCCCGTCCAGGTAAGAGACGTGAACTAGGAGAGAAGAGAGAATCAGTGGCAGACGCTGCCCAGAAACCAACGGGAAGTTAGCAAACACCTCTGGCCGTCTGAGTGGGTGGCACAGACGTTTCAACCTTTGATGAGATGCGTTCAAACAGAGCCCAGCAACGGATTGGGACCCCTGGCCCATTAAACCCCTTTCCTTCAACAGCAGGGATGTCCAATCTTGGCAACTTTTAAGACCAGTGGACTTCAACTCCCAGAATTCCCCTGCCTGCATATTAAAAAAAAAATCCCTGCAGTTATTAAGAGAATCACACGGTCGTTAAGCAAATCCAGCTTCCCTCGCTGACTTCGCTTATCAGACTGGACAGCCACTTGTCTGAAATGGTACAAGGTCTCCTGCTTGAGCAGGGGGTTGGACTAGATGACCTCCAAGGTCCCTTCCAGCTCAATTCTGATGATCAGAAGTTGGCTGGGAAGGTCGGAAATTCATTAAAATGCTGACTGCCGAGCGCCCAAGTGTGGATCATGTGTCCAGGGGGATGTTGCGATGAAAAGTCTGAGGACCATTTATGTCTTTTCAGTTGTAGCTTTGAACAGTTCCCTGATATTTTCAAAAAACGTTTTGCATTTTATACTGATAAACTAGTAAAAAATGTAAATGGCAATCTTAAACAGTCGCTAAATGAATGATTGTAAGTTGGTGAAATCTGGTTTTATCAACAACCCAGACCTATTTTACTAACATTTTGTTCCTGGGCCACCCACGTAAACACCCACATAATGAAACACACCTTGAGCTGCGATCTAAGCTAGACAAAGGGGAAGGCAAGGCCGTTTCACCCCAGGAAGATGGTTCCATTTATTTATTGGTTTGATTTATTTATTGGTTCGATTTATATGCCGCCCTTCTCCGGAGACTCAGGGCGGCTTACAATGCGTTAAGCAATAGCCTTCATACTTTTGTATATACCAGCTTAGTAGGGCTTTCGGCCCCCCCTAAGCGGTGTTCTTTTTTATACAAAGTCAGCTTATTGCCCCCACAATCCGGGTCCTCATTTTACCTACCTCGGAAGGACGGAAGGCTGAGTCAATCTTGAGCCTGGTGAGATTTGAACTCACAGTAATTGCAGGCAGCTGGTGCTACTTAACAGCACTTTAGTCTGATGCGCCACCATAGTCAGTAAGTGACTGGGAGATCACCAGGTGGCCTCCCATCCCCCTTCTGTTCTGACCCAGCTCCTCGAACATGCAAACCCTTTGAAGTGAACTCAAAAAATGCCTTTATTAGGAGTGCCAGCAGCCCCGGCAAAAAGTTTCTCTCTCACCGCAGGCTAACAAGTCTGGCTGGCCAGAGGTTGAATAGTTGTCTGCCACATCTATTCATCTCCACCTCCTGCCTTTTATCCCCAGAGCTAGGGTGGGGCTTCACTAGCAGAGGTGCCTCTTCCGTCCCACGGACCGGCCCATAGATTTCCACTGCTCTCCTCTCCTCTGCCTTCCGCACTTCCACAGGTCAGGCACTGGACCCAGCTGTTCTCCTCTTCCTCATCAGCCACTTCCAGACCTGAGGGCTGTTGACTCTCCATTTGAGGACTGACAGACGGCCCAGACTCTGCCTCTGTCTCTGTCTCTCTCTGACAGCTCCATTCCCTCTTCCCCCTCGGAGCTCTCAGGTTGCCTTGAGGCTGACCCTGACTCCCACACCTCCTCCTCCTCTGATTCAGCTGCTGGAGGGGCACAACACCTTCTTTCTCCCCCTGGCCTACCTCTCACCGCTGTCTCCGCACAATCCTTGGGTACGTTGGTGGCCAACGCGACCTCCACCAGGTTGACCTCACGGTCTTCTTGGAAGTAAAGTTCTCCTTCCTTAATGGCCCGGAAGGGCAGAGGGTCCGGAGAGCCATGGCCACACACCACCTGCAACAGCCACATGCTCAGCATTGCTCCGGGTCAGGGGGCTCCAAAGTTGCTCGCTTTATGACTTGTGGACTTCAACACCCAGAATTCCTCAGCCAGCATGGCTGGCTGAGGAATTCTGGGTGTTCAAGTCCACAAGTAGTTTGGAATTTTACTGCCTAGGCAGGTAGACCTCAACTTACGACCACAATTGAGCCCAACATTTCTGTTGCTAACCGAGACAGTTGTTAAGTGAGTCTACTCCGTTTTACGACCTTCCTTGCCGCAGTTGTTAAGTGAATCACTGCGGTTGTTAATTTAGTCACACAGTTCTTAAGCGAATCCGGCTTCCCCGTCGACTTTCCTTGTCAGAAGGTCACAAAAGAGGATCGCAGGATCCCCGGACACTGCGAGGGTCATAAATACGAATCAGTTGCCAAGCATCTGATTTTGGATCACGTGACCACGGGGCGACTGCAACGGTCATAGGTGTGAAAAAGGGTCAATTTTTTCCACTGCCTTTCTAACGGTCATTAAATGAACTGTTGCAGGTTGAGAATCTACCGTGTTTCCCCGAGATTTTCTTATATTTTTATATTCCCCGTCTTATATTTTTTTGAACCCCAAAATAAGCGCTTGGCCTTATTTTTGGGGAGGTCTTATTATTTTGGGGCACATGAAACCAGAGGAAATGGCGGGGACTGGCTGCGCATGCGTTTAAATATTTTCGGGGAGGATTTATTTTCGGGGGGGGGGGGGCTTATTTTAGCGCATGTGCTCCAAAGGCCGATTGGGCTTATTTTCGGGGAAACAGGGTATGTGTCCCTGACTATGGTAGAATGCAATTTGGCGTCTGTGTGGACAAATCCCCTCCCGTGGCCCCATGGCCCAACTCACTTCCACGTTGCTCCATCGGAGAGACCGGTTGAAGTCTTCCACCGTCAGCTTCCGCCGTTTGGTGTGTTTCATGAACTGGGAACTGTTCTAAAGCGAGGCAAAGGAGGAGTCGGACGTAAACACAGAGCCTCCCACCGAACAGCACGTCGGGTTAAGCACTGTGCAGTTGCCCTTCGTGAGGGCTCCTGCCTTCTAGATGTGCCGATGAGCAATCAGTCAGGTGCCATAGATCCCCATCAGGATGCTGCCATTCTCGTGGGGAAGGGGCCTGGGTGCATTCCTCAGTTTATAGCCTTTTTCCTGGTGCCTATTTATCCTGTGCCTTGGTTTACCTTCCTGGGAATGTAAGGGAGCGGGCGGGGGGAGGGCCATCTGTTTGGTTTCAGCTCTGGAGCCTCCAGCAAGAGACGCCTGGGAACAACTTCTTATCGGCTGCGTTTCTCAAAACATCTTCACACCTGCGGATTGGCTTATTCGACACCAGACTGAGGGGACGGGATTTCTAACTGTTTTAACCTAACGGAATTGCGTAGGAATCTTCAGATCCTGCTTCCTTTGCCTTGCTATCACTTTCCTTTCAAAAAAAGTTTCCTTTTGAAATGCCAGTTGTTTCAAGAGTTCCACTTTCTCGAGTGGACAGGAGAGGCAGGACCTTGCTGCTCCAAGCAAAGATATTCCTGTCCTATTCTAGGACACAGTCTTGCAGCCAGATGGGCGGCAAAGAAATGAAAGAAATAGCTACCGTATTTTTCGGTGCATAAGACGCACCGGAGTACAAGACGCACCTTAATTTTGGAGGAGGAAAACAAGGAAAAAAGTATTTTACCTCTGCCTGCCAGCATTTAAGGTGGCGTTGCCCTCCTCCTCCTCCTGCAAGCGAGAGGTGCAGGGACTACTCGCTTTCCCCCAAAGAGACCCCTCGCATGCTCTGGGGGGAGGGACAGAGCACAGCCTGAGGAACAAACCTCTTCGGGATGGTCTGGGGGGGGAGGGGGATCTGCCCTGCAGCTTCGAGGAACAAGGCGGGTGCCACGATTTGCGGCTGGTCACCCCTCTGGCCGTGCTGACTTCACTCCCCAGCAATGTGAGGAGCTGCCGTCGCTGCTGCCTAAGCCCTCTCTGCGCCCAGGAGCCAAGCCGAGCTGAATGGGAGCCCCTAAAGGGAAACGTTCCTCCTTTCCAGCCATCGCTGCCCAGATTCCCCAATGCAATTCTCAAGACTCGCGCTTCAGGTGGCAAACCCAGGCGCATAGCATTGTGTGACACAGGAAGAGCACGAGAGAAAAACGAGGTGTTCACGTGAAAATCATGAGCCTTCTGTAACCAATCAGTACAAGTAAACGATGATTAATGTTTTGCCATGGTAGCTGTAAAATGACAATAAAAGGGAGCCTCTTGGAGGGAATCAGGGTGCCTTCCCCAAGGTGCCTTCCCACCAAAGGGCCTTCCCGTGAATCTTCATCCTGCCTGCGCGTCTTTCTTCATCGAAACAACAGGTGGCGGCCAGTTCCCCTGCAATGTGCAGCGGGGAACTGGGAAGTGCTTTGGATTCGGGGAGGAGATTGTAGCGCTGCCGCCTGAAAGTGTTTTTCTGGACATGGCAGAGCCGCGCGCTCCCGTCCTCCTTCTCAGCAGACTCAACTTCTCTTTCCTCCTGGCCGGACCCGCCATCCCCTTCCCGATTCCAGACATGGGGTGTGTGCAGAGACAAAAAAAAGTGTACCGTGTTTCAGGCGGCGGATCTGGCCGGGAGGAGGATTATCTAGACCCGTATCAATTCAGGCATGGACACAGCACGGAAACGGCATTGGTCGCTCTGGTGAATGATCTCTGGTGGGCCCGGGATGGGGGTTATTCCTCCATCCTGGTCCTACTTGACCTTTCAGCGGCTTTCGATACTATCGACCATGGTATCCTACTGCGACGACTCGGGGGGGTTGGGGGTAGGGGGCACTGTTTTGCAGTGTTTCTCCTCCTACCTCTCGGGTCGCACGCAGTTTGTCTGGGTGGGGGGACAGAGATCCTCCCCAAAGCCCCTCACTTGTGGGGTGCCTCAGGGGTCGGTTCTCTCCCCCCTGCTCTTTAACATCTATATGAAGCCGCCGGGTGAGACCATTCGCAGTTTTGGGGTGAGGTATCATCAATATGCTGATGATACCCAGCTTTACATCTCCACCCCGGACCAACCTAGGGATGCCCTTTCCGTGATGTCTAAGTGCCTGGAGGCGGTGCGGGTCTGGATGGGCAGGAACAGGCTCAGACTCAACCCCTCCAAGACAGAATGGCTGTGGTTGCCAGCATCTCATGGTCTAGTGGCCCCATCACTCTTGATGGGAGGAGAGTTGCTTACCCCCTCTGAAAGGGCTCGCAATCTAGGCGTCCTCCTGGATTCGCGGCTGTCCTTGGCGGACCATCTGACGGCCGTGTCAAGGGGGGCTTTTGCACTGGTTCGCCTGGTGCGCCAGTTACGCCCTTTTCTAGACAGGGATGCCCTCCGTACAGTCACCCAAGCTCTTGTTATCTCTCGTCTGGACTACTGCAATGCCCTCTACATGGGGCTGCCCTTGGGGTGTACCCGGAGGCTTCAGCTGGTCCAGAATGCAGCTGCGCGGATTGTTACGGGAGCTTCCCGTTACTCCCGTGTTACACCACTCCTGCGCGAGTTGCACTGGTTACTGGTGGTCCTTCGGATCCGCTTCAAGGTGCTAGTACTTACTATATAGCCCTACATGGCATGGGCCCGGGTACCTGCAGGACCATCTTCTGCCTGCCTCCCACCGCCCTGTGCGCTCACATAGGACTGCCCTCCTCTGGGTGCCATCGGCCAGACAATGTCGGCTGGTGGCATCCAGGATGAGGGTGTTCTCTGTGGGCGCACCGACCCTCTGGAATGGGTTACCCACGGGGCTCCGGACGGCCCCCGACCTCCGCTCTTTCCGCCGTGACCTGAAGACATGGCTTTTTCAACAAATTTGCTGATCTGATGGGTGATTTTTAATTGGGAGATTTTAATTGATTATTTTAGTAGCTATTTTTATTGTTTTCATTGTTTTAATTTCTGTGAGCTGCCCCCAAGTCCTTTGGGAGAAGGGCGGCATATAAGTATAAGAAAAATAAATAAATCAATCAATCATTTTAATAGAATAGAATAATGATAGAATATAAGGGATACGGTGGCTCAGTGGCTAAGATGCTGAGCTTGTCAATTGAAAGGTCGGCAGTTCAGCAGTTCGAATCCCTAGTGCCGCGTAACGGGGTGAGCTCTCGTGACTTATCCCAGCTTCTGCCAACCTAGCAGTTCGAAAAGCAGGTAAGAATGCCAGTAGAAAAATAGGGACCACCTTTGGTGGGAAGGAAACAGCGTTCCGTGTGCCTTTGGCATTGAGTCATGCCGGCCATATGACCACGGAGACGTCTTCGGACAGCGCTGGCTCTTCAGCTTTAAAACGGAGATGAGCACCGCCCCCTAGAGTCGGGACTGACTAGCACATATGTGCAAAGGGAACCTTTACCTTTACCTTTAATTATAGAATAATATAGAATAGGGATAGGGATAGGGAATGGAATAGAAAAGAAAATAGGATAGGAATAGGAATAGGAATAGAATTCTTTATCGGCCAAGTATGATTAGACACACAAGGAATTTGTCTCCAGTGCAGAAGTTCTCAGTGTACATACAACAATAGTGATAGATCACCATCACAGTCATTGTAAAAACACATTCATCACAAAACATTAGATACAATACTTAGTCATGGATACTAAATAAGCAATCAACATAAATCATACTACTGCGTTTCCCCGAAAATAAGAACGAGTCTTATAATTTTTTGGACCAAAAGACCCATTAGGTCTTATTTTCGGGGCATGTCTTATTTTGCAGCCACCCGTTTTTTTTTAATATGTCTTATTAAGCAGCCGGTCATAAATCGAGGACTACCTGTACAGCTCCAAGGTCCCTTCCAACCCAATTACTGTATCCTAGGACCGTGGCCCTCACCTGGGTTGCTTCTCGCAGACGGTAGCAGACGTCTTCTGCCAGCAGAGCGGCCACCTCGTCGGTCAGCTCCACGCCCGCACTTTCGGCCATCAGCCGGACTGATTCCCGCGGGATCTCCACAAAGCGCCGTTCTTCCCGTTCAGACATGATGTCGGTCCTGGGAGGAGGGAGGGGAGCCCCGCAGCTGTCACACAAAAAAGAAGTCGGACACCGCTTTAAAAAAATGCTTTAGTAAGACCACAGTTGGAATGCTGAGTCCAGTTTTGGTGGCCACAAGGCAGAAAAATGTTGAGACTCTAGAAAGAGCACAGAGAAGAGCAACTAAGGATGATTAGGGGGCTGGAGGCTGAAATATATGAAGAAGGGTTGCAGGAACTGGGTATGGCCAGTCTAGGGAAAAGAAGGACGAGGTGGGACATGATAGCCTTCTTCCAAAGGGGGTGGGGTCAACCTATTCTCCAGACCAGCCGTCACCAACTGGTGGTCCGTGGACCACTGGTGGTCCGCGAGAAAATTTTGGTGGTCCACAGAAAAATTATTTGCATTTTTTATATTGCACTAAATCAGGGGTCCTCAAACTACGGCCCCTGAGACGGATAGGTGCAATGAGCGTTTGTGTTGCTGCCGAGAGTCTCCCCCTCTGGGGTCTTTTTGTGAGGGTCGGAGGGGGCAGAAATTCTTTTTTTTTTTGCACTTCCAAGACTCTTTTTTTTTTATTGAAAAGGTTTTACACATACAGATTTTTCCCCCTTTCCCCCCCCTCCTGAACATCATAAAAATCACATTTACAAAAATATAGTTCCCTACAAGTCCCACCCTAACCCTCCCCCACCACCCCTTTCCCTCCCCTTCCCCTTGACTTCCCCTATATGCAATACTAATAATTTCAAACAATATATATGTTATTCATCCTTCCATATCTTTTTTCTATATTTACTAGCATAATCATCAATCCCTCTCAGCTGAAAGCGACATAATATTTTCTAGTCTGATACTTATTCTGTATATACTCAATCCATTTATTCCATTCCTGTATATATTTCTCATGCGTCTGGTCTTTTAAAAAGGCTGAAATCTTCGCCATTTCTGCAAATCCAGCCATCTTCTGAATCCATTGGTCCACAGTCGGTAAGGCATCACTCTTCCAATATTGGGCAATCAACAACCTAGCTGCTGTCACCATATACAGAATCAGTTTTGTTTCACCCAATGTGAAGTCTTTAACTATATCCAGTAAAAATAATTGCAGAGAAAATTGTATTTTTTTCTTCAAAACATTTTGCATAACCCAGAGGGGGCAGAAATTCTGACTTGGGGTCTGCTTCAGCCTCCTGGTGGGGGGCTTTGGGCGAAGGCTGGAGGAAAGTGCTGCTGGTGACGAAGAGTCGGAGAGCCTTGTTCCAGTGGGACTGCATCATGGCCTGGAACTGGCCGAGTATCTCAGCCCGCTGAGCCTCCAGGCGCCGGTACCTGGTTTTGTACTCCCGCAGGTCTTCCCTCTACTTGGAAAGCCTATGCTCCTAGTCTTTAGTGAGGGGCTTCTGCTGAGCCTCCTTCTCGGTCAGATCCAATTTGAACTGAGCTGTTTTGCCAACTCTTTTTCATGGTGGCTGCTTAGCTCCAGCAACTGCTTCCTGTTGGGGCCCTAAGGAGCCCGGGCGGGCAGGTGAGGAGGAGCTGGGAGGGGAGGGGCGAGTAGAGGCTGGCAAGGCACCCCTCGACGTGAGTGACATAAAATTGGCCACGCCCACTCAGTCACATGACCACCTAACCACGCCCACCCAGCCGGTCATTAGGCAGATTATATGAGTGGTCCGCGGGATTTAAAATTATGAATTTAGTGGTCCCTTGGGGACCTCTGCTCCAGAGCACCTGAAGGCAGGACAAAAAGCAACATGTGGAAACTAAACAAAGAGAGAAGCAACCTGGAACTAAGGAGAAACTTCCTGACAGGGAGAACAATTAACCAGTGGAACTGCTTCCCTGGGGGCTCCATCACTGGAGGATTTTTTTTTAAAGAAGAGACTGTCTGAAATGGTACGGGGTCTCCTGCTTGAGCAGAGGGTTGGGCTAGATGATTTCCAAAGCCCCTTCCAGCCTTGTTAAGGGGGTCCCAAAATCATTCTGTGGGAAAGGTGGGCTGGCTGCCACACTGTAATTCTCACATTCATGCAAAACAATGCAGAATTCTCATTCTTAACTCCCCTGTTCCCAGACATCTGGTGACATGTGAGACTCTGGACTCTCGGCTGAGAAAGCAGGAGCTGCAGATCTACTGGAGGAAATGGTGTTTACCCCTCACAAATGCACAAAGACTGAAAACGAAAGCTTCCATCCCACGAGGATACTTTTAACACAACAACGTCTCCCCATCCCAAGTCCTTGCGAGGGACTCGATAGACGGATAAAAATGACAAATCCAATCTGAACACCTGGCCGACTCAGCAACCGACCACAATGTAGGCAGTCCTCAACTGTCGACCATAACTGGGATCCTTGCTAAGGAAGGCAGTTGTTAAATGAGTCACATCTGATTTTATGATCTTTTTTTGCCCTGGTCGTTATGTGACTCACTGAGGTTGTTAAGCGAACCAGGTGGTTGTTGAGCCAATTCGCCTTCCCCAAGTGACTTGGCGTATTGGAAGCTGGACGGGAAAGTCACAAATGGCGAGGAAGCGATTCTGAGACCCTGCGACCAGCCTCAATACAGGCCAGTTGCCCAAATTTGGATGCTGAAATGGTCCTAAGTACGAGAACCGGTTGTTTATGTTTGTTTGTTTATGTTTTATTTGATTTATATACCGCCCTACTCCCGAAGGACTCAGGGCGGTGAACAGCCACAAGATAAAAATAAAACCGAATTAAACAATTTGGCTGAAGACAGAGTTAAAACATCCCAATAATTAAGAACAGATTAAAATTTACATTTTAAAAAAGGAAAAAATTAGGCCAGGCCAGACTGATGGAATAAAAAGGTCTTGAGAGCGCGGCGGAAGGTGCGTAAATCCGGGATCCTCCGTATCTCCAGGGGGAGCTCATTCCAGACAGTAGGTGCCCCCACAGAGAAGGCTCTCCCCCTGGGGGCCGCCAGTCGACATTGTTTGGCCGACGGCATCCGGAGGAGCCCCTCTCTATAAGAGTGTATCGGCCAGTGGGAGGCTACTGGTGGCAGCAGGCGGTCCCGTAAATAACCAGGTCCTAAGCCATGGAGGTGGTAACCAAAGGTGGTAACCAAAACCTTGAAGCGCACCCAGAAGACCACCGAGAGCCAGTGCAGCTCGTGCAGGAGAGGTGTCACACGGGAGCGCCACGTCGCTCCCATCACCACCTGCGCGGCCGCACTCTGCGCCAGTTGGAGCCTCCGGATGCTCCTCAAGGGGAGCTCCATGTAGAGAGTGTTGCAGTAGTCCAGGCGGGAAGTGAGGAGGGCATGAATGACTATGCGTAAGGAGTCCCGATCCAGAAAGGGACACAACTGGCGAATCAGGCGAACCTGATGAAAAATCCTCCCGGTCACGGCCGTCAAATGCTCTTCTAAAGACAGCCGTGAATCTAGGAGGACGCCCAAGTTGCGAGCCCTCTCTGTGGGGGCCAGTGATTCACCCCAATAGCCAGCGATGGCACCAACTGACTATATTGGGACGTTGGAAACCACAGCCACTCGGTCTTGGAAGGGTTGAGCCTGAGCCTGTTTCTCCCCATCCAGATCCGCACGGCCTCCAGGCACCGGGACATCACTTCAAGGGCATCGTTGGGGTGGTCCGGGGTGGAGATGTACAGCTGAGTATTGTCAGTGTACTGATGATACTTCACCCTGAAACCACGGATGATCTCACCCAGCGGCTTCACATAAATGTTGAACAGAAGGGGCGAGAGGACCGACCCTTGTGGCACCCACAAATGAGGCGCCTCGGGGTCGACCTCTGCCTCCCTGCCAACACAGACTGTAACCAGTCGGAGAGAAAGGAGGAGAACCATCGCAACACGGTGCCCCCCACCCCTAACTCTTCCAACCGGTGCAGCATGATACCATGGTCGATAGTATCAAAAGCCGCTGAGATATCTAATAGGAACAGGACAGAGGAGCAACCTCTGTCCAGAGCCCTCCAGAGATCATCAACCAATGCAACCAATGCCGTTTCCATGCTGTGCCCAGGCCTAAAGCCCGACTGGAACGGATCCAGATACACCGTTTCATCCATGTACTGGGGGAGCTGTCGTGCAACCACACTCTTGACAACCTTCGCCACAAAGCGAAGGTTGGAGACCAGACGATAATTAGACAACACTGCTGGGTCCAGGGAAGGCTTCTTGAGGAGAGGCCTCACCACCGCCTCTTTCAAGGTGGCAGGGAAGTCACCCTCACTCAATGAAGCATTTATAATCCCCTGGAGCCAGCCTCGCGTCACCTCCCGAGAAGCCAGCACTAACCAGGAGGTCCAAAAAACATGTGGTCGCGTTCAGTCCACCCAGAATCCTGTCCACGTCATCAGGAGTTACAGGATCAAACTCATCCCAGATAACATTCTCAAGACCTGCCTCAGTCATCCCCCCTGAAACTACCCAGTCGGAGTCCAGATCTTCCCGAATCTGAGTGATTTTGTCATGCAGATACTGTACAAAGTCCTCGGCTCTACCCTCCAAGGGGTCCTCCCGCACTCCCTGGTGGAGCAAGAAGACTGTCACGCTAAACAGGGCGGCCGGGCGGTTATCTGATGACGCAACAAGAACAGCAAAATAATTACACTTTGCTGCTTTTATCACCACTAGGTAATTCTAGGTAATATGAGATCTTATCAGTGTCTGGTCAGATTCAGAAAGACTGGCCCTCCAGCTGCTCTCTAGGCATCTTTTCTGGCGCTTCATCTCCCTCAGCTCCTCAGTAAACCAAGGAGCCAGATGAGATTGGTGCTGGGTCAGAGGCCGCAAAGGCACGACCCGATCCAGAGCTCCAGCAGCCGCCCTATCCCAGGCGGCCACTAGGTCTCCAGTCGAGGCGTGAGCCAGAGCCTTAGGGAATGGCCCAAGCTCCATCTGGAACCTATCAGGCTCCATCAGGCGCCTGGGGCGGAACCATCTTACCAGCTCTGCCTCCCTGCGGCGAGGTGCAGCGGTGTGAAGGTCAAGGCAAAGGAGAGAGTGATCCGACCATGACAAGGGCTCGGTGACTATATCCCCTATCTCGAGATCACTCAACCACTGACCAGAGAAAAAAACCAGGTCCAGCGTGTTCCCCCCCGTGTGGGTAGGGCCATGAATTAGCTGGGTCAGGTCCATAGCTGTCATGGAAGCCATGAACTCCCAAGCCATCTCAGACGTCTCACCCACGGACGGCAGGTTGAAATCCCCCATGACCATAAGTCTAGAGGTGTCAACCACCACCGCTGCGATGACGTTGAGTAGCTCGGGCAGGGCTGAGGAACAGTGGCCTCCCTCGGTCTAAGACCTTCTTTAATAATAACCGCTAACCCCATGCCACTTCCATGCCACTTCAAAGAGTCGCTAAATGAGTGGTTGTAAATTCAGGACTACCTGCCTTACACCTCTCAGCTGCACATCTCCCAAGGACAGAGAGAGGGGAGAAAGAAAGAAAGGAGATAAAGGAGGGAGGGAGGAAGAAAAGAAAAGAATAGAATATTCTTTATTGGCCAGATTGATTGGACACACACGGAATTTGTCTCTGGTGTAGAAGCTCTCAGTGTACATACAAACACCAAGTGATAAAATTGGGTGCATAAAATCTACACCTAGTTACTGGTTACCAGTTCTTAGTCACATACTTCCCCCACACTTACGACGACAAGAAGCTCTCATTCGGGAGTATAGTAAGAGCCTGTTAAATTCCTCTCTACCCATTCATGGATACATTCCTGATCTCTTAAGGTGCTGATTAAAGTCAAGAAACCCACCACACTTGACAGCGCTTAAGTTGATGGCCGATCATCAGAACACCACACAAAAGTGGATGGAAGCGTGGAGTAGCTGTTCCCCCCAAGATATCTCTGAGCATATTAATCCTAATAGTATACCTCCAGGATTTAACCTACCCCGACACATATGGGTGACATATAACAGAATTAGAATGACTCATGGGGTGTGTGCCGACTCCTTGTATAAATGGGGAAAGACACCTTCAGTACAATGTGATTGTGGGGCCCCTCGACAGACTATCCAACATATAAATGCTATTAAGTAGCACCAGCTGTCTGTAATTAGTGCGAGTTCGAATCTCACCAGGCTCAAGGTTGACTCAGCCTTCCATCCTTCTGGGGTAGGTAAAATGAGGACCCAGATTGTGGGGGCAATAAGCTGACCTTGTATAAAAAAGAACACCGTTTAGGGGGGGGGGGCGAAAGCCCTACTAAGCAGGTATATACAAAAAGTATGAAGGTTATTGCTTAATGCATTGTAAGCCGCCCTGAGTCTCCGGAGAAGGGCGGCATATAAATCAAACCAATAAATAAATAAATAAATAGTGAGGGAATGCTCTAACAGAAGGTATCCAGGAGATTCTAGGAACAGCTACTGACTGGAACTCCAAACTCGACATTAAACTCTGAAATGTTATTTTTGTTTCCCTTTTAGGTTTTCTTACTGCTTTTTTTATTGTTTTTATTGTTTTAATCTGTAAAAATGAAGGGTTTTAATACTGTATGTGACCAGCCACACGCTAGATAAATAAACTAAGTGATAAATCATGATCATAATCATATAATACAGGAGGAACAGAGAAAAAGAGAGAGAAAGAAAGAAAGAAAAAGAGAGAGAAAGAAAAGAGGAAGGAAGGAAGGAAGGAAGGAAGGATGGAGGGAGGGAGGGTCTTTCGTTGGGGGTATTACTTGGAACCCTGACAGAAAGAAAGAAAGAAAGGAAGGAAGGAAGGAAGGAAGGAAGGAAGGAAGGAAGGCAGGCAGGCAGGCAGGCAGGCAGGCAGGCAGGCAGGCAGGCAGGCTGGAGAGGGGAGATTCCCCCCCCCCCCAAAAAAATGCGATGGGGAAATGAAATCCTGGCGCAAAGCCAGCAAGGGGGCAGCAGTTGGGGTTGGGGTTGGGGGGGGGCAGGAAAGAGGCGCCACTCACCTTCAGCCCCGTCCAGGGGGCTCCAGCAGCAGCAACAGCGCCAGCCGGGAGGAGGGCTCGCTGATCCCCGCGCTCCGATTGGCCGATTGTGGGAGCCTTACGGCCACGTGATCAGGTAAGGGCAGAAGCCGCCTGTGCCAGACGTCTGTCACGTGTCAGCTCCTTAAAGGGGCAGCGCGCTCCTCAACCAACCTATCTGTGTAAGGCAGAGTTTCCCATCCTCGTCGACTTTAAGATGGCTGGGGCATTCTGGGAGTTGAAGTCCACGCATCTTAAAGCGGCCTTGATGGCCAATATTGGTAAAAACAAAGTATTTTTCACTGTCTACCCATCTTTCCAATTAGTCAATCATTTTAATTGCATTAGATCATTTTAATAGAGACACCCCCTCTATTCTGCCCCTCCCCTCCACCCCCACTTCTCCTCCAAGCAGACCTGGGGCAGAAACGAAACAGCCTCCAAAGGCCATAGAGACTCCTCCGGGCGCCTAGAACGCCTCTAGAGCCGTAGAGAAAGCGAGGCCGCCGGAAATCTAGAGCGGCATTTCTCCTCGGTGCTTAAGCGCGCTTAAAGCCGCGCCGCCCCCCCCCCCCCGCAACCCGGAAGCAGACTTGCTTGTTGCGCGGGAGCGGCGGTTGGAGCGCGAGCAGGTGAGAGTCCGGAGGGGGAGGGGGCGGCGGGGCTGTCGCGGCCTCTGGGGGAGGGGGCGCCTCCGCGGGGTCAGAGGTCAAGGGGGAAGTGCGGGGGGGGAGGGCGCGGGAGGCCGAGCTCGTCACTAAACGAGGAGGAGGGGGGGAAAAGAATCGCGTCGATGGGGTCTTCCATGGGGAATCGTCCCACAGGCCCCGACAATAAGTAATTTTTATAGTGTATTATAAAATTATACTATGCAATTCTGTGCGATGATGATGTATATGCAAGAAATATATTTAAAAATACAGGCCTGTGTATGTGTATATATTCATATATATATAAGATTTAAAACCTTATATATATGTGCTTATACATATGTCTGGGTTTGTGTTTATATTTAATTTAATGATTTAAACTTATCTGCCGCCTTTCTTGCCGCGGGGCTCACCTCAACCGAAAGGAAGAAATCAAAAGTGGAAACTAAGCAGAAGTAAAATAATGAGAGGAATAAAATAAACAATGAAAAAGAAAATACGAGAATCCCTCAGATACGATGATAAAAAGATGGATGCACTATATGTATATATGATACGTGTGTGTGTTAGGTGTGTACATATATAATTAGCAATGTGTGTGTGCATATGCATATATGTATATATATGTGTGTGTGTATACACACACAATATCTAACTTTGTACATGCGTGTGGGTGTATAATAGGTTTATATGGGGGTGTATAATAACTGCATATATGAGATATATATATATATAATTAATATAATTATGTGTATAATGATAATTATATATATAATTATGTGGGTGATTATAATTATGTGGATATGGATATATGTGTATCTATATAAAACTGCGCGCATGGTGTGTGTGCGTGTGTGTCCATGAGTGGCTAGGCTCTTTAAGGTGACCGGGTTTGTAGAACCTCCTTGCAAAAGGTAAAAGGGAAGAATCCTTGCAAGAGAAGCTGCCTAAAGTTACGCAGAGCAGAGAAAGTCCCGGGTGGAGCTCCATCGGTGGCCCAGGGGAGCTAATACGGCGGTGGTGGGGAGTTTGGAGGAAAGCCGCGGAGCCCGCAAGGACCAGGGCGGTGCCTGAGGGTGCCCTGGGAGGCCATAGGATAGCCTTGAACCAGATGGCAGAAGCCACATTGCTCTGCACTCCAAGCATTAGACAAAGGGGTCCCTTTAAAGCTTCTGGTTGCCTCCAAGGGCTGCCCCAGGTAGAGAGTGTGGATGTAGCCTAATACTTCACCTTGGCTTTCAGGAGACTTTCCACAAGGGTTATATAAATGGCCATCGCTGTGGTGATTGTCATAAGAAGTCACTTGTGTCCGCCTTCGTTCTTTGAAGGGCGAGAGCAAGGAAAGGAAACGTAAGCTTAATGCTTAACATTATTCTAATCTATTTAGTAATGAATGCTTTAACATCTTAATTACTTTTTATTTGTTTCATAGTTTATAAGCCACCCAGAGTCACCTAGTGAGCCAGATGGGTGGCACAGGAGTTCAGTAAATAAAAAGAATAAAATCAAGAGGAAACAAACCCAGCTCAGGAGAGATGGCCAGAGGCATCTGACCCATTTCTAATTTGTTGCAGCCCCGTTAACTGGTTTGGCTCTGAAGGTGTATGCGTGAGGTTAAAGCTGCACTTTTACAGTTAATAAAAAGCATTCATAATTGTGTTTATCTATGGGGAGAAAAACAATCAGCCACAGTAGCACAGAGCAGGGGTGGGCAACTTTCTGTGGGCTTCTTTTTTCAGGCTTGCCTGCCAGCCCCATGGCCGGATTAAGGATTATCCCATGGCGTGGGTTTTCTGTCCTTCCCACCAAAGTTGTGCAGTGAACTGGCAGTCCTCGACATATGACCAAAATGGAGCCTTCCCATTACAGTTGCATGTCATAACAAGCGATCCATCAGGTTTTATGACCTTGTTTTGCAGTGGTTTTAAGCAAATCTCTGTGGCCGTTAAAGCTAAGGGATGCTGTTTTGCCGAAAACCAGAAACACAGGAAGTCCTTGACTTGAGATCACAATTGGGCCCAAAACTCCTGTTGCTAAGCGAGACAGCTATTAATTAAATTTTGCCTATTGTACAACCTTCCTTGCTGGGGTTGTTCAGTGAATCACTGCAGTTGTTAAGTGAGTAACACAATTAAATGAGTGCCAGCTGCCACCTCTCTCGCTTGTGGAGTGACAGTCTGCCATCAACTGTGGGGAGGGTGGAAGGGAGGGGGGATGTTTGGGGGGAAAGCAAAAGTAACTGCTGTATCCTTCCCCCACCCCAAAGATGCTTCTTTCAAGGCCACCTGGCTGGGAGACGAATGCAGCTACATACCAACCTCCGCTGGAAGTGACGGTTCTCAAAACATCTTGTTTGAACCTGATTGGTCGAGGGGGGGAGGCAACTGATGGAAGGCAGCTAAGGGAGGGAAAAATTGAACTTAGGGATTCTGGTGCACGATTCTCAGGCCTGGCTATGCACTACTGCAACACCCTTGACTTCTAATCAAGCTATACCTTTCTCAACAAATGGAGCCAAGGGCCGTTTCTGTTTAAGAGGTTGAAATGCTGGCCGGTCTGACGATCTGGCTTCCCCGTTGATTTTGGCTTGTCAGAAGGTCACAAAGGGGGTCACGTGACCCTGGGGACACTGCAACCCTCATAAATCCATGCCACTAGCCAAGCGTCCAAATTTTGATCCCTTGACCCGTGAAAACGGTCATAAGTCACTTTTTTCAGTGCCGTTACAGGATCGCCTGTAAGTGCCTGTTTTTGGCAACACTATTGTAGAACAGTCCACAAACCACAAACCACTTTAAATGCCACCGGGTTCCTGAGTTCACATGACCAGGGAGGGTGCCCAACCATTAGAACTTCGAATCTTGGTTGTAGGTCCCCTTTTCTGGGCCAGTTGTGGTCATAAGTCGAGGACTACTGTAACCTGTTGATCGCTCTTTCCCTTTTTAAAAAAAAAAATGATTTATATGCCGCCCTTCTCCGGAGACTCAGGGCGGCTTACAATGCGCTAAGCAATAGCCTTCATACTTTTGTATATTTATACAAAGTCAGCTTATTGCCCCCATAATCTGGGTCCTCAATTTACCTACCGTAGAAAGGATGGAAGGCTGAGTCAACCTTGAGCCTGGTGAGATTCGAACCTGCAATAATTGCAGGCAGCTGGTGTTAATAACAGGGTGCTTTAGACCACTGTACTACCAAGGCTCCTTAAACAGAAATTGCCCAATGAGATCTGCAAAGTAGCCGGACTAGCCTTATAGTAATCCACACCAGGGTTTCCCATAGTAACTGACATAGGGAGATGTAATAGGATATCTTGAAAGAGTTTCTAGGTGCTTCTTCCTTACATGAGCTTTAAACTTCATTATGCTTGGCTGGAAGAAGTGAGAAGGAGACTGGCAAATGCAGAGGGTAGGAAGAAATTCCACCTATCTTACTTACCAGTTGTTTTCTTTGCATATTTCTGGCAACTGCTCTTAGTATTATTGTAAGCAACTTAGTCTTAGCTTTGGCTGCATTGAGTCTGGCCAGATGTTAAAAAAATCCGAGTACCATTCCCAGGTCATTGCACTCGAGGGATCTAGCACCTATGTGGGTGGGCAGCTGTGCCCCCTTTACAACCCGTAGACTTCAACTCCCAAAGTTCCTGCTGGCTCAGGAGCTCTGGGAGTTGAAGTGCACAGGTCGTAAAGGGTCCTTCCATTCCTCACCATCCAGTCAGAGGTGAAGAAGCTTCTTGGATGAGAAGCGGGGGGAGGGGGGGGAGTCCAGTTGCCTCCTGAAAAAGCCCCTTTGGGACAACCAGGACCTGGCTGATGGCTGAGACTCTCCAGAGACTTAAAAGGGCCAGAGATGCCCATCCCTGATCCAGCAGATGGTGCTGTTGTGTTACTTTGCTCTCTCTCCTGACCACAACATTGCTTTGTTTAGTTGCATTAAGTGTACAAACACACACACACACACACACACACCCCCTTGGAAATAATCCCCTTCTCCCAGGACGGCAGAAACGAGAGCGGCCATGCAGGAATCCCCACAGGGCTGCTGCTCTCTCTCTGATACGGGGTTAGAGCTTCGTGAAATGAAAGTGTTCGGAGACCAGATTTTCAGAAGTTGGCGTTAATTTTATTTTGATGTTGTTTTTTTTAGCGCCCGTATTTTGCCAAGCCCAGGTGGATTGGTTTATCGTGCACTGAAGTGGCTTATGACCGTTTTTCACACTTGCAATCCCCGTGATCAGCTGATCAGAACCCAGGCCCTTGGCAACCAGCTCGCATTTATGACGGTGGCAGAGTCCTGGGGCCATGGTGATATTCAGCTGCTTCGGACCGGTTCAGGTGAACCGGTAGTGGTGGGCCCACCCCACCCGCCCGGGCGCTATGCCCGTCCTATTTAGCCATGTTTTCTAAGCTGCGCTCATGTGTGTAAGCCACCCGCGCGAGCAAAGCGCGACCTCACATTTTCAGCGCACAGCGAACTGGTGGTAAAATTCTGTGAAACCCATCTCTGTCCTGGGGTCATGTGATTGATTCCCTTTGTGGCCTCCTGACCACCAAAGTCGACGGGGAAGCCAAATTAATTAACAGCCACGTTACGAACTTTGAACTACGGTGATTCGCTTAACAACTGTGGCAAGAAAGGTCCTAAAATGAGGCAGAGCTCACTTAACAGCTGTCTTGCCAGCAATGGACATTGTGGGCTCAATTGGGGCCGTAAGTCGAGACTGCCTGTATGCACAATGGGTGGGTTGATTCTGCATAGGATGGCTGGTCCTGCAGCTGCAGGTAATCCTCAGTTTACGAGGAGAATTGAGGCCAAAATCTCTGTTGCTTAATGAGACTGAAGTGAATTTTGCCCATTTTATGACCGTTCTTGCCATGGTTGTTAAGTGAATCGCTGCAGATATTAAGTTAGTCACACGGTTGCTAAGTGATTCCACCTTCCTCGTTGACTGCTTGTGAGAAGATTGCCAAAGGGGATCACGGGACACCGGGACCTGCGACCGTCCTAAAGATGAGTCAGCTGCCAAGCACTTGAATTTGGATCACGTGACGAGGGGATGCTGCAATGGTCGTGAAGTGAGAAACGGTCGTAAGTCACTTTTTTTAGTGCCATTGTAACGTTGAGCGGTCACTTAATCCCCTGTTATAATTCAAGGACTTCTGTACTTAGCTGCTAAGTAACAGAAGGATTTCTAGGTCACTGTCAGCATCCTGACCTGGACTTCAAAGCCCCTTGAATGAGTCTGGCAGAGGGAGAGAGAGAGAGAGAGAGAGAGAGAGAGAGAGAGAGAGAATCGGTTGCATTTTCCACTTAGTTTCCAAATGCAACCCCTTGTAAATTGATGTGTAGTAGCCTCACACCTTAGCAGGATCGCTCTGCTGTTTTCCCACACGATCTGGCTTCCGTCTGCGGAAAGGTTCCCATTCTTCCTTTAGATTGTGAATCAACTTGTCTATTTTTTCCCCTTCCTCAAAGGGAAACCAGTAAAACCGGTTGAAGAGACAAATCTTGCCTGTGTAAACTCAAGTCAGTGACAGAGAGACGGTACAGCCTCTGTTACTAATATGCTAGAGTTAGTAACCGTGTCGCTGCCAGTGTTTAAAGTTTGAAAGTAGTTTGTTTCTCCAGCTTCCAAAAATCATAAAATTGGAAGGGACGTCTACTGCAACCCCCTTGGCTTAGTGTAGGATCTTAGTGCAGGGGGTCTCCAAAGCAGGCAACTTTTAAGACTTGTGGACTTCAATGCCCAG